>CM025609.2:11880920-11912496 GCA_014621495.2 Entosphenus tridentatus
CACTCACCAAACTTAATAACCAGGCTACAGTCTACATTATAGACTGTTAGTACACTCACCCAGCTTAATAACCAGGCTACAGTCTACATTATAGACTGTCAGTACACTCACCAAACTTAATAACCAGGCTACAGTCTACATTATAGATTTCCAGTACACTCCGATTAAGAACCAGGCTACAGTCTACATGAGTGTTTTATTGTTTTTATTATTTTTGTATCATTTTTATGAACTTACATTTTTATCATTATTTTTCTATCTACGTGACTTTACCGAAAGAACCAAAGAATATCACATGATTACGTTTGTGTCCCCCAGGGAAGCCTCGCGGGGTCTCATTACTCTTTTTGTAGGTTCCTGTTAGGATATTGAGCGTCACGGTGGCGTGTTTTCACTACTCCGCTTGATATACAGGAGGTCCTGGGTTCAATCCCGACCACTGTATATCTGGAGTTTGCATGTTCTCTCTCTCTCTCTGTGGTCCCTGTGGACTTTTCTCCGGGTCCTCCGGGTTTCCCCTCCACATTTAGCATCAACATGCGTACAGAAATTATTCACAAAGATCATTTGGAGAAGAAAAAAAACATACTGTTCAGAGGCAAACGAACCGCTAAAAGAAAGCTGGTATTATAAACGTTTTCTCTACCAGATTATTTAATAAGTACAGTGCAATGCCTCGATTTTGTACACTACGACAATGCATGTAATTCACTGGAAAATGATGCAGTCATCCAATCTCTCACAAACCACGGCCGAAATAAACACTTTCTTTTTTATGAAACCTTTTGCAAGGATGGAATAACTACACAGAGAGTGAATAATGAAAGGAGCAGAATACAAATCAGATGAGCCAGGCAATGAGATACCAAAAATAATTCACCCTCGACATGAGAAAGGAGTAAAATAAAGGCATAAACATACATGGGAAAACATTAACCATCTCCGAGCTGCTGATAACATTGTAGGACAACCATTGTAAATCAATTACAGGAAAAAGGAAGATAATAAAGACCGAGATGAGGGATTCAAATTGAGCGATAATTGGAAGGATGTAATTAACCAAGTTAAACTTTAGCTGCCGTGCAGTTTACTGCTAGAGAGCCAGTTTAGATTTATTTTCATAATCATATCCTTATTCCCAGTCTGTTACCCCCAGCTTCACACACGACCATCACCATTGCTTAATCTTAGCTTTCTTATCTACTTCCGCCCCCTGCATCACAAAGCTTCAGTGTGAGCTCCATGCGTTGCCTCCCAACGCCCTCTCCGTTCCTCACATCTTTGCCTCCCAGTCCACAGCCCGCCCACACACTCACCATGGCCCCTCCCCTCCCTCCATCCCCCGCGACTATATAATTCCTCGTCACAGCCATCTCATAGAGACTTAGACACACTTAAGCGGTTGTGCTTTCGCTACATTTACCCCACCTGAAGAAGGACGCTTGTGTTGCGCCCGAAACGTCGTGATTTAATTTAGTTGTTTTCATTTATTTCATTTTATTCTTTACTTACGTGACTTTACCGAAAGAAAAAAACAAAGAGTATAATAAAGAAGGCTTAAGCTAAACAAGATAGACATGAGCAAACACGTTCCTTCGGAGTGGGCAGGTAGGAACTTGGTTGGACAGCGCATTCGTGCACGACAGACAAATATGCTCGACAGACAGACAAATAATCCCTGGTGGGCAGTGTGGAACCTGTTGTTCCTACCTGTATAATAACATTCTTCTACAACAGAGATCCACGTTTGTATGTTGGATTAGGCCACGTGGTCTCACCCAAAAAACAAATACGGAGCATTGCATTGGCTACGTAAACCCTATGTTGTAAATGTTTGTACAAAAGGGTCTGCTAAATAACATCTAAAAAATATTTGTCGGAGGTACACTAGTGGGAAACATCAGAGAATGAAAACCCAGGACAGTTATTGAAGGCAGACCGTGATCAACGTGATACAACAGAGAGCAGGTTGGAGGGCTGTAAAATTAACAGCAATATGTGCCTAGCCAGGCACTGTACCTCGAGTCCGTAATTAGCCGCATAGTAAAACATAATTCCGCATCGGATCAAAGATCGCCCGTGTAGCCTTAACATACTTTTGGTGCACGCAGCACATCGCGGAAACCGTTGATGCCACAGCCCGGTAAATGTATTCAAAATAAGTGTAGATATGTTTAAACTTACTCATTGTACTTGATTGTAAGGATTTACAGGTGCTTTCATTTGCGTTGTGAGTTTTAAATGTGAGCCATGATTTACGTGGGTTGCTGGCTTGTTGTTGTTGTTGTGTGTTAAATTGATTCTTCAAGGTGTTCTCAGCTAGCCAGAAATGTCAGCTAACCCGGACCAAGTGCTCACCTCTCGTGTTAGTACGGCTAACAGGGGGTGTTACACTAACATATGTGTGTGTGGTCCCTATACGGAGGATCTTTGTCTTTGCTCTGTAAAGCACAGAGCTTGTAGGGAGCGGTCGTGTGCTACGAACCCAGCGACCCGAGTTCGATTCCCGCTCACGGCCAACACCCATTGACGATTATCTGGACCTCCCCTAGGTCGACCCAGCCGTAAATGAGTACCTGGTGTGGTGTGTGTACACATCGACACTGGGGAGACAAAGGCGGGCGGGCGTGTGTGCTGGCCACCCATGTGCACCGTGCCGGCTTTCAGAGGTGCTCGCTAACAGCAACTTGCCCCAACAGTCTGTTAAGGCTGCACGGGGGATCTTTGTCCTTTTGTGAAGCAAAAGCAAAAGGACAAAGGTCATCGCAGTCAGCCACAAGCCATGCCACCTGCTGGGTCTGCCCCGTGACCTCCTGTTAGCGGGCCTTCGACACTTCACGTGGCCTCAAAGTGCAACTAGCCTGGCACAAGCGCCGTGGTGACGTCCCCGCCACTAAGTGGTGGACGGCGGCTGTTGTTGTTCTGTAAAGCATTCACCATGCGTAAAACACGTTCCTTCGGAGTGGGCAGGTAGGAACTTGGTTGGACAGCGCATTCGTGCACGACAGAGAGACAAATAATCCCTGGTGGGGAGTGTGGAACCTGTTGTTCTTACCTGTATAAAATATAACTTGACTTGAGGTAGCCAGGCAGACAGCCATGTAGCCAGCCCCCTTAACTATCGGCCCCTCCCCCTTGCTTAGGCACCTCCCCTTACCCCCCTCCCTTAGGCCCCTCCCCCCTTAGGCCCCTCCCCTGACCCCCCCCCCATATCCTTAGGCCCCTCCCCTGACCCCCCTCCCTTAGGCCCCTCCCCTCTCCGTACCCGGCAGTAGGTCTCCACCAATCAAAGAGCTGTTTGTAAGGTCTCCACCAATCAAAGAGCTGTGTGTATTATATATTTATTTATGCACGACAGACAGACAGTCAGACAGACAGACAATAAATCCCTGGTGGGCAGTGTGGAACATTGCCCCTACCTGTATTAGACAAATTACAGATGGAGCCGTCCAAACTACGCGTGTGTGTGTGTGACTGCCCGACGGTCCAATGTTTTCCCACAAAAAGAAAACTGAATTTAATCCGATCCGCGAGCGTCGCTAACGCAGGTCCACGGTGGCATTTTTGGGGTTCAATCGATGAATAAAATTATCCCATAAAACATCTCGCGTAAAACAGTGAACGTTACACAGCAGCGATGCTGGGTCGGTTTGCGGCCGCTGTGGTGGTGATGGTGGCGGCAGTGGCAGTTGTGGGCCTTGTGCAGCGATTACTGCCGACCAGTGGTGAAAGTGATGTTCGCGTGGAAGATGTTTTACAGGTAGGAACAATGTTCCACACTGCCCACCAGGGATTTATTGTCTGTCTGTCTGACTGTCTGTCTGTCGTGCATAAATAAATATATATATAATACACACAGCTCTTTGATTGGTGGAGACCTACTGCCGGGTACGGAGAGGGGAGGTGCCTAAGGGAAGAGGGTCAGAGGAGGGGCCTAAGGGAGGGGGGGTCAGGGGAGGGGCCTAAGGATATGGGGGGTTGGTCAGGGGAGGGGCCTAAGGGAGGGGGGTAATGGGAGGGGCCTAAGCAAGGGGGAGGGGCCGATGGTTAAGGGGGCTGGCTACCTGGCTGGCTGCCTGGCTACCTGGCTGGCTGCCTGGCTACCTCAAGTCAAGTTATCTTTTATACAGGTAGGAACAACAGGTTCCACACTGCCCACCAGGTATGAGTTGTCTGGCTGTCGTGCACGAATGCGCTGTCCAACCAAGTTCCTACCTGCCCACTCCGAAGGAATGTGTTCTCTTTTTCGTCTCTCCATCTCGGCGTTACTTGACTCATTATCAGGGGCACGGGGGGGGGGGGGGGGGGCACTTTAACCGATCAGGCATCGTCAGTGTGTAAGGGCCACCACACATTTGAAACACCATTGTTGGGTTTGACAGCAGCACGATGATGATGATGGGGGGAGTGTGTTCACATGTTGTATGTTATTGGGGGGGGGCGCACTAAAGGCCATCAGGGGCCGCCAGTGGCCTGCGGGTCTTGCAATGAAGAACACTGCCCAATCTCATATTGTTGTTCTTATTACATCCTTCTCTCATTTATTTGTCTGAAAAAAATATCTACATTTCTCTCACGTATATCTCTTTCCTCTCTGTTGCACAACACAGTATCTCACTTCTTCATTGACTGCCCCTTGAATGTCTCTTCTGAATAGATCTCCGATCTCGTCATTACATTTTATGAAGAATACATTTCTTGCCGAGGAGCATAAACCATCGCGCAAACTCCAGTCATCCTCGCAGCAGCTTTTGGATCGCCATCGAACAAAGACGGACACCGCATCGCGCGCTTTCAGATGCGCTTCTGCGGCCGTCTGTAACGCTCTTCCTTCTGACATTAAGAAGCCACTGGAGTTATGCGACCTTAAATCTAGATTTAAAACTAATTTCTTTAGAACTGCTTTTTGTGTGGAGTGTGTTGTTCATTCCCCCGCACCTCTGATTAGCACGGTTGGCTACGTAGAGTGCGAAAAAAGTTTCATATATGTAGCAGGGAGCGGTGGCACAGTGTTTGGCACACTTCAGTACAAACCCACCCACCTGAGCTCGATTCCCAGCCATGGCTAACATCTGTGGCGTGTGTTATTTGAAGCGGTTCTCAGCCTCCTTGAGGTTGACTCAGCCGTAAAATGAGGAGCTGGTGCAGTGTGTTGACATCAACACTGGAAGCAAGGGTTGTCGGGCATAGTGCTGGCCACACCAACGCATTGTGCATGGCGTTGATCTTCATAGGTGCTCACGAACAACTCCAGTAATCTACTAGACTTAAGGTTAGAGTTTTGTTGTGGACAAAGTTATGGAAATATGTATTATAATTTGAATGTCATAGGTAATGACATAGCTGGTAAACAAATCCCCATTAAATTTACCAATAACATTGTGACCTAAAAATAATATATATAATAGGCAACATTTTAGGCAATGGCCCTCCACAGCACATATAAACCAGAGAGATATAGTTAATAAGAATTGTAGAATGCATAACATTATGAAGTGAGAATTACATTTTAAACATATTTGCTATAGTAATAGGTTTTACCCTTTTATCTGGCAACAAAAACTGACACCTTTTTTACAAGGAGTCATGTTTGCATTGACCACAATACCTGCGGTCGTAATGCAAACAAAAAACACAACTCTGGTAATGTATGCACTGTCCTTGAAATTGATTGGCCCACACCTGAGACAGCTTTTCTTAGAGCCTAGTCTCACATGGTGTTGGAACAGATGATGCCAAAAGGCGCACAACTAAAAGACAACGCACCATCAGAGTATTGAGAGCTCGGGGTAAGCATTTACATTATGAGACCTCCTTTGCCAGTAACAAGTTATAGTAATAGGTTTTTACCGTTTTATCTGGCAACAAAAACTGACCCTTTATTACAAGGGATCATGTTTGCATTAACCACAACACTTTAGTTTACCTTTTCTAAAAAGAAGCATATGAATAGTTACTTAATAGTTATTGAGTACAAGTCAAACCTTTAAATAATCAAAGAGTAGAAAACAACGTTATTTATATTAATAGTAAAATTATAACACGTTGATGGCATGTTGCATTGTGGGAAAGGTAGGCTTGTGTGAGAACAAGGCCCTATCCACCCAGCAGAGCATCCCTGGGCCCAATCACCACCACCTCAATCAAAGGAACTTAACTGCTCAATATTATTGCGGCAGAGAAGCCTGAGAAATTAAATGTGATGTGGAGTAGAACATAAAACAAATTAACCCGTAAAAACTAAATTTTTCACTATAAATCCTTTATATGCGTGGCGGCTAGAGTCCTCTCGTCCTCTGGCTTGCGATGGCTGCCACCTATGGGTCAGATGATTGTCTGGCAGCATTAAGCAATTGGTAATTAAATATTTTTAGAAAATTCCCTAAACAGTGTAAAATTTTGGAATTTTTTTCACGAAAATAAATTGTCACACACAACGACTCTGTGTGCAAAATGTCAGCTCGATTGGATCACGGGAAGTGGGTTAAAAAACGACCGAAAGATTTGCACGGTCCTAAGCAAGCAAGCAAGCGAACTTAATATAAAGGATTTAAAAACATTTCACATTTAAACTAAGAAAGGGTAGTGTTTGTCTAGCACTCCGAAATAAAGCTATGCTTTAAGTGAAGTTACGTTCTATCAGTCCTGTCGGCTGAACGGTATTCAGTTGAATTATGAGGCGACCTTCTGTCCTTAATCTGGTCCCATTCCCATCAGAGATCAATGCAACGCCATGCACCAACATGTTACGTGCACCAACGCGTTACATGCACCAACGCGTTACATGCACCAACGCGTTACATGCACCAACGCGTTACATGCACCAACACGTTACATGCACCAACACGTTACATGCACCAACACGTTACGTGCACCAACATGTTACGTACGGTAAAGAGGGGGTACTTGGCTGTAAGATCGGCAGCTCACCAGCATTGATTGAAACAATTCTGAGTCTGCTTATGAGACGCTGTATGTCTAAACCGGTCCAGAGTTTGCTTGACTTGAAATCAGTGCTACTGAAATTATGAACTCCCAGAAGACCGAGCAGCTGATGGGTTGTGTAAGAAATACTTTGATTGATTTTTTTTATGTGTAGAGACAGATGTATGAAGAAGACATTGCTTGTTTATTTTGTTATTTATGTTCTCCACGATAACGCGAATCATTATTTTGTGTCACAAGGTAGGTCACTACAGCATATGATAGATCACTACTGAGTAGAAGGCCAAGCTCACGATCAACGGAATGTCCAAACACAGTCGCAGACATGGAAAAAGGTTACTAAACATCGCTGCTTGATCAGGACAGTCACAGTTTTATAATTCCTGTTCCCTAAAGCATTTGCGAAAGATTCTTATTTCGGCTGGCTTAATGCTTGACTCGTATGTGATTAGTATGTGCAATGAGTGGGGGCTACCCGAGGAGTGGGCGGGGTTGGCAGGAGTAGGCGGAGCCTAGGGGCAGGAGGCAGGTGCCAATGAGAGAGGGCCTATTCACAATGGTGGCCGGGCTAGTTGCTGAGTGGGTGTGGCTATTGAAAAGTGGGTGGGGCTGCTGGAGGGAGGGACTGCCAAGCTCGGCACGTGTCCTGTGGTTGAGCCTTCAAGAAATTGTGCAGTTTTGCAGACGTGTCGTCTACGTGTACGTGCGTCCAAGGGAGATGGCATTTAAACATAGGTTATGACAATGTTTGCTGCGTTTACTTTTAAATAAAGTATGTTAATTTCAACAATATACACTACTTCTAGATTTGAAGTTTTCGTGACTGCAAGGGTCCATACTCTTTGGTTTTTTCGGTAAAGTCACGTAGGTCAAAAAGGAAAATAAATTAAATCACGTAATATACACTACGTGGTTGTTGTTGTTTTATCAACCATGGGCTGTAATTGGTTTCGAGCTTGACCATATTTTAGCATCTCACTCCACAGGAGGCAAATTACTTTTGTTCACAGATGATAGGAATCGTATATTTGTAAGTGTTTAGCGCGAGACAAAGCAGTTTAGAACTTTAGGTTGACCTTGCCGAATGGATAAGTTTATGGTTTTCAGATGTTGTAAGTTATAAACGTATAGCCCATTGTTTTTGTGAAAATGTAAGCTTTCTGGCCTCTAGAACATCGTTTGGAATCAACATCAGTCACTCGATTGCAGTCTACATGTACAGTACAGGGTGGTCCAGATGTCTTGTGACCCACCATTTAATTTTCGAAAAAAATATTGTTCAAGTAAGCTTTATTTAAACATAAATTGAATATGCAAAGGGGGGGGGGGGATCTTAGGGGGCAGTTAATTGGGGGTCACCTGACATACCGTACGAAGAGAAACATAGCAGCAAATATGATGCCATTGCTGAGTCTCAAGACTTATTCATGAGAATCTTACTTTGGGATGTTAATGGCGAACAGCAGTGTAGCGGGTTGGCGTGCTATGCTACGAACCCGACGACCCGAGTTTTATTCCCCGATCACGGCCAAGACCAGTGAGATCGTAACCGGTCATGGGTTTCGCCTAGGTCGACTCAGCCATGAATGAGGGCCTGGTGTGGTGTGTAAACGTCACCACTGGGGAGATAAAGGCGGCCGTGCGTGGTGTTGGCCATCCACTCCCTTGTGTGCCGTGCCGGCCTTCATAGGTGCTCGCTAACAACATTTACCCCAACAGTCTGCTCAGGCTATACGGGGGATCTTTGTCTTTGTTTGGCTAAGGCCTGATGGAGTACTTCTGGGAGGAAACAATGGGGCCTACGGCTGCTGTACGTGGCCAAGGGAGCGGTCTCTGTGGTGACAAATTCAGCACATCCTGAGGGCAGCAACAAAAACAAATGCAAGCTGTCACTGAGAAGGCAATTCCAGCAGCCAGAAAAGAAATACGGCAAAAGTTGACGATAATGGTTATGCTGTGCTGATGAGGCCCAATTGGTATGAAAGCGATTCATAGTTGCCTTGTTATCCTTCTGCTGCCTAAATACAAGAAAATGCACTGCGTAAGCTTATTTAGCTGGTGGCCATCACGAGGTTGTTGTGCATATTGGCATGCAGAGGGTGCTGGGATGCTGACATGTTTTGGTGTTTAATTCACTTATTTGCGTGTGTGTGTAGATCATTTAGCTTTGGGCTGCACACATTTATTTCGTGTTGAATTGTCCCTTCAGATGGAATAGTGCTTGAACAGTATTTTTCGTCGTCAACGGTGATGATAAATTCTAGATTTGAAGCTTTCGTGACTGCAAGGATTCATACTCTTAGGTTTTTTCGGTAAAGTCACTGTGATTTAATTGATTTATTTTCATTTATTATTATTTTATTTCTATAATTTTTTACTTACGTGACTTTACCGAAAAAAACCTAAGAGGTGATGATAAAACTCAGAAAACCACAATCGGTTTGGTCCAGAAATCCCCGGCTACTGGACCCGACTTGTTGTTTTATGTTTCCACGGCGAAACAGATCCTAGTCTTTTTTTTACAAAGGAATAATTAATTCCCACGTGCTTTCACTAAGTTCATCCCACACGTCTGTGCGCCGCTCACTGTGCTGTGTTACAATTGGACGGTTGTTCTGGCAAAGGCATCCCTTCTGGAGGTGGGTTTGGTAGATCAGACAAAGGTCATCGTGAGCAGACTGACAGCCGGCGGGGGCGTAAAGTGGGTAGGAGATGGCGGTACACAAATTGAGTATCCGATCTGCGTGCGCCAATATTGAGTGTTATACTCTTTGTTTTTTTCGGTTAAGTCACGTAGGTAAAAAAATATAAGATAAATTAAAATGAAAACAAATCTAATTAATTTTAATTTCTTTTATATTTTTTACCCACGTGACTTTACCGAAAAAATCAAACAGTATGGATCCTTGCAGTCACGAAAACTTCAAATCTAGAATTGAGTGTTATCCCCATCGTTTCTGGGGGAGTTCTCTCGGCACTTTGGTGTCCTCCCACATGCAAAATACTCATTTAGGAATTGGTCGAACATACCAGATGGGAGCGGTGGCGGCAGTGGTTAGGACAGTTTACTTTCAACTCACAGCCACGGGGTTTTCCTTCACCAAACCCGTACTTACCAACGTGGTGAAGTATGATTTAACAACCACCTCATGACCGACACAGCTTGACCGAGGCCTTTATCCACCCAACGGTGGATTTACAAAGGGCTGTAGAAACATTAAAATGCAGGGCTGACGTTAAAAACAAGTTTTGAGACTTTGGGTAAATATATTCAGATACGAACTCAAATACCTCGCATATGGAGCTCAATAAAGTCTTGATTAGTGATAATTTAGTATTCACGACTACAGACCTTGTGTTAGCAGGAGGCATTCTTTTTTTATTTCAAATGCTGCCGTGCATGTCTCTAGGTGCTCGTGGCTCAAATGCAACGCCAAGGAGACAGCCACTGAACTCAAACTGCGAGTTGACAAAACGTGAGTTATTTGCTTATTTTACATCTTGTTAGGTACCCAAGTCTAACACCTATAATGTATTCATACTGTAAGGAATAACAATGGGTACAAGTTCAGCATTTCAAAATATATATTTGTACGTTTTGGCTGCCCTTCATACTCTACAGGACACGCATATTTATATGTTTATACACACACACTTTTATCCACTTATAGATACCCCACTGATATGACTTAATGACTGCAGATTACCACATGGTTCCATGCTGAAAGAACATCGCACGGGCTATGTTACATAACCATTATCAGGAGTAAGCTAATTGGTTTCGTGAAGCAGCATTGGCAGTGGTACATTAGCACAGATTTTTTTTTTAAACACATTCATCAATAACGGATGTGTTGAGGGCACCATGGTGGCGAGATGGTAACTACCTCGCCTGGTATACAGGAGGTCGTGGGTTCTATCCCGACCCTGACGCCTGTACATTTGGAGTTTGCATGTTCTCCCTTGTGGTCGCGTGTATTTCTCTCCAGGCTCTCCGGCTTTTTCTTTCACATTTCTAAACACGCGTTTGGAGGATTTGGCTGCAATACATCTCCACATGATAAGCCACTTTGTTGAGCTATCATTTGTGGCCAGGTCACTTCTGAAAAAGAGCTATATAGCTCAGTGGGCCTTACCTGGCAAAATACAAAATTGTATAGTTTAAAAACACTGTGGCCTTGAAAAGGGGGAAAAAACATTGGGTTATGTTTTGGGGTAATGGCCCTTCCTCTCAGCACACTGCGAGTGAGACCCAAGAGACAGAGACTCAGGAGAGTGTTGAAAGATTTAAGACTGTACTCCTGTAGAGACTTTGAGTTTAAATATTTCAATGCGAGGTCTCCCTATTATTTGAGTGGGGTGTCTATAAGTGGATCACCCTGTACCAGATAATTTTGTCCTAGGGAATTGTACTTCACAAAATGCACGAATGCACGTTGTTGTTGTGTTAACTAACGCGCCTCTTATTTGCTGCCCACTTGTGTTTTGGTGTTGCAGTTGTTGCTGTGGCGACATCACCAGGTGGGTGGCGTCCATTTTGAAATTGTTGAGCGGGGAGAAGGGAAATGGCCACAGGGGGCCCCAGTCTCAAAAAAGCCTCGAATTGTTGAAGATAACCTTTCCCAGTAGACATTGAACGTTGGTGCGAACGTTGGGCCAAAGGTTTACTGGGTTTCCCACTTTTAATGAAAACTCAACATATAGAATTTTCGAAGATGTTTTTAAACGAGATGTTAAATCCTTCACCTTGTATGCAGGAGGTCGTGGTTTTGTTCCCGACCCAGACACCTGTATATTTTGCGTTTGCGTATTTCCTCTCCCCGTGGTCATGTGGATTTTTCTCTGGGTACTCTGGTTTTTCACTCCACATTAAAAAACACGCGTTTAGAGTAGTTGGCTGCTATACATTTCCACGTGAAGAGCCACTTCGTTGAGCTATTATTTGTGGCCAGACCGCTTCTTGAAAAATAGCTATATAGCTCAGTGGGCCTTACCTGTTAAAATTTTACCTGGTCAAATTTCAATAAAAAAATCGGCAATCAGAAAATTATGCTTGTGCAAATTTTATTCGTGGTGTAGATGATTTAGACAGCCTAGTTACCATTGTAACTAATGTAAATGCTTACATGCTCAATTAAACATTGATATGCTCAATGAATGTGCCAAATAAAGTCTCTCCTAGTCATAATTCAGGGGCTGGAAATCCACATGTGTCCATAGCAAAGGCAATGGAGCTTTCATTTGAGGTGTAAACATATGCAAAACATTATTTTTTTTCCAAATTATCGTAAAATTTGCAATAACCCATAAAAAAAAACATGCAAACGTTGACCAATGTTCAATGTTTACCAGGAATGTACAAATACAATCTGAATATTGTTTCTGAAATTGTCTCAAACTTACCAATTGTGCATCATGCGATATAACATAAATTCACATAAAGGAAGCCCTTGAAAGCTATTATTTGAGGTTGCATTGCATCTCAACTTTGGGGGAGCATGTACTCCACTGCTCCCTATTTTTTCATGGCCATGTGCATCACCGCTGATGTTTGTTATAATGCAACATATGATTTTGTATTCTGACATGGCGGTGGTCCTTGTTTTTGCTTTGTTTGTGTTGTATGTATGCATGTATGTTGAACTTCTTTCACGCTGTACGTAGCAGCAACCGTGCTAATCGGAGGTGCGCAGTGTTGTCACCGCTGCTGTTGTTTCCATTGGCTGATGTTGGTGCGTGTGCTGCTGTTGACATTGCTGCAGTGGTTGCCCTTGCTGTTATTGCTGCTGACGTCGCCGCCGTGCCGTCCTTGTCAACGATTCGCCGACACAATGTACGTGTACCGACTGCTTCCAAATCCGACCCCTCCCCTTCCCCTCCGTCCCTCCCTCCCTCCCTGCTCAACCAACTCTCCAGACTTAGGCTCCGACCCGCCCCCCCGCCCCCTTTCCTGCTATGACGGTCGCTGGCGGCAACGACGGGACGGCCGTGCACGGCAGCACGACGGCGATCTACAGCCAGTCGCACGGCAACTACGCGCAGCGCGCTCAGCTCGGAGATGGCAACGAGCGCGTGGTCATCAACGTGGCCGGCATGAAGTTCGAGACGTGCGCGCGGACGCTCGCTCAGTTCCCCGACACCCTGCTGGGGGACCCCGCGCGACGCGCCCAGCACTTCGACCCCCTGCGCAACGAGTACTTCTTCGACCGCAACCGGCCCAGCTTCGACGCCATCCTCTACTACTACCAGTCGGGCGGGCGCCTGCGCAGGCCCGCCAACATCCCCTTCGACCTGTTCTCCGAGGAGATCCGCTTCTTCGAGCTGGGCGAGGAGACGATCCAGCGCTTCCGCGAGGATGAGGGCTACATCCGCGAGGAGGAGAGGCCGCTGCCCGAGTCGGAGCTCAAACGCCAGGTCTGGCTGCTCTTCGAGTACCCCGAGAGCTCGAGTGCGGCTCGCGTAGTTGCGATCGTCTCCGTTGTCGTGATCTTGGTCTCGATTATCATCTTCTGTCTGGAAACGCTGCCACAGTTCCGGCAGGACGGTGACGATGAGCTAGAGACCAACAGCACTATGGAAAGTGTACCAAAGGCCAGCTTCGCAGCTGACCCATTTTTCCTCGTAGAGACGGTATGCATCGTGTGGTTTTCCTTTGAGCTCTTAGCACGGTTTTTGGCCAGCCCGAGCAAACCCGCATTCTTCCGCAACATCATGAACAGCATCGACGTAGTGGCCATCATGCCGTACTTCATCACGCTCGGAATGGAGCTGGCCGAGCAGCAGGGCAACGGTCAGCAGACCATGTCGCTCGCCATCCTGCGCGTCATCCGCCTGGT
Organism: Entosphenus tridentatus; assembly: GCA_014621495.2. Lineage (NCBI taxonomy): Eukaryota > Metazoa > Chordata > Hyperoartia > Petromyzontiformes > Petromyzontidae > Entosphenus > Entosphenus tridentatus. The sequence continues at coordinate 11,894,702 of CM025609.2, forward strand.
GCGCGTCTTCCGGATCTTCAAGCTGTCGCGCCATTCCAAGGGCCTCCAGATCCTGGGCCAGACCCTCAAGGCGAGCATGCGCGAGCTGGGGCTGCTCATCTTCTTCCTCTTCATCGGCGTCATCCTCTTCTCGAGCGCCGCCTACTTCGCCGAGGTGGACGAGCCCACGACGTACTTCACGAGCATCCCGCACGCGTTCTGGTGGGCCGTGGTCACCATGACGACGGTTGGCTACGGCGACACGGTGCCCGTGACGGTGGGTGGCAAGGTGGTGGGGTCGCTGTGCGCCATCGCGGGCGTGCTCACCATCGCGCTGCCCGTGCCCGTCATCGTGTCCAACTTCAACTACTTCTACCACCGCGAGACCGACGTCGACGACTCACACTCCAACGTGGCGCAGTCGCCGAAAAACTCCGCAGTTAATTACCCCTCGAATGAGTCGCTGAAGAAGAGCGCGCCAAGCACACCTGTGCACACGCCGGGCTCCGTGAGCTGCCACTCCGTGAGCAAAGGCGACAACACGCACACACACACGTACGTGGCCAACAGCTATGAACATAAGTGCCAGCCCACCGACGTGTGAACGACCATGTTGTTAGCGCGAATTCTAGGTTGCTGGTTTTGAGTTAATTTAATGCTGCAACTTGTCAGTCGTGTATCATTGTGTTCAACAGGACTCTTAACGTCCCCGTTGGTCCCTTATTCATTCGATGCCACATTTACGCTGTCTGCAACAAGATGGCCGCCTTTCCACAATCGCTTTAACCGTGACGTTGAAAACAGGCCGCGGCCGTTATTGTGCACAAGCTTGTGGAAGACACTTCATCTGCGATCACATGATTTCAACTGAGGGAGCTGTGTATACGGACAGACGTTCCTTGGGAATGTTTGTAAACACTCCGTTGTGTGCAAGTGCGCCAGCCCGCAGTCATCAGTGCTTTTTTACTTGAGAATTTGAAAGATAAGTCAAAGCCTCATTTGCGCTTTTAATAACTCGACTACAAAAACTATTCCATGATCTTTAAAAACTTTAAAGTTTTCACTCTCATCCCATTACCAGCCAACTTCATGGTTTTCGCATGCTAGATCCTGCTTCTTTGGTAGAATCTCAACAGTGCTTAATTTTTGTTTTTAAAGTCTCCATCGCCATTGCTCGCAAATTAATTTACACTTGCCGATGTATGAGTATCACCGGTTACAATTTCTTGCAGTTTACAGAGGAGCTTTTACCACCCCGGTCCTCATACTCCACCATAGTTTGGCTTTCAATAATTTCCGTGCAGTACATGTGACCATAAACAACTTAATTTGCGAATGAAGTCGTTAACCACGAAAGAGACTGATCGTGGGACTGCAACTTTCAAAGCCCTGGTGAAGTGCCGTCACGTAACATCACACACGCACTCAGAATATCTTCAAATCGCGATTGTCATGTTTCGGTTGGTTGTTTTGCTCATGGCTCGTGGGTGTCTGTTGATATGTTTTCACTTCGTTCAGATTATCTCCATGCATTGACTGCAGCGGGGCAGTGTGTGGGTAACCTCACTTCTTTCCCAGCATTGGAGGGCAGTGGTTAAATGGCGCTCCCTCAACGGAGGGCGACCGCTGCCTGCGGTAGTGTCAATGTTGCCCTTTACGTTTGGCACGGATTGCGTGCTTCAACGTTTAGTAGTCAGGACCGAAGCACGCACGTGGTGCTCCTGACAAAAAGGGTAGTGGGGCTTGTCATGAGTTTATGGCTCTGCCACCTCTGGCCCGACAGATGGCACACTGACAACGACGTGACGATGATGATGACCGTGTAGACACAAAATAACACGTATTTTCCCTCCCTGCTCTTCCACCTCGCCTGGATTACTGACCCCTCCCCCCACCCTCATCCCCCTCCCCCACCAGCTTTAAAAAAGGTCAACCATAAAGGTCATACAAGGGAGCATGCACATTGGTTCCAAAATTACAATATCCAAACATACAGCTGTCACATAACAACGCACACACACACTGCATGGACAGCCCTCTGTGAACCCGCTCCTGGATCATGGCCCCTCCGCACTGTGCAGGTCAACACGGTGGTCACTGCGGGTTGGTCACGGTGGTGAGCACGGTGTATGGGAGCATAGAAGTCTAAACACAACAATCGATTTTTTTTTCCCTGTACAACCCTCTGCAGCACTGTGCACTGTATTCATGTAATTCACTACTGGTCACACAATTGAGCTGCAATTCCGCACAACACAAATTATGGGGCCAAGAAACGTGTAAAAAAAGTACAGCCCCTATGCCCTTGAATGTCTCGCAGCTTGAGTGCCATTGGTTTGTGAATCGACAGCTTGCTGATGGTTCTCGGTTAAACGAGCAGCCCGACGTAGCTGCCAAGTTGAAACCCACGTATTACGTGGAAGGTCACATTTCTAAATTGCCATGCATTGTTTCGATACTGACATTAACACTCACATTCGTATCATTTCACTGACTCGTCAAAAACATTTCTCATTAATTTGCACACTACATTTACATTACGGTAACCATGCGCAGTACATTTTTCAAGGTCTTATTGACTTGTCAGAGCAAAGTTCCGTTCGTGAGCACTTATTTAAAAAAATACAGGCACAGTGCACAATGGATAGCTGTGGCCAGAATCATGCACATCTATCCACTGTTTCTGCCCAGGTCCTCGTTTATAGCTGAGTTGATCTAGGTGATGCCCAGGCAATGTCCAGTAACCGATTGCCGCTGGTGTTGTGCAGTATTGCCAATAGCCAGGCCTGGGTAGCTGGAGTCGCGTGCAGTGTTTGAACCACTAGACGTCCACTCTCTGTATGTATATAGGACACGCACAAAGACATTTGTACTCGTACACACAGGGTACACAGAAACATTCACGTTTTCTACAGTATGTAGAATATTTATTGTGAACCGGTTCATAGTAGCAATCACAGTGTCATCAGCTGATTGGCCAATTGGGTAGACTCGATTATCAGAAATAGCCTTCCTCTTTGCTGACTGCACAGGTCCCAACATTAAATTATCCGTTATTTGCTCTGTGCCGATCATTAACTCTGGGGATCTCTTTAGAGGCATTACATATCTAATGCCCGAACGTCATACGACTAACCACGATTAAAACAATGTACCTTGCAAACGTGTCACTTGAGCAAGTAAAGAAACAAATACGCACATTGATAAAGTTTAGCGTGAAATTTTTGTTTGGATTTTTTTTTTTACAAAAAAGCACAAGTCCACCTTTGAAGTCGGGTGCGAAGGCCGCTAAAAAGTAACATTCCTGCTTTCGCGTACGAATGTAAATAATGGTGAAACTCGGTGTTCCACGCAGCTCTTGGGCCACAGCCGTGACCAGACACTTGGTTGAGAATTTAAACAATTTAGAATCCCAAAAATGTTTAGCACAATCGGCGAGCAATAATTGCTCACGAAATTACACCGGGATAATATTATCTTACGTAAGTTTCCCTTGCCTTTAGTGTGTGCATGTGCACGTCCCAGTCTCATGTAAAGCAGAAGGGTAGTGAATGCCCTCAGACTTGATCATTTAAAATAATTGCCCAGTAGATGCCCATTGCATGATTCCCAGATCCCGTTGGGTGGCGTAGTGGTAGAGTGCGTGGCTTGCCATCTAAAAGGTTGTGGGTTCAAATCCCGGTCAGGGATTGATAGAATAATCATCCCTTTGGGGTGTTTATAAAATGAATACCAATTTGTGGGGAATCAGCGGTGGTTGACGTGTGGATACATTTCGCTCCCCATCGCAGGATTGTGGAATTTCCACCGCCACTGGCTCAGGGCTACGAATGGAGCACGAACCCTTGCTAAATTGAGCAGGAAACCACCACGTGGCCCAAACATTTCAAATGAAATGTTAACCAGAGGACCCATCCGTGTATGTAGTTAATTTGGCTTTGCACTTGATTTAGAGTTCTTTGCCGTGAATGTGGGCAACGTTGTTGAATTCTACAGCACTTAACCATGGTCAACGTTTGGCCAAGATTCACAGAGGTACTGATTTCCACCAGCAAGAGAGGTATGGCATTAATGAAAAATTAGAATGTGTTTTACCCTTTCTGGCAATCAAAACAGGTGTTAAGATGTTCAAACACCAAATATAGACTTGATTTGAAGCGTTCGTGACTGCAGGAATCCATACTCTACCTACGTGACTTTACCGAAAGAACCAAAGAGTAACAAATATATACATTTCGCAAGGAATCACGTCTGAATTAACCACACGTACTTGTGGTGAACATGCAAACAAAAATGTTGTCATAATTTATGCGTTGTCCTTGGGGAGGTTAGGCCATAGAGAAGGCTATCTCTGCTGTCGGCCAACCAGATTTAAGGACAATGCATGTATTTTCAGAGCATGTTTGTTGGCATGTTCACCACAAGTACGTGTGTTTAATGCAGATTAACCCAACAAAAACAACCTATTATGGATGATATTGGTCGCGAAAGCCTAAGTGTTAAACTGTCTGTTTGGTTTTCGAACATCTTTACACTTGTTTTATTGCCAGAAAGGGTAAAACTTTGATACTGGCAAAACAGGCCCCATGATACGGCATTTACGATCACCAACACGTGACGAGTATGCAAATCTTCTTGGTTCTTTCGGTAAAGTCACGTAGAAGGGAAATGATAAAATAATAACGATAAAACATAATAAAATAATTCTCACGACGTTTCGGCCACAACGCAAGCAGCCGTCCTCAGGTGAAGAACAGGTCTGTCGGAAAGACAGCGTCTTTCCGACAGACCTGTCTTTCCGACAGACCTTTATTATTTTATGATTTCCCTTCTACGTGGCTTTACCGAAAGAACCAAGAAGATGAATCCCTGCAGTCACGGAAGCTTTAAATCGAGTATGCATATGTTCAGCAGTCTTCGTTTGAGTGATCGATCGAGTCATGGACACTCTCTCTGTATACCCTGCCACGTGGGGTTTTCACCAAAACAGTTTCGTAACACACATCCTGTTCATTTGTATTTGTCAACCAACCAAATCCACCGCTGCATGAAGGCCGCGCATCTCGTGGGAGTGACGTGATCATACTTCATCGCACTGGGCAGTGCAGGAGGATTTAGGCAGGGAACATAGATGCTTGAGCATAGAAGTACAGAACAACAATGGTGTTTTCTAAACTGCCTTCTTGTCACCACGTAGCACAGGCCCATGGTCCATTTACTGCGTTCCGGTTTCATTCCCATCGTGTAACGATCAGGCTTAGAGCTTGCAGATCATGCTAACATCACGTGCATGGAACACCCATATGCAGATGCCTGCATGAGGCAGTACAGCAAGTCGGTTGCTGACTTTTCTGAAGAAAGTTTGAGTGTTTTTCCCACGCACGCCCGGGTTTTCTCCCGGCAATTCAGTTTCCTCTGACAAGCAACGAACGGTCACACAAACGGAATTAGCTCAACATTCCACGAAGGACTCGCCTGAGAAGTGGTGTTGGGATTCGATTATGCTTCCAGAGCAAATACAAATGCATTAATATTGTTCACACCAACCCAAATGTAATGTTGAGTTTAAGCGATTTTTACCACTTGCTGGAATAATACACATCTTTGATAAACATTGAGAAACGCTCTGTTGGGGCCAAACGTCTCCAGGGCAATACTTTACTTACCATATTGAAGATTTCGACAAAGACGACGACGACGATGATGATGATTATGACGACGATGATGATATTAAGTTTCTAAACTGTTTACGCGTAATGAGAGCATGCCGCCACTGCGGTACACCCAGTACCTATATTCTGTTGCTGACGCCAAAGTGTAACGTTAGTCTCAGAATGTATCGTCTCGTTCAATTTAATCGCTTTCAAAGCACTTAATCTATATTAAGGCAGCAACACAGAGCTTGCTTAGAATGATTGAGAACCCTCGATTGATGTTGCTGGATTACGCTAACCCAGATCACCTGCCAGGTGCGGTGGAAGCACTGATGCACACCTGCAATCCGGCGATTTGGAGGTGGCATTGGTGGGTCACTAAGAGTCGAGAGCCACGATGGTGATAATGATGATACTGATGTGTTCAGTTTGTGAGTTGGTGCTTTTAAGAGGGCAGGAAGCAGCTGGGTGGTCGTGGTGGCTATACACGTGACCTGTGAACCTGTACTGTGCAGGTCGTGAGGGTTGGTGGGTCACTGCACTGTTGTGAAACTCCCTTCACGTGGGCGTCAATTGGTGCCATTCCCTGGGTCGCCAGGAGAAGGCAGAAAAACAAGTGGAATAATCTTGATTTAAAGCTTTCGTGACTGCAGAGATTCATCTTCTTGGTTCTTTCGGTAAAGTCACGTAGGAGGGAAATAATAAAGTAATAAAAATCAAACATAATAAAATAATTCTCACGACGTTTCGGCCACAACGCAAGCAGCCGTCCTCAGGTGAAGAACAGGTCTGTCGGAAAGACAGCATCTGAATGAACACCACCAGGCTTGGCAGCGTATATTTAAGCTGCGTTGTGGCCGAAACGTCGTGATAATTATTTTATTATGTTTTATTTTTATTATTTTATTATTTCCCTTCTACGTGACTTTACCGAAAGAACCAAGAAGAAGTGGAATAATCGTCATCTATTTCCATCTGTATGGGGATAGAGTGTTGCCCCCTCGCACACGTGGGCATTCTCCGGGTGCTCCGGTTTCCCGCCACTTGTATAATAACGACATCATTAATTAGTTGCAAACATTTAAAATTTTTAATATATTTTATAAGCAAGACCCTTACGAAAAAGTATGGCTTTCCTGGATAAATAATTAGATCCTAATTTACGGTGAATTGACTTGTGAAAGGCTTGCGTGTGCGATTTTTGCGTGGGGTTTTCTCTGGGCACTCCAGACACGCACAGCAAAAACCCACTAGAATCAGGAATTCACAGAATAAGCAGGCAGGGATGGCCATTATCCGAATTGCATGTCATTTAATACGCAATTTCACTACATTTGTAATTGCTATCTAAATTGCCCACCTCAAAGTAATTGGTGATTTGTATCGAAATTACATGCCGCAATGCAAATTGCTAATTCTACATTACAATACACTGCGAGAGCAAATTTTGTTTATTTGAATTTAATATGCCCACCTCTGCACGAAAGACAATTCTGAATAAGTGAGTCTACCTTGGCCGTATAAATTAAATAAATAACCCTTAATCTGCCTTGCGAATTTAGATTTCCAGTCCTATACATACACGTGAGATAGATAGAGAGAACGAAACAATAAATAGCATGAAATAGTTTGGCAAAATCATCTGGGTTGGCACAATCACACGAGGAAGCAACTTTTTTCGTGTTATGTTCAGTCTGTTGTCCTTCACCCTCCATCTCCGATTAGCACGGTTGCAACGCACGGTGCGAAAGAAGTTCAACATACGAACTTACATTTATTTGCAATGGTTTACGTGGAATTCATTGTTGATGGCTCTGCAGAAAGGGCCATTATCAAAGAATGAAAGCCGGTGCATACTTAATTTGGAGCTTTCGTGACTGCAGGAATTACTCTTTGGTTCTTTCGGTAAAGTCACGGATAAAGAGAAAATAATAAATTAAATACGAGCATACGACGTTTCGATTGCAACACAAGCAATCATCATCAGGTATAAGGAAGAACGTAATCAACCAGGTAGGGTGTTGACTGTTATGTTATCCAACTCTCTGTTGTATTACATTACATTTCTGAGAATACTAGATTTGTGTTTCTATTTCATTTATACCTGATGATGATTGCTTGTGTTGCAATCGAAACGTCGTATGCTCGTATTTAATTTATTCTTTTCTCTTTATACGTGACTTTACCGAAATAACCAAAGAGTAATGAAAGCCGGCTCAAAGTTCTTCTCTGGCAAAAGGCCGTGTTTAATTCGTGTTGGTCGGGGTGATGGGGTTAGGGTTAGATTCATGGGGGGGGGTGGGGGGGGGCTTTTAGGGATCGCTGGCTCGGACGAGCGAGATCGCGCACGCCTGAGGCAGGATACGCAGAGCGGATCGCCCGCATTGACGCTCACGCCACTGATTTGTAAACAAACGGGGGAAAAAATGCTGCTACTTTTTAAAACACGAAATGCACTGTAATAAAGGGGAAAACATATTGTTATACTCTATGCATAACCTATATGACGATATCACGTATACGAATTACAAACAACCATATTTAAGCTCGTACACACCTGTTAAGTGTATTGCGTAACGCGAACATTGCATGTGACCGGGGGGAGACGACACAAATGAAGAGAAAAACAACACGAGCTTCGTTCAAACGACACCACTGGAGTGAGAGGTGAATTGACTACGGGGGGGGTAGTGACTGGGGCAGAAGAGCCCTCAGATGACGAGACTCGCATGGGAGGGAGCAATGTTGACTCTGGGGCGCTGGGAAATCGTCTTTGGAGACAATGGACCGTGCCAGTCGCCGAGTTCCAGCTGTGAGGGTCAACATTTGGCCACTCCTATTCCCCCCCCCCCAGTCTCCCGGTTACAATGCGCGCAGGTGGAATGAATCGATGATTGGAGCCACAAATTGTCAACGTGGAATGGACGATGTTGCACGAGTCCTGGGCCCCACCGGACCAGGTTTCCCGAGGGGGGGGGGGACGATGCGAACGGTGCCCCGGACGGCGCCGTGCCGGATTAAGCTAGTGCGGGGCCTGTAGCACGTGTTATAAAGGGGCCCTAAAATAAATAAATAAACACGTAAATATTAAACACGTAACTTTGTAAATTTGCATAGTAAAATAATTGCATTTTTTTTTCATTTGCTATACAGCCGGATAATACGACAAATCGCTAACCTTAAACACCCAGTCGTTCGTAAAAGTTGAAGGCGGTATAGTACTTTAGTAATAGAGCAAGTGCAGAATCACTGAACCGGAATTGATAGCTTGAAAGCATTTAGTAGGAGCTACTACTACACGTGTAGTAGCTACTACTACACGTGTAGTAGTAGCTACTAGTAGCTACTACTACATGTGTAGTAGCTACTTTTGCTACGAGGATCATCCGGCACTGTGTCGGCGCACTCCAGTGTCTCGTTGAATCCAGCTGCGTGCGAGACGACCTGAGACTGGTCAACCAGAGGCGGACTTTGTTCTCTCCTCAACCTGGAGCCACGAACTACCCCCCACCACCACCCCGTCACCGCTTGGGACCATAACACCACGACGGTCGTCACCAGAGGTCGCAAACGGGTTTTGATTCCTTACTCGTACCCGGCCGCACCAGGGTCGCAAACGGGTACCCGTACCCTACCCGATTCCCCGGCTACCCGTACCCGGCCGGGTATCGGGTAGAGTACGGGTACGAGTACCCGATTGCGACCTCTGGGATGAAGCCATGTTGCAGGCACGGGTGGGTTGGTTCTAGGAACTTGAATTGTTAGAAGAGACAAGACGTTGGGAAATGAGTGACAAACAGTGACTCACCAGTGACTCACGGCCTACCCGGCTACCCGTACCCGGCCGGGTACGGGTAGCCGGCCGGGTCGTCATCCGCCACCCGTCGCTGGCGATCGCCACCGGCGACGCGTTTGTGATGAGAAACGATGACAACTTACTAGGGCAGTGTCACAGAGTGAACCAATGACAGACAACGATTGGTCGACAAAGCACAACCTCGGCTTATCGTGTGACAAACCCAATGCTGTCATCTGATTGGAAGTTGCGATCTCAAGTTGTCCACGAGAGGGATCGACTGTGACATTTGCCGAGTTTGGGCAACGAATTTTGTTTGAACGAGGACATTGGTGATGCCACCGCCGTCGTTGATGACAATTAGAGGCCGACCGAAATTCGGTTTCGGCGCCGAAATTTGGCAAATGTCCTCCTTCGGCATTGTTTCGGTTTCGGCCGAAAGTCTATTTTTAATTTTCGGTTTACTCTTGGTTTCGGCCGAAACCAGAAAGTCAGTTTCGGTCGGCCTCTAGTGACAAATGCTGTCAACGGTTGTCCTGACATTTCTAGAGTGTATCATGGTCTTGTATCACGTGCTGGCACAGTGAAGGGTCGATGGTTATGTTGGGCATTGACTGGGAAGTGGGAGAAACTGCCATGATTTGTTTCATGGCTCGTCATAATACTGCGGGTTAAGAGCTGTGTGGGCTAAGATGATGTGAATATTAAAATAGAAAAAGACTGCATATTTTTGTAAAAAAAAATGTAAAAAGAAAAGAAAATATGGTATACTAATGCACGCTATGTTTATAAATAATATGGGTTCGATTTTTTTGGGGAAATATGAAATGGTTACCATCTGCATGTCTTTGTAACACACGTGTCACTTGAGACCAAAAAAAACATTGATTTCCTATGACCCTATGAGAGTCTAAAAACAATGGGACCAGAGATGGCTACTGGGCTGAGGAGGCTGCTAACTGCTGTGTTTTACACACTCAGAGTTGCCACCACTAAACTCACAAATTCGAGGCAAGACGCTCGTTATTAAACCTGCACGCACACACAAAACGTCATGGTATAATGAATGTTGCACTTAATTCTTCCCAGCTCAGAGCATTTTCTAGATTTGTCCGATAGGCACAGAGAAAACACTTAGGTAATTATAACGTTGGACAAATTAGTGTGGCGTTTGTGCAATATGGGTTGGCCCCTTGAAGGATTAACGATGCACCTCGGTAAGAATATGGATGGGCAGTGTTGGTTGGTGCATAGTGCCAGAGGTAGTTTAGTTTCCCGAGGATTATATTTTCAGAGGCCCCAGACCTTAGAGGATCTGAACCCTGGTCCACGTCCGTTACACAACGTACATTCAGGCACAATCCGTACAATACAAGAACAAAGATCCCCCGCATAGCCTTAAAATATTTTTGGGGTAAGTGCTGTTAACGAGCACCTATGAAGGCCTTTACGTACACACACACACACATGGTCTGTATCACGCACGTGTGTGCACATTCACATGTTTAGGAGAGGCTCCAGCAGGTGACCTTTGCTCCTTGACCATCCCTCGTATACGTAAACTGATATTTGCACACCTACATATGCTCACACAGTTACACGCTCATACGCACACGCCAATGCACCGATACCACTGGTGGACACGCACGTACACATTCACTTGCTCATTCCTTCATTCACATGCACGCATTAACGCGTGCGTGTTTAAAGCGTGCGAGCATCTGTACGTAACGGCTCTGACGTTCACACACGGACTCGCAAGCACTCGCTCGCACCTTTATGGCATCCACAGGTGGGTGAACGCATTCACCGGTATGCCAGGCAATTGGAATATCACATGTTTGTTTCTCTTTCATTGAAAATCCTCCAACTGCGTGTGTGGGCTAAAGGCTTTGTTCACACACGGGACAGCTTTGACGTTACGTGCCTACTCACGTGTGCTGCTTTGCTTGGACCTCATCCATCGGTTAAGTTGCCGTGTTCACCTTGGTTCAATTTTGCCGTTGCCTGCGTGCCAACCTTGGGTCAAACTTATCGGCCATCGCATGTGTCTTAACGCGAGTTTAATTTATGTTATTCTGTATTTAATAATTGCGAATCTTGTTAACTTGTCGGCAGCATAATGCATGTAACCCTGGGATTAACTTATCAGCCATCGCATGTATCTTGACCCGGGTACATTTATCATATTGTTCTGGACTCAAATTATGCTAATACGGGTTATTTTATCAGCCATTCCCTGCATGTTAACTGGGATGTAACCTTTCGGCTATCACATGTTTCTTAACTTGCTTTCATTTATCACGTTCATTTGGATTTAAATGACACTCATCTGGATTAAATAATTATCATCCAAATCTTGACTTAAAGCTTTCGTGACTGCAGGATTTCATTTTCTTTGTAGGTCTTTCGGTAAAGTCACATAGATAGTTTAAAAGAAAATAACAAAAACAACAAAAAACTACGACGTTTCGATCGCAACACAAGCGTTCGTCATCAGGAAGAAAAAAAGAGGGGGAAAGCTGCTGACGCAGACTGTTTTAAAGGTTTAAACTGGGTGCAGCCAAAGGGTCATAAACGAAGTGGGCGGGGCTAGTGATGTTAATGTGATAAATTGGCATGTCAATGTGATAAATTAGCATGCCAATGTAATAAATTAGCATGTCAATGTAGGGATCGGAGGGCGACGTCCACGACAAGGGCGACGTCTTTGAACCAATCTACGTGACTTTACTGAAAGACCTAAATAATATAGTAATTATTAGCCACCTTCTGCACGTCGAGCTGGGTTTAACTTGTCAGTTGGGAATTCTCTTTAACTTGGTTTTAATTTATCAGCCAAAAAATGCATGTTAACCAGGATTTCACTTATCAGCCATTGCATGTGTCTTAACCTGGTTTAATTTCTCATGTTCAATGGCGGAGCCAGGGTTTTCAGGTAGGGGGGGTGGCAACCCCTCCAGCAATGAAAAACGATAGAGGAGTTGTTAGTAAGTAAGGACTTGTCCCTTGCTTTTTATTCGACGCGTGTGCGGCGATGGCGCAGCCATTGATCGAGGGTCGAATTCGAACCGCGCTGTGTGATCGGCATCACGCTCACTGAAGGTGTTGATGCCTTCAGGGAAGTCATGTTCTCTATACGCAACTGCGCACAATTCTATGAGTCACTTATAACTGCTTTGCCGTCACTTATTGGCAATTATAGACTCAGACTATCATCTCATAGAGTCCCTGGCACGTAATAATATGCTACACAGTGGCAGTGGGGGTCGCAAAATGCCGATTTATCACTAATTAACACCACTTATCCGATATAAATTATGGATTTCGATCGGATCATTGGCTCTGCCAGTGCTCATGTTAAACTGGATTTAATTTATCAGCTTCAGACCGCATATTGACCTAGGTTTCACTTATCTACTTCCTGCACGCTAAGCTGGGTTTAGCTTGACAGTTTTAACTTGGGGGTTTACCTTATCAACTGCGTACTGCGTGTTGGCCTGGGCTTAACTGATTTGTCACTGCCTGCATGTTAATCTGGGTTTGTCTGCTGTGTATTGAATGACAACTTGTGGTTTAACTTGCCAACTTTGCTGTTTGCACGTGAACCTGGATTTAACTTATCAGCTCTTGATTGCCTTTTTTTAACTTTTTTATTATTATTGATGTTTGAATTTTGAGTTTACGTCTTGCCATAGTTAAGTGCCATGAAATATACAGATCGGAAAACATGGACAAAGAACGTGGAACAAAAAGCTGACGAGTTACGCAAAGAAGCACGGTTAGAGGAGCACGCTTTGGAATCACACTGCGACGAGGACGTGGGTCACGGAACAAATGAAAATCGGGGTTTAGTCGCTTTAATGGCCTTCGTGGCGTCTGTGATGCGAGGTTGGGAAGCGAATGCATTTGCAAGCACTTGTACGTGTGTTGTTGTGCCTACAATTCAGACACGGTGCACTCACATAACACAAAGCACTTGGTGGCATGCATTTAACGATAGAATCTGGATGCACGTAACATTCACTCATGCTGCATAGTACATACACATATGTATGTGTACAGCTGCTGGATGACGGCCGCCTAACCCCATGCTAATTCGTGGGGGTTATTTGACCATACTTCACTATGGTCAGTGTCGGTTGGTGATGGCACGGAGGGAGCATAGGCAGACAGTACAACAACCTAACCATGTAGCAATACGGTAATACATACAGACTACATAAAGACAAAGATCCCCCGTATAACCTTTAGAAGACGGTAGGGGCAAGTGCTGTTGTACGAGCACCTATGAAGGCCGTCAGGGCACACGAGGGGGTGAGTGGCCAGCACAACGCCCGACCGCCTTTGTCTCCCCAGTGACGATGTTTACACAACACCCAGCGACCAGATTTCGAATCCCGCTCGCGGCCAACACAAAGCGACGACTATTTGAACCGGTCCTGGGCCTCCCCAAGGTCGACTCAGACACAGATACACACACACACACATATACAGCCACACACAGATGCGTTCACACACGTGGGTGTTTGTACTGAACAATGCCACACAGCACTGACACTTACCTATCACGCACACGAACGCCTCTGGTTGTTATTATTGGTCTGTGTTATGATTTGCGCATGTGCACGCGTGCTTGCATAGTTTGCACTTAATTACAAATGAAACGTATGGAATATATTGCGTTCTCGATTATAATTATTCATAATAAAGAAAATGAAGCATGGATCTACTTGGGAGTGCGCGTGGTTTTAATCGGAGCGAGTTGTATCTGCTTCGCTCGAGTTTTCTTCTCCTGAAAAGTTGCACTCATTTACAGTATTTCTACTCGGATTATAAGACGGTGCGCCGGTGTTTATAGTATTACTGAAATTTAAATATATATCACGCCGCTATAGCCTTCACAGACTTTTTTTCCATCACGAAAGGAGTCGGCGAAGGACCTTTGCGCCAAACGCGTGACCTCTTGCGACAGATTTTCGCATGAACTGCCCTTGCTGCCCTGACACCGGCGTCTCCGAGTGATTTTTCTGTTGTTGTTGTTCGATCCACGTGTAGAGATTTGTGTCACTATCCGACGGCGCACACCTGACGTGGGTGGAGATGGACAATCGGGAAATAAAACAAAGCCCTCTGATTGGTACTTAACGGGCCTGGAAAGGGAGAATTGATTTTGAAGCAGATACATTGAAGGAGGTAAACGATAAATTAAACGGAAAGAGCGGGGAAACGGAGGATGATTGACAGGGGAGGTTGTTTGGGATCCGTTCGGGAAAGTGGGAAGGTGGAGGGAAAGCAGGTCAAGGAACCTTCGAGAAAGGGGACTTGAGGGACAAGGCCAGATTAAGGTTCTTGTAGGCCCTAGGCACTTCTGTTTCGTAGGCCTTCAGTGATACGTTTCTACAGTTGCTGCTGCCCCGTGTTACTGCTAACGCCACTGCCACTCGGCTTGATTGTGTGAAACACACCATAGGAAGATGTTATTGCGAACTTTGCAATGGAAAAAATGTCGAAAAGTTCATCTCCGGTGTTTAATTTCTCCCACCTTATGAAAAAAAACATTGAGATGACTCTGCCTCTTTTATATACGATGTGCTTTTCGTTTCTATGCAAATATATTTATTCAATAATATATCTTGGTTACATTTTTTTTTATCATTTAAACAAAAAAACACGTGGTTAAATCTTTTTTCGTAGGCCCTTGAGTTTTCGTAGGCCCTGGGCACAGCGCTTACTGTGGCCTATTGGATAATGTGGCCCTGTCGAGACAGATATGACGGGGGAGGAAGCGGGAGAGGTCGGGACGCTCGGAATGAAGAGAATATTAGAAGTTTCGTGTGTAGTCTCGTGCACTTGAACGGTTTTATGCCGAGTGTGAAGCGGCTAAGATGAGGAGTATCAGCACCTCCAAATTGTAGGTCATGGTGGATTGTGCTCTCCAAGGTGAGGAGGGAAAAGCTGCCCTTAGTGGAGGAGTTTAAGTGCCTCTGGTCTCTTTCGCCAGTGATGGTAAGTTGGAGCGGGAGATCAGCTGCAGTGTTGCGGGCACTGTACCATTCCATGGCAGCGAAGCGGGAGATGAGTTCTCGAACAAATCTCTCGGTTTACAGGTCGATCTACGTTCCCACCCTCACCTATGATCACGAGCTTTGGGTAATGACCGAAAGGATGAGATCGCGGGAACAAGAGGCCGAAATAAGATTTCTTCGCAGGATTGCCAGGCTCATTCTCCGTGATCGGTTGAGGAGCTCGCTAATCCGGCAGAGCCTCAGAGTCGAGCCGCTGCTCTTCTGGATCGATAGGAGCCTGTTGAGGTGGTTCGGGCACCCGGTAAGGATGCCCCCCGGTAGACTCCCCCTGGAACTCTACCAGGCAGCAGCAGCACGTCCCACTGGGCGAAGATCCCAGGGCAGGCCCAGGACACGCTGGCGGGACGATGTCGCCCGGCTGGCCTGGGAACGCCTGGGAATTCCCCAGGAAAGGGAGGTCTGGACCGCCCTGCTCAACAGAACAAGCGGATTGAGAAACGAGCGAACTGTTGAAGACTGCTAGTGTCGGGTGGTACTACACGCAGGAGGGGGGGGGGGTGACCAAAGGGATGGCGACGCTTCTCCTTTAACGGTCGTCGGAGTTTCACTTCGAAACGTCGACCGCCATCTGTGGTGAGCGCAATTTGCTGCGGGAGTTTGCGCGTCGAGACGGGACGACGCTTGTCCACAAGGTGACCACCACAGCCGTCTCGAACCCAAGCTTCACAATCACTCGGAGACCGGGTCACAGATGCAACGGTGACATTTCTGGCGAAGTCGAATCATACATAAAGCCCCAACCAGATTTTTAGGAGAAATTTGCTGTTAGCGAGCAGCACCTTTGAAGACCGGCACGGACAACGAGGGTGTGTGGGTGGCCAGGACCACCCCCGACCGCCTTTTTATCCCGAGTGGCGATGTTTACAACACCGCATCAGCCACTCTATTTGAGGCTGAGGCGACCTAGGGGAAGCACAGGACCGGTTCAGATCACTGTCACTGGTGTCGACCATTGAGCGGGAGTTGAACCCGGGTCGCTTCAAACGCACAAACACACAACTACCGGATTATAAGACGCACAGCCCCAACTTTTGCTTGAGTATTTGGCTGCAATAAAAGTCCACGTGATGAGCCGCTTGGTTTAACACGTCGGCTTTCGCGACCGATATCATCCCCGATGGAGTTTTTTTGGGGGTTAGATCGTAATTGAGATCTAACCCCCAAAACAACCTCTATTATGGATGAGCCGCTTGGTTGAGCAATCATTTGTGGCCAGGTCGCCTTCTGGCAGAGCTACACAGCTCATTGGGCCTTACCTGGTCAAATAAAGACATCAATTTGGTCTAATAGTTTTACTCTTTGGTTCTTTCGGTAAAGTCACGTAGGAATCAAATAAATCATGACGTTTCGCAGCCCCCCCCCCCTTTCTCACCCCCATGGCCCCTCCCCCCTCTCTGACCTATTTAACCTCTTACCACGGCATTTCTCTCCCACTTCAGCAAAAAAAAATCTTGTCGTGGTTTTCTCACCTGATGATGATTGCTTGTGTTGCAATCGAAACTTCGTTCTTTATTTTATTTCCTACCTACGTGACTTTACCGAAAGAACCAAAGAGTATGTATTCCTGCAGTCACGAAAGCTTCAAATCTATAATAGTGTATACATACGCGCACGCACACTCCATACAAATGAATGGCTGACAACTTGTCCTGGAGGAGGCGCTCTTACCTCGTGCCGCACGTCAATCTCAAGCGCCACGAAGAAGCTCCCACGCAGCGCTGGAGGCGCGAGGCCACACGAAGGGCGAAATGAAGAACGCGGACACTTTTAACGCCAAACATTTCCACGACGTCAACAACAACAAACAACAACAACAAACAAAACAACAACAACAAAAATCTGTTCATGGAAACATAAATTGCAAAACGCTTCGGCTCTTTCGAAACATTGGTGGGGTTCGAATAAAAACGATTGTCAGTCAATGTCGTGAAGCGATTGTTTAAAATAACAATGATTAAGTGCCCAATCACGCGACTATGAAGCTGCACGAGTCGAGGGGGGGTGGATTTGAGAGTCTCGTTCACAGCTGCTGCAACTCGAGTGCCAATAAAGTGCAGATGCATTGACGTGCAGCTGCGCTCAAGCGCAATGGAAGCCTGCTGTGTCACGTTAGACATGAGTCCAAGAGCCTTGTTCGGTGTTAAGCGCAACCCCCTGGTAAAAGTACGCATTTTGATACTCGTAAGCCCAAGGCGACATGAAACACGTAAGCACGCACATTGGTAAATAGCAACAGTTAATACTGGTAAGAACCTCCTGGTGACACCAGCCCACAGG
>CM025609.2:11922496-11935849 GCA_014621495.2 Entosphenus tridentatus
GGTCACCCCGTGGTGCCCTTATAAAACTCAACGTTTAACCTACTCACACCGGCTTGTGCCCACCCTCACAGTCGGGCATATTTGCGAAATACACCACGCCGCCGTTGACCCTGGCCATTGACCGAGCAACCCAACGTTCCTTCCAGCTCCCTCCGCAGGAATGTGTTTATTGGTGGCAGCAGCAGCAAGAAATTTGGATAACTGTTGTACGAAAAAACACATTCCTGCGGAGGGAGCTGATAGGAACGTTGGGTTGCTGGGTCAATGGCCAGGGTCAACGGCGGCGTGGTGTATTCCGCAAATATGCCCGACTGTGAGGGCGGGCACAAGCCGGCGTGAGTAGGTTAAACGTTGAGTTTTATAAGGGCACCACGGGCTGACCAGCCTCTCCCCACCCAGCCCTTCCCTTCCCTCCCCATCCAGCCCCTCCCTGCACGACGGACACAATAATTCCCTGTGGGCTGGTGTAACCAGGAGGTTCCTACCAGTATAAAGATTCTGACTGTGGGGACAGTCTGGCACTGCCTTGGGGCGACTGTAAACAAACTTTATATCAAGGGCGAGATATTTATCAGACAAAACGTGACCACAGCTGGAAACAATTTCAACGAACAAAGTACGCGCAAAAGGTGATGTATAATACGTACATTATCACACGATGTTGCCGTTGTGTAATGGTATGTACACTGGACATGCAATGCCACTGGTTGCCAATTCGATCTCCTGGCGCGGCAGTTTAAACAATGGTGCAAGTTTGTTGAAATCTCCCAAACTTCGCCTCTTGTCCACCCAGCGATCGGCAGGTCGCGTGCGGTGGGTTAAAGCGTGGGCACTCCAACCTCTTCCAAGACGACTGGCCAGCGTGGAAGAGTAGGCCAAATACCATTCACACGCCATCACCGGCGCTCCAGAGAGCTGTCACGCTGCGTCGTCTGGCCTACCCGTGATCCACGCACTGAACAACAGCAGCCGTGGCATTCCCCTGCTGCCAATTAGTTGAGTCACTGAAAGACATTTCACGATGGGGGGGCTCTTAATCAAATTACAATGCAATCAATCGCCGTGCTCTGCATGCCGGCTGACCTCCTGAGCCCGGGGATCCTCTTTAGGATTCATAGATTAATTGATTGACAGTGGCGTAGCAGTGGTCTGAATGGGCCCTGGTGCAAGGAATTAAATGGGGCCCCTCCACTGAAACCTGGGCACCTTGGCACAGTCAGTGGGTCTCTACGTGAGTGCATGAGTCACTAAGTAAGTCTATGGGTCACAGTGGCATAGTGTGGTTGGCATGGGCGCTGGTACAATTAATTGAATGGGGCCACCTGTCCAATCCCACCCAAACACCCTCTCACCCTCTTCATAGCCCGGGTCATCTGGGCACCTCCGGTCCGTGGGCTCCGTGACAGTTGCACCGCCTGCACACTCGATGGATGCGCCACTGTCGATCGACATCCTCCATGTAAACCAGAAGAGAGTCTCGGGACACGACACGTCCCTATTGGTCCGGAGCAGTGGTGGAAATGGGCCGGAGCACCCTAGAACGCCGTGGCGGGAGTGAACATTTGTTCTAAAAGGAATCAAGGATTTATATTTGTTTTTATTTGACTCACAGATAGACCCCTAATCTGACAGGGAGACTCACAGACACGCACAGAGACCCACACAACAAGAGAAGCTCCTCCTCACCCTCTTCCTCCTAAGATCTAGTGGGGGTGGGGGGGGAATCATTTATGAGTTCCCCCAGTAAATTATTCCCATTTCGGGCCCTGGACGGCAGAACTGGCTTGAAAACTCAACCAGTATCGAGCAGGGGTGCATTCAATGAACAGAGCGTTCCAAAGCACTTTTTCTTCTGCTGAATGGCCTCTTAGCCTGGAGCGCATTATAACAGGCCGATAAACGATCCGAGGCGCTTTCTCGCTCAGTGTTAGGTTCAAGTTCAAGTTAATTTTTTAGGTATAGCCCTGTGAGCCATTCGGCTCTTGAATCGGGTGCAACCGCAACAAACAAAAAAGAAAAACATGAACAAGAAAACATCTGAAAGTGAATATGTGACTAAGTGCAAACAGAAAAACTAAGAAAAGACAGCAAAATATTGCAGAAAAAACTAACCTATTCCAACGCTGTGTGCAAAAATCCCAGTGGGATGCAAGTCAAACAACAAAATCCATCCGCGAAATCTGGGGTTCGCGGACGCAAACGCGCGCTCATTTGGCCGAGCGAGGAGCGTTGCCGTCGCCTGCCGCCTGAACGCCCCGTTCAATAATAATCGTCCCCACGGCAGAGCGCCCTGCCCATCGAACGCACCCAGCGGAAGTCAAGTGGCTCGGCAGCTCGAATCCCACCACGTTCTTGAGCGTCGAGTTTTGTTTTGTGTGTGTGGGGGTGGCGCATCACAGACAGTGCTCGCAGGGAAGACACGCAATGCAACACGAAGGATAACCTATACTGTTTGGTTCTTTCGGTAAAGTCACGTAGGTATCAAATAAAATACATTACGACGTTTCGGGCGCAACACAAGCATCCGGACGCTTGTGTTGCGCCAGAAACGTCGTGATTTAATTTATTTTATTCTATACCTACGTGACTTTACCGAAAGAACCAAAGAGTATGGATTCCTGCAGTCACGGAAACTTCAAATCTAGTTTGAAGGGTAACCTGCCTATCGCCAAATCAACCAGAATGCGCCCGATGTCATCAGATCTCAGAAGCATACAAAACAGGGTCGGTCCTTGACAGCGCTTAGCATAGGCGGCCACCTTGCATAACAAGTGTTATCGGCAGCTGCAGGGGCTACGCTGTGACAGCAGAGAGCATTGCAGCAGCATCCATTGTTGTACTGCACATCTGTGCTCCCACGCCGAATTCTCCCCCACCTTAAAAGAAACACGCACCGGGCAGCGTGGTGAAATATGGTGAAACGACATCCTACGACTGGGGAGGCCTCCTCATCCAGAAGTGGACTCGACAAATGACTGGCCACGTACGTTTAAGAAATAAAAAACCGAAAATCCCAACCATGAATTGCACCCTCTCTCTCCACGAATGCCCCTCTCTCCTTTCAAGTTCACGCCAAGGACTTGCGTACGAGCCGCATGCGCTGCTTGCCTGCCCGGCACGGCCACTAAGAGCAAAGGAAGGGCATTGGCTCAGGCTGCAAAGCTCTGGGATGGCCATCGATGCGTGGCCTGCCAATTACAGGCTGACGTTATTCACGGCCCGTTGTCAATCCACCAGCCAGTTGCGTGAATACCTTCGTATGCCGCGTTGATCGTGTGTGTGTGTGGTGGGGTGATGTTTGAAACAGAATCTTTATTTATCCTGGAGAAATTCGAAGAGCTTATGAAGCTATTTTTTAACAGATGTCCAGTCGAGGTGGGTCAAAAAGTTACAACAAATACCAAAAAGACGGTTGGAGTGCAAAGTATAGGAAAGGTAAACAAATCACAAAAAAAATAATTCAAATAGATTTTTAAAAAAATAGATAAAGTATATAATACACATCGCAAAAGTTGGTTCAACCAACGTGACTATATTATACAGCGTCTTAATGTCACGGGTTGTTGTTGTTGTTGTTAAAACGACATTCAGTAAAAAAAATGGTAACCGTTTCCCCATTCCATTACTGGTTACAAAAGGCATGAACCGGTAACCGTTTCCAGCAGCATTTTAGTCATGAAGGCATTGCATTGGCACGCGCGTAGCTACAAAGTGAGCGGGCCTTAGCCCTAAGGGCATATTTGCCCTTGTTTCTCATATACGCACAGGGCAAAGGCGCAGCACTGCAATTGCCCGCTCACGCTACTGCTGGCAGAAGCGCCTCCACTCGAGGGAGCTCTAGAGAGCTGCACTGTGTCTTTTCAACTCCTGTTAGAAGAGGGTCAGCTTACCCAGACGTTTACCTCGCTTACACGCGACTTAGCGATCGACTAACTTGGGCGTATGTACGCAAAAAAACGATTGTAACCGCCCCAATTCATGCACGCTCCTAGCTCCCGCGATGTCGTCTCAGTGTTCTCTCTCCGTTCTCGATAATTCAAGATCCCCTCTGCTGTTTTGAACCACCTCCTCTGCAACGTCCTTAAATGGACACGCTTCGTCGATGCGCGTCGCGTACTGAGATGCGGGTCACCTTTAGTTTGCTGTTAAAATCCAAATGTTATTGGATTGTATAATATGCGAGGCAGAGGGGGGAAAAAGAGCAAGCAGCAGGGTGCACGCTTGGAATTACAATGAGATGCAGAGGAACAAAACGCGTGGATAAGGGGACAATCGCGACTTTGAGACATCGTGTTCACTGTTGAGAAAAACAAAATGGCGGAGCTCTGTGCTAATCCGAATCCAAATCCATTTTAATCCGTGCCCCCGTCCGTTTTATTTAACGGAACTTATAGTTTCGTACCTGTCAACCCATACGGTTTACCCGTATTCTTGAGCAGGGAAATTGAGTTTTCAGGTCTATACGGCGTACAGCCGTTTCAATACGGGAAAATGCATTTGTTTTGTCTATTTGTGTGTGTTTCTCCCTTGTGATGGTACTTTGTAGGATGAACGTTGAGATTTATAAGGGCACGGGGTGACCAATACGGTCTGAATTGGTCTGTAATAAGGTAGGCACTCATAAGGCGTTGACAGGTATATATTTTTCACGTTGGATATTCTTTATTCTGTTTATTTCTGGAGCGGGTCGACAGGTATGCAAAATTGTAGATACGAGTGGAACGCTGTGTTCAATACTGATCCTCATCTTCACAAAGTTAGAATCCTGGGCATTGACCCACCAAATGGGGCGCCACGGTGGGGAGATGTTAACTACCTCGCCTGGTATACAGGAGGTCCTGGATTTGATCCCGACCCTGATGCCTGTTTTCGTGTCTCTCTCCCCGTGGTCACGTGGATTTTTCTCCGGGTCCTCCGGTTTCCCCTCCACATTTAGAATCAACATCACGCGTTTAGAATATTTGGCTGCTGTACATTTCTACATGATAAGCCACTTCGTCAGGATATAATTTGTGATAAACAGGTCGCTTCTGAAAAATAGCTATGTAGCTCAGTGGGCCATGCCTAGTTAAATAAAACATGATTGAAACTATAAAACATTTTTTTTTTTAACAGGTTCAGCCCACTGAGCATTATAGCTCTTTTTCAGAAGCCACCTGGCATGGTGATTCTAAATCCGGAGGGAAAAACCGGAGGACCCGGATAAAAACACACGCGACCACGGGGAAAGAGAGACACGCAAACTCCGAATATACAACAGGTGTTAGGGTCGGAATTGAACCCACGACCTCCTGCATACCAGACCAAGTAGTTAACATCTCGCCATCGTGGGGCCATCGTCACCAGAGAGACCATTAAAAGCATCGTCAAAGACAAATGACCTTCATTCAAGCAAAGAAGGGAGTCTGAGGACTTGTTTCTACAGCAAATGGAATGGGGATGCCTCGAGGGCAATATGCAATATAAGCGGCCGTTAACATGGGACAATTTGATGCGTAACAGAAGTACTGCATGGACACTGTACTCCATATATACTGCATATGTATAATATATTTTCCAATAGACATTCATCTCTGGAGATATATGTGTACGTGTGTAACTGTACCTCCCTGCAATAACTCACACGTGGATCTCCATGTTTTTGTGTGAATAACCACTCTTCGCACGTGTCGTTTTAATATAGAACATTATAGGATGAAGGGAATGTGCTGGAGTGGTTTAGGTTCCTTGGTGGAGAGCGGTGGAGCAGCGGTTAGCGCTACGCTGCACTACGAACCCTGCTACCCGAGTTCGATTCCCGCTCACGGCCAACACCAGTCACGATTATCTGAACCATTCCTGGGCCTCCCCTAGGTCGACTCAGCCTCAAATCAGTACATGGTGTGTATAAACATCGCCACTGGGGAGACAAAAGCGACTCGGGCGTTGTGCTGGCCACCCACCCCCGTGTGTGTGCCATGCCGGACTGCATAGGTGCTGCTCGCTAACAGCACTTGCCCCAAGTCTGTCACGGGCTATGGTGGCCAGGCAGTTATTCTAGAAGAGGAAAGTTGGCACGTATCTATTCTCAGGACAATATTAAAGGGAAGGGAGTAGAAAGGAAGGGGGTTGTCTTAAATGTAAAAAAACTTTAACTGTGAATGGTTAAGACATTTTTTTAAATCACACAACAGGATTATTTTTGATGCCTGGATCACGCATAATTGTGCTTGTTTACAAATAGTGCGGGAGTAAAATAATTATGCAAACCCAAACAATGATTAATGGATTATAAATTATCCCCCCGGCAGAGTGTTTTCGGCGTGTTTTAGCTACACGGGAGTATTTCTACGGATTATGTTGTTCTCTAGCGGTCGTTACTGAGCACAATGTAAATTGTGATGTCACTCTCGCCCCATCTGAAGTGCAAGGTGTAAGTAAGTACCGGGATTTTTATGAAGGCAACGCCGATGTACGACATATTACTGACCGGTATTCGGTATAGACCCTGAACATCACGAAACTACTCCAGACATTGACCCCTGATGCTGGGAGAACAACGGGATACATTGGATAATACCCCAATCTTCTGTTTACTCTTGTCAGCGTTATCAATCACCTCACTGCCCTCACAGACGGAGCTCCTCCAAGCCTTAAACAGGTTAACCTTGTCTCCTATAACGTCCGTGACTTAAATCATCCCCATCCAAAGGCAGCGCACTTACTAATATTAATCTATTTCAACCAGACTTGGTGTTCCTCCAGAAGATACATTTGATGATCACCGAGGCATTCAACATCTGTAGGTTGTGTAGAGGACAAGTCTTACATTCATCTTTTGTCTCCCAACAGTCAGGAAGTGGTCATGATGGACAATTAAACCAATGGTTCTCAACAGGGGCTACTTGGATCCCAGCGGGTACGTGAGGTGATTTTTTTTTATGTGTGGAATTATACCATAAATTAGTCATGAGTGAATAATTACGTATGAATCTGCGAATATAAAATAACTACGATCAAATTTAAATCGATATAGTTACCTAGAACGATACAAAAGACCTTTCTAAACTCATTCATCATAGACAATGCTGGTTTCCGAGAGTAATCAGTTAGCGTGAACTAATTATGTCATGCGTGCAGTGCGTCCATTAAATTAGTTTTTATTCGCATACAGTTAACTTTCTCGTCGTCTTTCATGTGGATAAATACCAGCAGATGAAAGATGTAATTGTAGATTTGTTATCCACTTAATTGTCTGTTCAGAAGCAGAGTGGATCTCGTCCATTCCTCCTACAAAGGGGTGCAGACAGTAGCAGCAGCGTGTTTACAATGTGGTTGATCGTTTTGGATTAATGGCCGCACTGGCAGACCGCCGCAATATTCGATGCGCCATTTGTGCATCAGGTGGCCGCATCGGTGTTGATTTGGTTGATATAGTTGACCATTGTCGAGGCGAAAGGTTGAAACCGGCAGGTTCGACGGTAGGGGTCCTGTATGAGATGTTTATTTTTGATATCGGCTGCAGACCAGACTTGCTTTCATCTCGCGTCTTCATTTGTATTTGTGGCGTGGAGTGAGGCTGCTGTGATCCAGAAGGGGTGGCGTGATTTTAGGCGAATAGGCGGCGCTGGGTTTATGTCCCGATGTATCGGAAAGTTGCGGGGGTTGACGATCATTTTTTGGTACTCCCGGACGGCCGCTGTTTCACGACGGATTTGCCGCGGAGCGATGTGGGTGAGCACTGGGAGCCACTGGGTTGGCGTCGACTTCAGCGTACCTGAGATGAGATACATTACAATGTTCAGTTGTGTGTCGATAACTCGAGTGTGAGCGCTGCATCTCCACATAGCTGAGCAATACTCTCCGTCGAATATACGAGGGCGAACGAGGCAGTCCGTAGTGTTCGAACATCACAGCCCCAACTAGTTCCCGCCAGTTTATGGATGTTTGTGCGGATTTGATCTTGTTCTAAATTGATTAATGTGTTGCCTGAAAGTGAGACATCGATCGAGCACCGCTCCCAGGTATTTCGGGAGTGGGTCGCGGATGATGGTTTTACAACAAAACTCGATTTTCAATGTATTTTTTGCCTCCACGTTCGTGAGATGGAACGCTGAGGTCACTGTCTTGGTTGGTTTTGGCTAAAGTCGCCGGGAGTAGAAATAATTTTCCAATATTTTTAGGTCGGTGTTCAATATTCTTGAGCTGCGCTGAGTGTCGTCGCTTGGCCGGCCAGTGCTGGATCGTCTGCGTAAATGAACTTGCGGCTTAATGTGGCCGGCATGTCGCTGGTGTAAATATTAAACAGGGCTGGTGCGGTCAGCCATTTTATAGAGTTCGTGGGCGGCTGACCTTGTTTCCAAGATGGACGCGAAATTGTTGGTCGCTGAGCATACTGGCGATGAGGCAAACCGTTTTTTTTCACACTTGATGGTGTTGACGAGTTTAAAGAGGAGTCCTCGGCGATAGACCGTGTCCTATTGCAGAGGATAAGTTTATTAAAGCAGCCGCTGTTTTCTGTTTATGCTGAAAGCTGCCTCGATGTGTGATGTCAAGGTGAGGACCTGGTCACAACTGCTTCGTTGTGGCTGAAAACCTGCCTGCTCAGGTGGTATGGTGGCTTCCAAGAAAGGATTAGGCTGTACAAAGAAGAAAGGTTGGCCTTTAGCTGTGTAAGTTATCATCAGGTTTTCCTGTCTTGAGGAGAGCAATGACATTTTTCTAAAGTCTTGGTAGCTTGCTGGTGGCGAATTCCAGGTAAATCCCATCTATTCCTGCGGCTTTACCTGCCTTTTTTACCATCAGTGCAGCATCTATTTCTTCTGGAAGTACAGCTGCAGACAGAGGAGAGCTTTTGACACTGGTGGAGAGTGTATCTATTGTGGTTGTTTTAACTGTGCGTTCTTGTTTTCGACATTCCGATTGCTTTTGCATTGCCGAGAAGCTGCGCTGCTATCCCATTAGCTCACTCATCCATTAGGAAACCTCGCAAAAGGGACAATTGGTTAAAATATGCTCATTACTCATACATTTATTTCTCAAAACCGTGTTAAGTCAGGCAAGGGGGTACTCAGTTGAAACAAAATTCAACAAGTTGCCAAAAAAATATTGAGAACCACTGCTTTAAACGCATAGCTGTTCAGACAAACATCGACACACTCCAAACACCTTTGGCAATAACATTGTCTTAAGAGAACCAAATATATACAATAGGCAATGTTTTTGGACAAAGGCCCTTCTTCATAGCATGCAGAACTGAGAGATGATAGAGCAAGCCCAGAAAAAGGTGCCGTGGAATGAAAAACGGTTGAGAAGCACTGGGTTAGGGGAATGTTTCACGCAAAACACGTTCAAACTCTTCGAAGATAAGGCCGCTTAACCTCAATTCTCCATGACTTTGACCCCGTGGTTGTCCCTTTACCCGTCAATCAGACATCTTGAACTATCTGGGGGCATCCACGGTGGGTGGGCGGGGGGCAGATCCAAATTTCACCTTATAGGTCTCATACCCGAAAACATGATACTTTGGTTCGCTGTGCATTTGGTTCACATGTATACCTCTCGAAGGACTGTTCGGTTTGGGTTCGCATAAAAAACAAACCTGGGGGCATATATATGACAAATAATCGAACCCAAGTGTATCGGAATAATTCCATTCAGGCTTTTAGCACCAGGAATACCCTAATTTCACTTTTGGGTCGAGTGAACAAAGTAACTATGGTGTTGCTCCCAAAACTAACATTCCCGATGATATCTTGAAAAAAAAGCCAAAATTTGAATGACTCTCTCGACTTAAATTCAATTACCTAACCTATCCTGAAAAAGAATGGAGACTTAGCCCTTCCAGATTTTTGGGAAAGTCAATCTCACTACCTGAGAGGATTGGAACCACGGAGATGGAGCGATGAAATCAGCTTGTGTACAAAATCCAGATGGATTGCTGCATTTTAAGAACTCATGATCCTGCAATACAAGTGCAACAACCCACCTGATAATAATAATGATTAATAATCATTATTAATAATAATTATTAAATTTCCTTCAAAAAGTACGTACTCCGCTTCATACTCTCTCTCTGTCTTTCACTCGCAGATCTCTACATAAACTCCCAGGCACTGTCCAGCCATGACCATCGCCAGCGCCAACAACAGCATCACGGGCCATGGCAGCACGGGCAGCCTCTACAACCCGACGAATGAGACGCGTGACTGCGTGCGCGCCGTCACGCGAGAGGACATACGTGCGCACCTCCTCGACAGCAACGAGCGCGTGGTCATCAACGTGGCCGGCATGAAGTTCGAGACGTGCGCGCGGACGCTCGCCCAGTTCCCCGACACCCTGCTGGGCGACCCCGCGCGACGCGCCCAGCACTTCGATCCCCTGCGCAACGAGTACTTCTTCGACCGCAACCGGCCCAGCTTCGACGCCATCCTCTACTACTACCAGTCGGGCGGGCGGCTGCGCAGGCCCGCCAACATCCCCTTCGACCTGTTCTCCGAGGAGATCCGCTTCTTCGAGCTGGGCGAGGAGACGATCCAGCGCTTCCGCGAGGATGAGGGCTACATCCGCGAGGAGGAGAGGCCGCTGCCCGAGTCGGAGCTCAAGCGCCAGGTCTGGCTGCTCTTCGAGTACCCCGAGAGCTCGAGTGCGGCCCACCTCGTCGCGATTCTCTCCGTTGTTGTCATCTTAGTGTCAATTTTCATCTTCTGCATGGAAACGCTGCCGCAATTCCGAGACCATGTTGATCAAGAAGAGCAGTTCAATGCCACCGAAATTCCCTCAACTGCCAGTTTTGCAACTGATCCATTTTTTCTGGTGGAAACCCTTTGTATTGTGTGGTTTTCTTTCGAGCTCGTCGCACGATTCCTCTCGTGCCCTAGCAAAACTGCGTTCTTCCAAAACATCATGAACAGCATCGACGTGGTGGCCATCATGCCGTACTTCATCACGCTCGGAATGGAGCTGGCCGAGCAGCAGGGCAACGGTCAGCAGACCATGTCGCTCGCCATCCTGCGCGTCATCCGCCTGGTGCGTGTCTTCCGGATCTTCAAGCTGTCGCGCCACTCCAAGGGCCTCCAGATCCTGGGCCAGACGCTCAAGGCGAGCATGCGCGAGCTGGGGCTGCTCATCTTCTTCCTCTTCATCGGCGTCATCCTCTTCTCGAGCGCCGCCTACTTCGCCGAGGTGGACGAGCCTAAAACGTACTTCACGAGCATCCCGCACGCGTTCTGGTGGGCCGTTGTCACCATGACGACGGTTGGCTACGGCGACAAGGTGCCCGTGACGGTGGGTGGCAAGGCGGTGGGGTCGCTGTGCGCCATCGCCGGCGTGCTCACCATCGCGCTGCCCGTGCCCGTCATCGTGTCCAACTTCAACTACTTCTACCACCGCGAGACCGACGTCGACGACTCGCACTCTGGCAAGGCCCACTCTCCGGAGCACTCTGCCGCCAGGATGTCAATCGTCCAGTCGCTGAGGAGGAGCGCGCCGAGCACGCCGGTCCACGCACCAGGCTCCATGAGCAAGAGCGACAACACGCGCACACACACATATGTGGCCAACAGCTTTGAGCATCAGTGCAAGCCCACCGATGTGTGAAGGCCACGTGGCCATTGGTTGGAAGTGTTCCGCACTTTTGTCTTAAATTCATGTAGCCTCTGTGTACTTTACATGTTTTTCCATGTTTTGTTTTTGGGTGGGGGTTATTTACCTTTTTGAAATACATTGGCAGTATTTTCATATCTTTTGTTTACTTTTATACTTATCTTTATACATACATTGCTTTTTTCAGAATGCTTACCACATATGTGAAAATATTTCCGACGTTTGTTTGTTTTTTGAAATCTCGAATGGTATGCAATTTGTATGTGTTTATAATCTATCGTCTCAGATACCGACATGGCCTTGTTTGAATTAGTTTCAATTATGAAATGATTACCGCACTATGAATTGCTTTGCAAGTCCTGTGTTTCTCGGCTTGCCCGAGGGCTTTTGTTGATGCTCATAAGCACTTTAACGCAATGCAATCACTTGAAAAGCTTGGAATGAGTTAATTGCCAGGTGAAAGCCACTTAACTTAATCCTGTAACTTGCTGCCATCTTGCTTTTTTTGCTGTATACTTTCAATCGTTTTGCGTTGGTAAATTATAATATATAAGCGACTGGCGAGACGTTCGTAGTAATGATATATGCATGCCGAATAATAATTACAAGTAAGCATCAATAATGTAAACTGATGTTCATATCTAATCTCATTAGAAATGTAAATTGTATAAGTCAGTGGTTCCCAACCGTTCTGGCCACGCCGACCACAGCCAATCAAGACATCTTCGTTGACCACCACGTGGGAATAGCATCCGCCATAACATTCAAAACAACCCTGTTCATTAAAAAGCAATTAAAAACATTAACTTGCTATTAATTAAATCTTCTAAATAATTGTGCAATGGGCAGTCGGTAAATGTTTTGTTTAAAAAAAAACGTGGTACGGATCTGCAACAGTTCCACTGGCAAGTGTACCAACGGCCTTGCAGATGGACAGTGGCCCACGGACCAGAGGCTGGGAACTGCTGGTCTGTGTTAATGTAGTTTGTGATGTCTGCCTTGGAGTTTGTAGACTGTAGGGCTTCCTTGAGCTGTCCCTGTGTTTGATTTCACAGGACTCATGCAAGAATCAATATCACTGTTCGGAGTTTATTTTGTGAGTGGACCATTTGAAAAGGAGAAAATGTTTCTTAAGTGGTGAATGTCTTATACACAAGCCCACGTCTTTGTAGTCACAGGATCTCTCTGTCCCATCAGCCTGTTGGCTCATGAGCAGCAGCAGGCAATTCACAATTTATGTTTTTTGTAAGCTTGGCGTTAGAGACAATTGCACTCAAATTAAGTAGCTTTGAAATGCAACTCAAGGGACGCGCATTACTCTTGGGACTACGGAAAGAGCAATTGGGATGATGGCTAAGAATTGGAGGCTTAGATTAGGATTGGGCTGTGTAAATCGTCAGTTGGCTTGTGTACTGAAGTTGAAATAACTCGTGAGAGACCAGCCTTTGATTGTAGTCATCGTGGTGGGAATCTCGGCACAACACGCCGTTGTTGTGTGAAGGCCATTCCATGATTTCTGTATGTACCAGATGTTTGTGTCATCATTGACTCCCTCTCACAGTCACCCATGAACAGAGCTGGTGGTTTATTGTGAGCGACTTTGCAAGGGAATCTGTTAGACGTAGAGTTACGACCTCTTAGGTACAAACAACTTGGGCATATGATGGTGAATCAGAATATCTCACATATTGGAAGAGGGGTGGGTGGGGGGGGAATTACATATGAATGCATGCAAATGTATTGCCTTGAGTGATGCATTATCAGGCACCT
>CM025609.2:11935859-11950391 GCA_014621495.2 Entosphenus tridentatus
GAGCCTCGGAGGAGCCTACATGCATGTCGATCGGCGACCACGAGGCTCAGCATCTCGGTCGGAGTAGGCCTGCACCTAGCAGACCCCCCCGGAGAAAGCGCAAGCCATCCCAGCTGGCAGGTGCAACAAGGCATTCAATGTTGTGGATTCACTCTTCAACACACCGGTGGGCTAAAGTAGTGAACTATTTGTCTTTTGTCAACGTGACACTTTTTTACTGATTGGCCGTGTCGGCTGGTGGAGGGTTACGACACACTTATAAATAACGCAATCTAACCCAAAACGTTTATTATGAAGGCATTCACGTTCGCGTTAGCATGGCGCACCCCTTTCCTGTAGACCACGTCATAAGATCATTCCTGCAGGCGCTCAATCTATCTGGCCTGAAGGATGTTCAATGGGCAATGAAAACTGCAGCGCCGCATGATCAGTCCTCACCACAAAATGGCCGGCCGTATAAGGGCGGAATTGACTGACAAAATGTACGACTTCCAGGAGTTCTCGGAGCATGATGCAGTACCGCTGTTCAGCCAGCTACAACAGCTGACTACCATAGGCGATCACAACTTCCCGGTCAGACTGAGCCTGCGATAATATGCCCCCGACACCCCAAATCGCTGGCATCCATGTCCAATATAAAAGGCAATGAAAAATCAGGGTAAGCCAGTGGCGGACGTCCGAATGAAACCCTCGTAACTTCCAAAAGGCCAAATCCTCCTCAGGACCCCAGTGAAACTTCTGACCCTTGGCAGTAAGTGCATGGAGTGGCTTCGCAATGGTGGCAAAATCTTGTACAAAATGGCGATAGTATGACACGAATCCAACAAACCTCTGGACATTCAACACCGAGACGGGTGTGGGCGAGTCACAAACACAGCGAGTCTTATTCATATTCTTGGGTTTTTTTCGGTAAAGTCACGTAGGTAAAACATTTTAATTAATTAAATTAAATTAAAAATTAAAATAAAAATCACGACGTTTCGGAGGCAACACAAGCCTCCGTCTTCAGGTGGAACCATCACAGCACGCTCGCTGTATCAAGTAAACAGCGAGTCTTACCAGGGTTTGTGGCCACCCCTGCCGTGCTGACAACATGCACCAAATACTTTACAGAGGACTGTGCTAGATGGCACTTGGATAGTTTGTGCTTCAGGCACGACCCCTGAATGCGTGAAAAGACCAGTGCCAACCGCTGTAAATGTTCCTCAAAAGAGCGACCAAACACGATGACGTCGTCCAAGTAAATCAAACAGACGTCCCTTTGAAGACCTGTCAGGACCAACTCCATCAACTGTTGAAAAGTGGCTGGTGCTGACTGGAGATCCATCAGCAAACGGTTGAAATGAAAGAGGCCTTGAGGTGTTCTGAATGCGATTTTGTGCCTGAAGTCCTCGTCCAAAGGTAACTGCCAGAATCCTGACTATAAATCCAGGGTAGAAATAATTTGGCTCCCCCCAGTGCATCTAAAGAATCGTCGATTCGTGGCAACGGATAGGCATCTGCCAAGGTAACCTTATTTAATCGGTGAAAGTCCACGCGGAACCGTAAGGATCCATCGGAGTTTCTGACAAACACGATCGGGGCCCGCCACGGGCTGGTGGAGGGTGAAATTTTTTTTGCTCGTAACATTTCATTTACCTTTCTGTGTGTGAGCCTTCTCCACCGGCCCCATACAGTATGCGTTCTGACGGATCGGTGGTGCATCCCCCGTTTCAATGTAGTGCGACATTAAATCCGTCCGACCCAAGTCATAAGGGCCTTCATTAAAAACCCCTTCAAACCTCTGTAGCAGTACCTTCAATCCCCGGCGTTGGGAGTCAGACAAATCAGGGTTGTGTGAAGCTAACCCATCCAACCACGACGCAGCTTCTGCATTTGTGCGCTCTGCATCAGCCTCTACGCCAGTCGTTAGGACCTCCTCCCCCTCCATAGACAGTGGCCGTACGTGTGCCAGAACCATCCCCGCATGAACACTGGTCGCTGTGTCAAGGCTTATGTAGAGGAGTAGTATGATGACGTGACATCATGTGCGCTGAAGGCGGGATGACGTCACGTCAGAGGGGATACTTAAGGGGGACCCCGGGACGAAAGAGGGGTCGTTGTGGGAGCCCGGGATGGTGAGCGTCTGAAGGAGGTTTCTCCTGCTCGTGACCGGACGGTGTTGGCTGATCCCCCGTCCGAATTCTACGAGTAGGAGAGCCGAAGATATAGCCAGGAGTAGGGCTCAGAGAAGTCTGCAAGAGCCGGCTAGGTTTACGTGGAGTGCTGCTCTCTTCGGTTAGGGCGGTGTTGGTTGAGCCCCCGTCCCGACCCGAGTGAGACAGCCCAAGAGATAGCTGAGCTAGGTCCGAGTGAAGGACCGAGTATATATGGTGTGTATTGTTACCCCTTTTGTGTTAACAAACTGGCATAAGCCCTTACGAGTCGTCGTGCACCACACAACACTTGCATGAATGTCTGTTGTCCATGGCGCAGCACGGTGTCTGCTCCCACTAGACCATGACGATCCATGGCCATCGCCGCTGGCGAGACCAGAATGGGTGAATCCACGTGAGCTGTCACCAGCGGCGTGCGATAACGTAAAGGAATCAAAATATGAGCGGCTGGCGGTACCGCGAGCATCTCCCTTACAACCGCCTGCACAGGAGACAGCCTCTCTGCTCCGCTATCTAGCAGCAAAAAAAGTTAACTCGCTCCCATGACGGCATCCCCATACAGGCTTGGTCTGTCATGATCTTAATAGGGAGGCAGTTCAAATAATCCATCCCTAGAAGGCAAGGAACCGCAAATGTTCTAGAGACCAACACAGGTTCCGAAATGACCAACTCCCCTACTTGAATTTGTAACTCCACCTGCCCCAGAATGCCCATACTCCCTCCGTTCGCTGCAACATAACATGGCTTCACGGGATGTAATGAGCGAACTTTCTGGGCGAGCATGTTAACACACACACAGGGAGATAAAGGTCATCAACGCCGCGGTGTCTATCAATATGCGGATGCTGATTCCCCCCACCGAACCCGCTACAACTGACGTTCCCTCTGCGGCCGCGACTACTCTTCTAGCCAATTTACGCCACTGCGTGCCAGAAGTCGGCCACGGTTGCGATAGAAGATAGTCGAGATGAATGACTGATTGAGGGCTATGCCCCAGTGGGTGGCTGGCTGCTGTTGATGTGGTGGAGCTGTCCGAGGGACCACGTCAGTGCAGCAACCATGAGCAATGTGGTCGGGGCTGGCCACAAAGTTGGAAGATGATGTCGCGCGGTCGACCGGTGGCTTCAGGGTCGTGAGCAGAACCGGCCCTAGACCTTTGGGGGCCCTAAGCAAAATTTGGTTGGAGGCCCCTTTGATGTATGATTTTTTTCACCCACTCGCTAGCAGTGACTCTAGGGGGCCCTCTGCTGGCCACGGGGCCCTTTGCAATTGCAAGGGTCGCTTAGTGGCTGGGCCGGCTCTGGTCGTAAGGCACCCATCGACGCATCCTCTGGGCAGGACCTCGTGACATTCCTCGTACGGCTGCCGTTATTCATTCCGTCCCAGGCTCCGCTGCATTTTCAATCCGCCCGGGAGAGCTGCCGTGGCAAGAGGTTATATAGGTAAGAGAGGGGGGAGGAAGCAAGGGGGGAGAGAGGGGGGGGGGCGTGAACGCTAGGGGAAGAGGACGTGATGCTGGGGGTGGGGGCGTGGGCGGGGCTAGCAGTAAACTGGCAGGTAATGATGGAAACAACAAGTTAAGGCATTACCTGTTTGATAACATCTTTCCAATGATTGTTCAATTTGTATCCATCTTCTCGGTTTAAGTTATGTCTATGTTTATATATCTGGATGGCTTCATGAACAAACCTTTGATAGTAGCCCGAAGGTGTGCAGAGTACCTTGGTCTCGGAAAAATCAATATCATGCGAGCCCACAGAGTTATAACAATGGTCAGCTACGGCAGAGGTATTGGTTCTGCCGTGTTTCAGATCTGCCTTGTGTTCGCGAACACGGTCCGAGACATGTCGTTTCGTTTCCCCGATGTAACTGCTGCCGCAGGTACAAGTCAGTTTGTAGACTCCAGGGTATTGCATGTCAGGAATGACGTCCTTCACAGATAGGATTAGATTTCGATTTAAAGCTTTCGTGACTGCAGGGATTCATATTCTTGGTTCTTTCGGTAAAGTCACGTAGAATGGAAATAACGTCGTGAGAATTATTTTATTATGTTTTATTTATTTTATTTTATTATTTCCATTCTACGTGACTTTACCGAAAGAACCAAGAAGATAGGATTAGATCACGGATTTTGTGTACTGTATTGAATCGGACCTGGATCTTGTGTTTGTTTAAGATCTTGGAAATATTTTTGGTAACACCTGCTATGTATGGTAAAGTGATGGTTTTTATTGAATTATCATGCGATTGTTTCTCCATGGTTGGAGAAACAGCTTTGCGAATAATGCGGTCCGAGTACCCATTCATCTTGAGGGCTTGGTGTACGTGTTCCAGTTCACTGGCTAGGTGGTGTTGGTCGCAGATGCAGTGCCCCCCCCCAGCCTCACGTCCTCTTCCCCGAGCGCTCACGCCCCCCCCCCCTCTCTATCTCCCCCCTTGCCTCCTCCCCCCTCTCTTACCTATATAGCCTCTTGCCACGACAGCTCTCCCGCCGACTTAATCATTTTTCTTGCTGTGGTTGTCCCATCTGATGAAGATCGCTTGTGTTGCGATCGAAACGTCGAGATTTGTTTTATTTCTATTTCTACCTACGTGACTTTACCGAAAGAACCAAAGATTACGGACCTTACCACTTTTGCAATGCATTTTGGTAAACAGTGCCACCTAGTGGCTAATTGTTAAACTGTTAATGTGCAGGGTGGTCCAGATGTCTTGTGACAACCCATTCTCTAAATCTCTAAAACGTAATTTTTGTAAGTAAGATTTATTTCAACAGAAATTAATTTGAAAAGGGAAAAAATGTTAGGGATCAATTAATTTGTGGGGTCACAAGACATCTGGACCATCCTGTAGACTGCCAGTGAAATATAAACGGTTGAATCAACGGACTACAACTCGACATTTCTTTAGGCCAGGGTTTCCCAAACTCCACTTCTCGCGACCCATCGAGCTACGTCTGTTTACCAATTTACTCCACACGCTGCACGAACCCGATGATTGTTAAACACGCCCCACGTGACGCGCTAACAAAGTAACACTGCCTGCGTCACGTGGAGCACGTGTACACACACATACGTGGAACACGTCGACACACGTGCACGCGGGACGTCTTTAACAACAATCTAGTGCGTGGAATGAGTCCATTTGGGAAATCTTTCCTTTAGGCATTAATCTGATTTAAAAAAAAAGTGTTTATTCATGTCGTCCCTGTGCAAGTGTAATCTTTTTCGATAGGTATCTTAATTTCATGGCCTTGTCTATAACATGTATGTTGAACGTCTTCGCACCGTACGTAGCCAACCGCACTAACCGCAGGTGCTGAACCTGTGCTAAGGCTCTTGCTTATAGAGTGGCCACCCAGGTTGCAAATCAGCAGCGCAGAGCGTTTCTGACAACAGAACTCTACAACTTCTACCCAGGTTTTGCAGATGCGTCATTAACCTGCGCAGAGCCGGTCCAGCCACTAAGCGACCCTTGCAATTGCAAAGGGCCCCGTGGCCAGCAGAGGGCCCCCTAGAGTCACTGCTAGCGAGTGGGTGAAAAAAATCATACATCAAAGGGGCCTCCAACCAAATTTTGCTTAGGGCCCCCAAAGGTCTAGGGCCGGTTCTGAACCTGCGCTTGTAATGGCTAACACACACACACATGCCACAATGCATAGAAAATCGCAACAAATTACAGAGTTATTGCTGAAGATTAATTGTTTTATCAGTGGCTACTAGAGTGTTAAGTTCAACCTGGGCCACCATTTGCCATGTCTCAAATGGGCCACGATTAAAGCATTGCCTCATCAATATCGCACGATGGCTGCGAGAAGGATCACTTTGCAAACGTCTGCAGCTGCGTCTCATCGCTGAGAGCTTCGTGTCGACGTTCTCAAACACTTCATAGAGCAGCTGGCGTGAGTTAATTGCGACTACAACGGAAGATGAACTCGACGATCTGTTGCCATCTTGGGATTTTCTGATCAACAAGTCAAATTTTAATTGTGAGCTAATAAATGTACACATTAAATGACTATTCTGTTCGAGTGACGGGTCTTCAGAGTCTAGGTAGGTCTTTAATCACCCTTCGTGTTCATAAGCAGAGGTCTTCTCAGTATGCAAATCATCGCATGAAATCATGTTTATCATCTGTGAACTCTTCAGTTTTCCACGGAAAAAGTGGGTTCCTTCTAGGCCAGGGTTCTTTAACTGGAAGCCCTAGAGCCACAAGTGACCCGTGAAGGCTTTTTTTTTTAAGAATGGCACATAAAGATACAGATGAGTGAGAGAGGTGAGCAAGGAGTGCATATAAGCGAGCCCAAGATAAACGAGAGACAGGTGAGAGTGCTATAGACAACAGCTTTGTGAAATTAGATAAGAGGTAGAGATGAGCTGTAAATAAGATCAATATTAGTGAGATGAAAGCAAGATAAATATGGGGGCGAAGAGAGCTGAATGCAAGAGGCACAAATTAGCAGTCAAGTGTACAGATGTTGTGAAGGCCCTGCTTTAGACCTCACAATATTCAAATGTAGAGGGGCACGTTGTGAAGAAGTGCATTCAGGACGAATCCAAAGGGAACCTATATTTACAGTTGCTGCTCCACCTATAACTCAACACAGGTAGGGACAGGCCAGCTTCGTTGCACTTTTAAATTACATTTTCAATCAATCTGTGTTTTCTTAAGTCCTATGTCAATACACTCGGCATGATTATAAGTGCAATAAGTCACGTAACGTATGGAGGTTAAGGGACGCGTTTGGGCAGTGGCATCACGTGGTCGGCTTTGGACCCTGGTGCAAGGAATTAAATGGGGCCCCCTGTTCAATTTCGCCCCCCAACCCATCAACTACTCCCCCACCTTCATAGTTTGGCACCTGGGCTCCTCTGGCTGCTGTGTCCCGGTGCAGTTGCACCGCCTGCACATTTTGATATATCCGGTACTGCCCGCTGTGGCTGCCGGGATTTTTGCTTTTAGATAAAAAGGATCATGAGCTTCATCCTTTAAAATATAGCTTTTAAAAATAATAAAGGCACCATGCACTGTTATCAAAGACATTTCAATATTAACAGTATTCCAATTATTAACAAAATTCAAGGCATGTACGAAGACGTGTGAAAGTATTATACAAACCGCTCATTAAAAAAATAATTGACAAACACGTGTGTGTATTTGTCCTCAAAAGCCACTCGGATTTTTCATTTTCAGTTTTACAACTTTTAATCCAAATATAAGAGTCTTTAGCCTCATTTTCGTACGACAAATTGTATATGTTGTCGAGGGCATTTTGGAAAGTACATACAAAAATATGAAATGCGTGTTGACGGCATTTAAATCATGTGCGGCACCACTAAGACATTTATGTGGCGTCCGCTTTGAGGCAGGGACCTCTACATAGCTGGACAGAGTCGTGAGGTCATCCTTGTCGCCGACCAAGAAGAAGACTGTGTATTTACCCGAGTCTACCAGGAAAAGATTGGGGTGCTGTGGCACGGCCTGTTCGCCACGTGGCCACCCTGTTCTTGTCTGGACGCCCTGCCTCAAGAGATGTCTTCTCGGTATCTCCTCAACGACCAGGAGCTTGCTCTCTCGGCTACCCTGTCGAGCCAGCCCCGCTCAATGCAGTTTACACCGAGTCCGCGCCAGGAGCATGATTATTTGGAATGTAAAAGTTTAAATTCCTTTACCGAGTTGCGCCCGAGTGAGACGGGGAGACACAGAGCCACACAGAGAGTCCCAGGGAGATACCAAAAGCCACAGGGAGACACAGAGACAAACATGGACACAAGGAGACAGGGTGCCAGTGGTCCTGGTAACAGTAACACACGAGTCATAGAGGCCAGTGGCTCTGTGAGCCCTCAGGATTTTAAGTCCAACCCGAGTTATCTTGTGATCGTGATCTGGAATCCCAGTGTGAAAATAAACCAGAGAAACACGGTTAGAAGTTTAACACTGCTTAACCTTGCAACCATGATCTAGTGCAGTGGTTCTTAACCTTTATTGCAGCCTTGCATCCTTTTGGTTCTTAATCGTAAAAAAAAAAATCTGTTAATACATTTTTGATGGAACAAAGTAGCACGTACGTGCCTTTGGATAAATTGCTTTGATGATTTACCTTCCAACAAAAATGTGGCCACGTCTCGCACCCCAAGAAAGAACCACTGATCTAGTGGGACAGGAAGCAGGGAATCGCAGGCATTATTACAAAGCGGCGTATCGCTTGGATCCAGTTGGGACAGGGAACTGGGATGCCCAGGTAAGTAAATGCAAAGCAACCTTTCACTTGCTAACATTTTAGCATAATCGCATACCCTAGGCTGGTAATATCAGGTTGACAGTCATGTGTCCAGGTCCCAACGTGGCGATTCACCTTATGCAGCGATCGGATTGGCGCGTGCTGCCCCGGTCCCCGGCTCAACCTTCTACCGACCCTCATGTGCCGACAACAACACGACTCACCTTGGCAGAGTCCATCTACCTTTGCTTCCACACATCTATGATCTGCTCCTGTGTGGAGTCCACGGAAATCGTGCACCCAGGCCGTTTCTGCATGAGCAATGCCTTTGTACTCACGACCTGTACTCCTTGGAAACTCGTGTTCTCTCCAGAGCAAGGACCCAAGACTGGAACTCTGTGGACTGGCATGGCAGGTGCATACAAATATCCATGTTGCCATAGTGCACCTTGCAATTAAGGATTAAGAATTCGCAACTGGCACTTAAATTTAGCCGTGGCTTTTGGTATTAACGAGATGTTATTTGTAGCCAATATTAGTCTCCGTATTTCATCTTGGGTGAGTGCCAGAAAGACTGTGTGAGTGGATAAGGTGGAATAGAAGGGTTAGACTTACACCTCCATCTCAATCACAACTATTAAGTATGCAGCATTGCACTGAAACTACTTTCATATCCTGAAAGGTTACATTGGTAATAAACCTCAGTAAAGTTGGGGTGTCACGGTGGCAAAACATTAACTTCCTCGCCTGGTATACGGGAGGTTGTGGGTTTGATCCCAACCCTGATGCCTGTATATTTGGAGTTTGCATGTTCTCCCCGTGGTTGCGTGAATTTTTCTCCAGGACCCTCCAGTCTTTCCCTCCAAATTTATAAACATGTGTTTCAAGGCCGTAGCCATGGAGTCAATCTTCTTGGTTTTTTCGGTAAAGTCACGTAGAAGGGAAGTAATAAAATAATAAAAATAATAAAACATTTTTTTATGTTTTATTATTTTTATTATAAAACATAGAAGGGAAGTAATAAAATAATAAAAATAATAAAACATTTTTTTATGTTTTATTATTTTATTACTTCCCTTCTACGTGACTTTACCGAAAAAAACAAGAAGATCAATTCCTGCAGTCACGAAAGCTTTAAATCGAAATCATGGAGTCAATATTTGGGGGAACTAAATGTTCCAGGGGGTCTGGGAGTTCTAACCCAGAAAAATATCTCAATTTGAAAACGAATTTCCTGCCTAAAATATAAAAAAATTCACTAACACATGGGATTAACTTTTTTTTTTACAATAATGTCTAATAGCGTATTGTATTACATTGCTGTTTTAACTTTTTTACCATTTGTTGTTTCATTGTATGTAATGTTTGAGATTTAGGGATTAATAAAGTACAACCATAACCACAATCATATAAACAGCAATCTATGCATTGCTTTATATGAAGGCAAGTCCAGATATTGTGGCCAAGGTTTAGTAAATTGTTATTTACATAGCATAGCAATTATTATTACTTTTTACATTTTTATAGCAATATATAGGGGGGGATATTTTTAGCATATTTGAATATTGGGGGGGGGGGGTGTGTCCCCCCCCCCCAATATATATTATAATTATGGCCTTTATGTGTTTAGAGTCTTTGGCTGCTATATATTTCCACATGATAAGCTTCGTTGGGAAGTCATTTGTGGCCAAGTCGCTTCTGAAAAAGAGTTTTACAACTCAGTGGACCTCACCTGGTCAAAAAATGTTTAGTTTTTAAATTACTGAGAAAACATGTAATTTTATATTTAGAGCATTCATAACACAACACGAAGGATCACCGTCATCACCAAATAACTTAAACGTCTGGGGCTAACCGTGACACGGCAGCAAGCATCTACAACACATACTAGTAAGAGTAGATACAATATACAATAAAGAGCCAATATATCTTTATTTAAACCAGATCACCAGACATCCCTCGGAGGCACACGTGCGTGTACAAACGCACACAATCCCGTGCCAATGACAGCAAGAACAAGCGTGTTCACACCCATGTGGGCGTGCGAGTATGTGTACACGCTCGTGTGCGAGTATGCATAAGTTGTTTAATATTTAAAGCAAAGGTCGTTATTCAGTGACTGTCGTGGCACTGCTGGCATCGTCCTGAAGAGACAAAACCAACATCACCGATTAAACACAAAAATCATTACTTATCGAACAAAATCCATCACTGATTTATGATTTTACTTTCTTACACTTGTTTACCCACGAAAGCCTCGTTTAGTCTCGTGATTTTTCACAAGGGTTCTGCTATGCTTTGCATGGGCTTGTGTGTACTCATGTGCCCTTGTGCGCATCTATTTGTGCGGCCATGTGTGTGTCTACTCATGGACTTGCCAGCGACTGAAACCAGTGGAGTCTCAAGATTTTCCTCTGTGGAATAGGGATTGTGAAAGGCGTGACAGCAACAAAGGATGGCAGAAGAGCAATGTTCGCAACAACGAGCAAAGTGCCAGGTGGTTAAAAAAGCAAGTTGGCAAAATGAAAAGAATAGGTGGTGTGCATCTTTTAAGCCATAACACCTAGGTCTGCCTAGGTGTTATGGGTTAACACCTTGGCAGGCCAGCGAGCCTTTGACACTTCATGTGGCATAAAAAAAACGTGGTGACATCATCACCACTTATTGGCGAAGGGCAGTTGTTGCTGTAACTGTGTCTACGAATGTTACTATCTATGCGCCTATTCATGTGCCTGTGTATATGCGTGCGTCTATTTGGGGTTCGATTCCCGCTCACGGCCAACACCAGTGACGATTATCTGAACCCGTCCTGGGCCTCCCCGAGGTCGACTCAGCCTCAAATGAGTACCTGGTGCAGTGTGTAAAAATTGCCACTAGGGAGACAAAGGCGGTCGGGCGTGGTGCTGGCCACCCACCCCCTCGTGTACCGTTCCGGCCTTCATAGGTGCTCGCTAACAGCACTTGCCCCTACAGTCTGCTTAGGCTATATGGGGGATCTTTTGTCTATTTGTGTGTCCATACCTGCACGTATGCCCCGTGCACGAGGTATGGTTTCTGAAAGTCGCGCTGGCAGTTGGAGTACGCCATGCCAAACCCAGACCCTGCCCCAAACACCACTGGCCATGCCCGCCCTGTAAACATAAACACATGTAAGTACATTTACAAAGATCCCCAAAAATAGCCTTTTACAGACTGTTCGGGCAAATGCTGTTCATGAGCATACAGTCATACCTCAGTATACGACCGCTTTGGAATACGTCGAATTTGGTATACGTCATGTTTTGACGAGAGAAAAAATGTCTTGGGATACGACGTCTTGCTTGGGATACGACGCGCTTGCTAGAACTTCTACGGGTCGGGATGAGTCACCGTGTACCCGCTTCTACCCCGTTCACGACTCCTCCCCTTCCTCACCACCATCCTGTAGGCTATCAACTCCTCTCATCAAGGTAAAGTGATGTTACATTTTATTTTTATTTAAATTTATTTTAATTTATGTATGCATTTTAGTAATAAGTAGTGTCTAAAGTAGTTTATTCAACCCCATTAATGTATAATATGCCATATAAAATATAATTTCTTATACTCTGGAACGGATTATTTCCTTTCCCTTTATTTCTTATGGGAAAATTGCGTTTGGTATACGTCATTTTCGGTATAAGTCCTACCTTCTGGAACGAATTATCGACGTATACCGAGGTACCACTGTATATTAAAGTCGACAAGCACATGAGAGGGTTGGTGGCCAAAGCCACGCCGGGCTGTCTTTGTCTCCACATTGCTGAAGTTTAGACGTCGCATCAGGTACTCATTTAAGGCTGAGTCGACCTCCGAGAGGCCCAGGACCAGTTCAGATAATTGTCACTGGCGTTGGCCGTGAGCAAGAATTTGAACTCGGGTCGCCGGGTTCATAGCACAGCACGCTAACTGCTACACTACCACATAATAAACACAACATACTAAATAACTATTTTGCCTATTTGGACTGTTTGGACAAATGCTGTTTGTTAGCATCTATGAAAACCAGCATGACACAAGATATTCTGTCGTGGCCATGTCCATGCTTAGCAGCATTTCATGTCCGTTGTTGATGTGCACAAACCACAACAGGTTCTCATTTAAGGCTAGGTTAAGCTTGCGGAGACCCAGGACTGCTTCAGATATCACTTGGCAGTTATTAGCCATAAACTCAGAAAGCCAAATTTGTCACACAGCGTGTTTTCCACTGTCTTCACTCCTCATGGCCTTAATATTGGCTTATTAATCAGTTGACGATGGGTCATGAGCTGTGCGTAGGCCTCGGCAAGGCAAGGTAAAAGTTAAAATGTAAAAAAAACAAGCCTACCTTTACCTTACCTTTTACCTTACCACAATACAATCACTCTACCCTATCTTTTACCCTTTAGCAGGTAAGGTAAAAGGTAAAAAGCAACCAGCCTACCTTTAACCCTTACCCCATACAAATTAGCCAATTACAGGGTAATTACTGGGGTACTACTACACATGAAAAAGGTTTACAGTATAACGGTAAATGCTAGGTAGAGTGCTTTATTCATATAGAATACTCTCGATTCCAATTTTACACACTTTATTTGAACTCACTCTGTCTGTTGTTGTTGTCGTTGTTGTTGTTGTATCCTCAAATCTTGTAACTCAATTTTAACCCACTTCCCAATATGGTATAGACTGCAAACTTGATATACTTATGTCATACTGATGACAACACTATGTTCTATCATAAAATATATATTTTTAAACATTCTTTTTTATATTTTATGTTTTGGCTTGGGTCTAATTGTCCACGGTCAACTGACGTTGGCTGTAATTGGCCACGGTCCCTTATGTTATGGCAAGCTTCGGGGCCACTTCCTGGAGTCGTGGAGTTCTGCCATTACTCGTACATTTCATAAAAGCGTGTTTGTAAAAGTTTTTTTTATATTACTTATTAAATGGAGGCCACGGACTGCGCCACGGAGCTTTTAGCGGTGAACAAGGTACCATATTTACCGGGTAATACTTCACGCTACCTTTACCCTACCCTTTACCTTACC
Source organism: Entosphenus tridentatus (assembly GCA_014621495.2). Taxonomy (NCBI): domain Eukaryota; kingdom Metazoa; phylum Chordata; class Hyperoartia; order Petromyzontiformes; family Petromyzontidae; genus Entosphenus; species Entosphenus tridentatus. The sequence continues at coordinate 11,949,287 of CM025609.2, forward strand.
CCTTGGCATATCGACACCTTTTACCCTTTAACCCGGTAAAAAGGGTAAATTACCTTACCTGCCGAGGCCTAGCTGTGCGTGATAGGTGATGTTGGGTAGTGATGACTGATGTTGGATGACAATGGGTGATGTTGTATGATGATGTGTTATGGTCGATGTTGGGTGTGCTGATGTGTACTCACTCTTGAAGAAGATGACTGAAAACACAAGTCCCACAGCAAGACCTGCACCTGTGGATCAGAGTCGAAGATGTTGTCAGTACTCACACCACAGACATTCATCCATCAATAGAACTACTATCGAGACTGTCAACACGAGCATTATCCAACATTAATAACATGAACGCAACCACCAATTGTCAAAAACATAAACACTGATCATCTACCATCAACAATAACAGCTGCCAATCGCTATTAAGTGGCAGTGATGTTACCACAGAGCTTGTAACAGACTAATTGCATTTTAAGGCTGTAAGTGCTTAAGTCTCATAGGCATTAAGCCACAGGGCACACAGTTATGGGTGACATGACCGAGATGCACTATTTGCGCTCCTATGCCACCTAGCTGTATTTTAGTCACCTGGCGCTCTGTTCATTGTTGTGAGCATCGATCATACTCCCCTGCATTTTAAACCATAAACATAACCACCAACAAAATCCATCAGCACGATTGCTGTGCCATCATCACAATCACTAATACCTACCACAACCATCAACACAATTAGCATCAACCACAACTATCATCGACACCAACCATCACAACACTCACAGCAATCAACATCACCACCATTACCACTTACTGCCATCATCCATACGACCACCACAATCACAACAATCGTCACAACCACCATCACCACCAACAATGCTCAACACATTCTCATCATGCCCAGTGTATGCAGCCGCACATGATGGTGCGTAGTGACCTGCAGCAGTCACGGAATGGCCACTACCCGTGACCACGCACTATAAAGACCGGCACGGCACACGAGGGGTAGGGTGGCCAGAACCACGGCCGACCGCCTTTGTCTCCCCAGTGGCGATGTTTACACACCGCACCAGGTACACACTTGAGGCTGAGTCGACCTAGGGGAGTAGACACAGTAACC
>CM025609.2:11963119-11985157 GCA_014621495.2 Entosphenus tridentatus
TAAATGTTTTCTCCTACAACATCAGAGTGCAGCGCCACATTAAATACGCACTACAATCACAATAGTTTAAAGCGATTTGAAGCATGCTTTATTTTGGGGGGGGGCAGAGCTTTGTGACGTCACATTTGAGGGGGAGGGTCTGACTTTTTGTGACGCCGTGTGACGAGGGGGAGGGGGGTCAAAAATCGTTCAAAATCGCGTGACGTCATTTATGGACGGCCCCAAAGCAGTTCTAAAGTAAGTTTAGGTAAAATTGTACACGGGTGCTTATAGACGTGTTCACACAAAGACAAAGATCACCCGTATAGCCTGAACAGACTGTTGGGGAAAGTGCTGTTAGCAAGCACCTATGAAGGCGGGCACGGCACACGAGGGCGTGGGTGGCCAACACTACGCCCGACCGCCTTTGTCTCCCTCGTGGTGATTTTTACACACCACACCAAGTACTCATTTTGAGGTTGAGTTTACCTAGGGGAGGCCCATGACTGGCTCAGATAACACTATGAAACACAATTTTTGTTCCTAGGTAGTAAGTCTTCTTTCGTAATTGCTTATGCCTAAAAAGTATAGAAAATATATATTATTTCCCACAAACTTTGCTTTTGTGACCAGGACAGTGATATTTTGAAATGTACCTATTTTCAATGAAAAAACGGGCGAATTTCTGTCTTTTCGTTCACATAGTCAGAAAAACAAATGAATCTAAATTAACACGTATTTGTACTAAAGTAATACAAAAATTACGACAAAAGATTTAGAAATGAGTAGTTTTTCGAGATTTACGTTTATACTGTAAATTACTTTTCACGTATCAGCCACCAACTGTAGTCTCCCATCATGTTCTCGTGAAACTGTCCTTGGTAGCGGCGTTCAAAGTCCAGTATATCCTGGTGGAAGCGCTCGCCTTGCTCCTCCGAGTACGCTCCCATGTTCTCCTTGAATTTATCAAGATGAACATCAAGGATATGGACTTTGAGGGACATCCTACAGCCCATTGTGCCGTAGTTCTTCACCAATCTCAACCAGCTTCACATAGATTTCGACCTTGTGATTGCCCAGGAAGCCACGAACCACTGCGACAAAGCTGTTCCAAGCCGCTTTCTCCTTACTAGTGAGCATCTTGGGAAATTCATTGCACTCCAGGATCTTATTTATCTGTGGTCCGATGAAGACACCGGCCTTGACCTTTGCCTCAGCTTAGGGAAGAAGTCTTGAAGGTACTTGAAGGCTGCCGACTCCTTATCTACAGCTCTGACAAATTGTTTCATTAGGCCCAATTTTATGTGCAGTGGTGGCATCAGCACCTTCCAGGGGTCCACCAGTGGCTCCCACTTGATGTTATTCCTCCCCACAGAGAACTCGGTCCGCTGTGGCCTGTCCCGCCTGGGCTAGTGCGCCTTGGTGTCCCTGCTATCCCAAAGGCAAAAATAGCAGGGAAAATTGGTAAAACCGCCTTGGAGACCCATCAGGAATGCCACCATTTTGAAGTCTCCGATGACCTCCCAGTCATACTAATCATATATCAAGGCGTCCAGCAAGGTCTTGATGCTGTTGTAATCCAAGTGAGCCAGGGGAAAAGACGGGTATTTGTTACCATTATGGAGCAGCACGGCTTTGAGGCTCCTGAATGAGCTGTCAATGAAGAGGCGCCACTCATTCTGGTTACAGGCGATTCAGATTGCCTCGAACAGACTGGTCACATGGTGGCAGAAGCAGAGCCCTTCTTAACGGGTGAAGAAGCTGCAAAAATGTTGGTGACGCTTCCTCTGATCTGCGACTTGCACACTTTCATCCAACAAGTTCCACTGCTTGAGTCTAGACATCAAAAGCCCGGCATTGGACTTGGCGAGACCAAGATCTCTGATCAAGTCGTTGAGGTCTTTTTGGTTTGGGTAGTATGGGTTTCTCTCCTCAGCTCCACCTCTGAAATTGTCATCTGGATATACAACATCTTCCTCGCTCTCTGACTTGCTGCTCTCTTCTAAAGACGGCTGCTCTCTCTCCGGAGGAGTGGGTATGCAGAGCTCATGGCAGTGTGGCACCGGGGCGATGGATGAAGGATGGTCCAGATACGTGATAGCAGGTTCATTCTTGGCAGTCCGACGTTTGGAAAGGTCCACCATGCAGAAGTAGCAGTTGCTTGAGTGGTCAGTGGGTTCCTGCAACATTATTGGGATAGCGAACTTTATGGCTCTTTTCCCCTCTGTACCATCCGAAAAAATACGTTTATTTCACCCATGACTAATGTGCAAGAGATTCTCGCAACATTTTTCATATACAATATATTTTTTCAATACGATTGAAAATTGTAAAACATTTGAAAATTAAAAACTATTCCAATTTAAAATATTTAAACACATTTTATAACATAAAATTCCGAGCAACAATTGTCCATCTTACCTTCCAGATTTGTTTTGCATTGCTCGCAGGTGAAATTAGGTGCCCAGGGATTGTCTTGATCCCCGACAGGCATGCCGAAATATGCCTTGTCGGCATCACACGTCTTAGCAGATGCTTCCACAGAGTAATTTTTCGCTCGTCTTGATAAATTGGCCGCAGACATAAAAAAAAATGCGTCTGCTGGATGCGTGCAGCCTCTTGATGCCATAATAATAGGGGTTTTTTTCCTTTTTTTCTGGCAACAAAACTGAAACCTTTTTACGAGGATTCATGGCTGCATTAACCACAATACTTGCAGTCAAATGCAAACAAAAACACACTATGATAATATATGCATTGTCCTTGAAACTAATTGGTCCACACCAAGGGATGGCTTTCTTTTGAGCCTCTTGATGCCATCTCAGAAAAAGGCAGATATGTATCCATTTCGGCAGCTGGAACTAAACTGAACTGGTGGGCTTAAGGCCCCTGTATTTATACTACTATTTATATTACTGGAAAGTTCGAGAATGTTCTAGAAGTTACTCCAAGTTTACTCAGCACTGAATCTATCTGGAATGTTCTGGAAAATAGGTACATTTCAAAATATCATTGTCCTGTTCACAAAAGCAAAGTTTGTGGGGAATAATAGCCATTTTTTTACTTTTGAGGCATAAGCAATTAGGAAATAACACTACCCAGGAACCAAAAATAACACTACCCAGGAACAAAAAAAAAATTGTTACACAGTGTAATCATCACTGATGTTGGTCCTGAGTGGGATTCAAACACAAAGGAACGCACATAACACCTTTGAGCCACCCGGACACCACTAGTAAACAAACTTTATTTCCCTCTAATTCTAGATTTGAAGCTTTCGTGACTGCAAGGATTCATACTGTTAGGTTTTTGCGGTAAAGTCACTTAGGTAAAAAAGTTTTCATAAAAAAACTCTAACAGATAGGTGAAACTCCTCCCCGTAGAGGGCATTAATTCTAGATTTGAAGCTTTCGTGACTTTTTCCTCTCCAATATAACCCTAATTGCCTTTTTTGGTTTTCAGCAGTTTTCATTGAGGGTGTTAACAGCACTTTTTTCTAACGTTTGGTGAAAGATTGCGATCGAGGCAACTCCAGAAGTGGTTCCGTTGCGTCACCTTCCACGGGAGGGGGGGCACGGCCCAGCGGTAGCACGTTGCCTCTTGTTTCAGAAGACCGCGGTTCGATTCCAGCAGGCCACCCCGGTTATTATTTCAGGGGTCCTAACCATAAATTGCGCACCACCGTCCGATTTTGCAGTGGGCGTGAAAGGATTCCACCGATGTCGTCCGAAATGAGTATACCACCGCGTTCTGGCATTGTGGAAAAGTAACGTGCAACATTACCCGATTGGGATTACACAGAGAAATCATCGCCCCCCCCCGCCCCATGCCTCCCGACTGGCAGACTGATGCCCGCTTGCAGGCCAGTTGCTGAATCGTGAAAACAGCTGCCACTGGGGAGGGAGGTGACTTCTCCAATGTGTTGCGATTTGTGATGCAAGTCGCTTATCATAAGGGGGATTTGAGACGCCCTGGCGTCAAGGGTGCTCATGCAAAAAACAAACCGTTGTTATGAGGTGCAGGATGATTCTTCACTCATAGAAGCATTTTTTTTCTCATATAAACGGGAAATCAACGCAAAAGAATACACGTAAACAAAAATCACGCAAATTCATTCTTGATTTGCTGCAAGTACTTCTTTACTTTAAATAAACCACGAGCACTTTACAAGAACAACACACATCCCACAACACCAGTCTTTGCCTACAGAGGGGGGAACGTGTGAGTGGCGCATATGAGCCTACATTGTCAACAGCGGCGTAGCTCGCGAGCGATGGGGCCAGAGGTCCAGGAGCCGGGATACCAAGAGCGCCGTGAAGTGGAGAGGGGGGGGGGATAATTGTATAGGGACGGCCCAATTTTATTGCTTTCACCAGGGCCCATTGCCATCCACGCTACGCCACTGATTGTGAGCATAGGTGTGCATATGTATGCATTGTATTCGATATGAAATGGAATTTGGATGTTTTAACCCACTGAGCAGTGTGAACATTGTGTGTGCGCGTGTCTTTGTATGGGTACTATTAATCGGACAATGACTACAGTGGATGTATTTGTGTATGTACACAGATAAGTGGGTATACACATGACGCACCCAATAACAGTCTTCATGTTAACATGTATGTGAAGTCTATATGCAGTTATGCGTGTACAAAATCTATACATTGTGCCCGATTTAATTTAGCACACGTGTGCATGTGCTGTGCGTGTGTGCACGGCTGTGTGTAATTATATACGTGCGTGTGTATATATGTCAGCATGTATGCGCTGTAATGTCGATGTGTATGACGATTAAACAAACATATACATGATTTCTATTCGCTAAGTGGATAAATAATGCGATAATATAGACTGTGCACGTTATGTGCTTCATTACGTTTCCATGAATCTCAGATGCGCCGTGAATGCGTAGTGAAGTGTAAGCATAGAGATGAGTGAAGTGGTTTGTGCACTAGATTTTAATGTATGTGTGTTTTACGACACTTTGTGAGTAACAATGTGAACGTGTGTGTGGGTGCGCTGCACTTAAAATCTCTGGGGAGCGGGAGTGTCGCGGTTAGCACGCTGCTGTGCTACGAACCCAGCGACCCGGGTTCGATTCCGGCTCATGGCCAACACCAATGACGATTATCTGAACCGGTCCTGGGCCTCCCGTAGGTAGACTCAGCCTCAATTGAGTACCTGGTGAGGTGTGTAAACATCGTACTGCATACCACATGCATACAACCACATCACCTTGTACGCATTAGACGTTGGAAGCTAAGCAGGGCTGAGCATGGCGAGTGCTTGCATGCTAGCGCACTTGAACTAATATCCGTTATGAAACAAATGATTTGCCGATGCTGTTGTTGGCAGTGGTGTACAAGCACAGGTAACACAAGATAGAAACTCAACACACATTCGACAATGACACTGCCTTCAAGCAAACACATCATGGGGCAACCTTTTGAGCAATGGACCCTTCATTGACCCTTCACTTAAGTACTATGAAGGGCCATTGCCTGAAACGTCACCTCTTATACGTTTCCTATTATGGCCGCAGTGTTATTGCCAATTGTGTTGAGTGCTTCTTGTTTGTTATTTAAGCTCCACTATGTGGTTTATAATTTGCCCTTGAGAAAAATGTTTATCCGTGGAAGATCTTTATTTTTATTTTACTAAAGACCATCAAGTGCCATTTCGTGTTCTGTCATGTTATATATATATTTCTATATTTAATGTTCCATAATTTTAAATTCCAAAAGCATCTTCGTTACGTTTGCTTAAAGACCATGAAGGATGATTGATCCTCCTACAACCGCAAATGCTGCAGCTCAGTCCTATATACCATTGTGTCAAAGGCCGTATGTACACTTTATTAACATACACTGTTTTTTTGTATTGTTTTAAAGTAATATTTATTTTAATCCTGTTTGTAGTAAGTTCTGGTGCGGGTTTCATGTCAACAATTGTTGTGTTTTGCTCTTGCCAGCCTACACATTCCCACCCTTGCGATGATGTCCTGTGACACTGCCGTCGGTCTTGGGCTTGTGTGGTCTACGCATCTCTAAGTCACTCTGCAGAGCTCTATGCAAATGTAGAGCCCTCTATGGAATTCTATGGATCCCTTTGTAACTGCGATGTCCCGTGACCGTCGCCACGGACTTGAGCTGCGGTCATGTCCCTTGTAACGGAGCTGTGAAGCTCAATGGGCCTTACCAACCGAAATAGCATGATTGAGCTTGTTTAGAGCTTTCATGGATGACAGTCAGGGCTTGCCAGGTGTTGTAGGCGTTGGGGCTCCAAGGTGGCCAGGAGATGGCAGTGCTGAGTGGTACCCCCCTCGAATGCGTGGCGGGTTTTCTCCGGGTTTCTCCGGTTTCCTCCCACATTGAGCCCAACACTCATACATGCAAATGGTCAAACAGCCCCATGCAGGGCCCCTCCTCGTATAGATAGAGACGGTCTTGAGAGACAGTGTTATTTTAACCACACACAAGAGGGTCAGTGAAAGTCTACGTGTGTGTTTTGAGTGATAGGTATACTATACACAAGTTAGCGAGTGTGCATATTGTGTGTCACGTGCACAGCATGTGAGAATGTGGTTGTGTACATGTGCCTGGAGTGTGTTTGAACGTTTGTGTTTCCATGCAGGTATGAGTGAGTGCTGAATATGCGTGGTGCGTTTAACTGCGTGCGTGTTTTTGTGCCGGTGTCATGCGCAGCAGTGAGATGGACCGTAGTGTCATGCAACTGGTGACGGATGGTGGTGACCGGGGAAGGGCTTTATCGAGCAGTGGATAGAACCTGGCTGGGGATGATATGGTTCGTGTGTGTGTGTGCAAGATGTGTGTGTATGCGTATATGTGTGTATTGCTGGGCTCATTTTTGTAAATGTACGTATGTATATTTTATATCATATGTGCATGTGTGTACATATCTATGTATATGCTGCATGTGTAAATGTATGAGCATATCATAGCACGTAGGTTTTTTGCAGCCAATATTATGAATCGTAACAGATTTTTGGGTTAAGCCACAATAATGATCCAGCCAAATTTGTGTCGTGACTCTCCACCACCCAACACAGCCAGGCAAATAAAAGTCACAAAAAATATATAATTGGCGTGTCAAATGCTTGTGCATGTGACAATTGAACTTGTTTGGCTATGTCGGGTGATGGAGGGTCTCACGACACGAACATGGTCAAGAGCATTACGTGGCTTAACCCCAAAATCAACAACGTATATGTATGTATATATTTGGTGTATGCATGTCTGTGTCTTTGTGTGTATGTGTGTTGTACGAGTCTATATCCACGTTTGTTTGTGTGGATGTTGTACGAGTCTCTGTCCATGTGTGTGTGTGTTGTACGAGTATCTGTCCGTGTGCGTGTATCTTGTACGAGTCTCAGTCCACGTGTGTGTGTGCATGCGTGGCCGCGAGCTGGATCCCGCGGGAGCCATGTGCGTCTCCGTGCTGGACTACACCTGCGCCCGTCAGTTCCACACCTTGAGGAAGCTGTCCCAGGAGCCCGTGGCCACGGCCATGCCGTCGTCCGTGACGCCCAGGCATGACACGCGGTTATCGTGGCCCGCAAGCACGCCTGCACACAAAGACAAAGCTAAAAAGATTCCCCCCATAGCCTTAACAGACTGTTGGGGCAAGTGTTGTTAGCGAGCACCTATGAAGGCTGGCACGGCTCACGAGGGGGTGGGTGGCCAGCACCAAGCCCGACCGCCTTTGTTTCCCCAGTGGCGATGTTTTTAGACATCGCAACAGGTACTCATTTGAGGCTGAGTTGACTTAGTGGAGGCCCTGGACCGGTTCAGGTAATCGTCACTGGTGTTGGTGGCCGTGAGTGGAACTCGAACTCGGGTCGGCGGGTTCTGAGCGCAGCGCGCAAACCACTGCCCCACTGCTCCCCAAGCACAAAAGGTAAAGATCCCCTGTATAATGCTCACACACACGTGTGCACGCTCACACACACGTGTGCACGCTCACACACACGTGTGCACGCTCACACAACAACAACAACCGCCATTCGCCACTAAGTGGCGGTGACGTCACCACGACGCTTGTGCCAGGCCAAGTGCACCTTGAGGCCACGTGAAGTGTCGAACGCCCGCTGGCAGGAGGTCACGGGGCAGACCCAGGTGCCACTGGTCGACTGACCGAGATGACCAAGATGACTGGCCGATGCACCACCTGTGCCCCCTACTGTACCAAACGCTTACACACACGTGCGCTCACACGCACACGCTCACATGCACGCGTGCGTGCGTGCGTGCGCCTTCACACATGCACACACTCGCACACACTCGCACCCTTACAACCATGCACGCACCGGCTTTCTCCTGCTTCATGCCGTCCCAGATGTTGCAGTTGAAGTCGTCATGTCCGGCGAGCACGAGGCGGCCGGAGCGCGAGAAGGCGATGCTCGTGACGCCGCACACCACGCCGTCGTTGGCGTAGACGCAGAGCTCCTGGTCGGCGCGGATGTCGAAGAGGCGGCACGTGGCATCGTCGGAGCCCGTCACAAACGCCTGCCCATTTGGGAAGAACTGAGGGCGGAGACCACCGGGGCGTGGTGGGAGAGAGAGACAGTGAAGAGATAAGAGGGAGGGAGAGGGTTAGAGATGGACAAACAGAATCAGAATCTTATTCACACTGGAGGAATACGATGAGCTACAGAGATATTTTTCGCAGATGTCCAGAGAGTGAGAGGAATAGGGAGAGTGTGCGTGTGGGGAGTAGCGGCGTTGTGGTTAGCGCACTGCACTACCAACCTGGTGACTCCAGTTCAAATCCCGCTCACGGACAACACCAGTGATGATTATCTGAACCGATCCTGGATCTCCCCTAGGTCGATTCACCCTCAAATGAGTACCTGGTGAGGTGTGTAAATATTGCCACGAGGAGGACAAAGGCGGTCCGGCGTGATGCTGGCGATTTGCCCGATGATGCTGGATGCAATTACCAGCGAAACGTCGTACTCAACAAATTGTAAATGTTGTGGTTTCACTCTTCAACACACCGGTGGGCTAAAGTAGTGAACTATTTGTCTTTTGTCAACGTGACACTTTTTTGCTGATTGGCCGTGTCGGGTGGTGGAGGGTTAGGACACATTTATAAATAACGCGATCTAAACCCAAAAACGTTGATTATGAAGTGATGCTCGCCATCCTCCCCCTCTCGTGTGTGCTGTGCCGGCCATCATAGGTGCTGCTCGCTAACAGCACTTGCCCCAACAGTCTGTTAAGGCTACACGAGGGTTCATTGTCTTTGGCGAAGAGAGAAGGAAGGGAAGAGAGATGGAGACACGGATGAAAAGATGGTGGAAAGAATTTGGAGAAATTAAATATATAGAGAGAGTGGAGTTGAAAGTGGGAGAGCGAGCGAGCGAGTGGGAAAGAGGAAGATATGCTTGGAGAGACGGAGAGGGATAACGTTTGAGCTAGATCGAGAGGTCACAGAGATCATATCATCGCTCTGACAATGTAGTCTGAATAAAATAATTTTAAGTCCATTAATTTACAACGGGATTAGTTGGGAATACGTGCACCCTTGATTAGCATGGGAACTCGGGAATGATTCGACTGCGGTGTTGGCTTAAGAACAGGCGTATGTGTGCATACACATGGACAGGGGTTTGTGTCACAATCTGCTCTCCTCACGGTTGGCTACGTACGGTGTAAAAGAAGTTCAACATACATGCATACACACAAGCACCAACACATGCGCGTACCAACAGACATGCGCTCCAACACACACAAGCACACCTTGACCACAAAGATAAAGATCTCCCGTATAGACTTAACAGACTGTTGGGTCAAGTGCCGTCAGCGAGCACCTATGAAGGCCAAAACGGTACACAAGTGGGTGGCCAGCACCACGCCCGACCGCCTTTGTCTCCCCAGTGGCGATGTTTACACATTGCATTCATTTGAGGCTGTGTCAACCTACGGGGGACCCAGGACCGGTTTAAATAATTGTCAATGGTGTTGGCCGTGAGCGGGAATCAAACCCAGGTCCCTGAGTTTGCAATGCAGTGCCCTAACCGCTACACTACCGCTCCCCACCTTGACCACATACCCAAACATTGCAATGTAGGACCCTGCAGACTGAGTGAGACTTTCCTTGATAAATAAACAATGGTGCCCTATTCATGGCAATGCAAATGAGATAAGGAGGGGTGATTGATGGTGCTAATTATAAGTGGGATCATTATTATGATGGTAACGATGGTTACGAGGGTAATGATTGTAAGGGTGTTGGTCTTCACGGTTGTGATGGTGGTGATGATTATAACGACGAATCCCCTGCTGGATGAGGGCCTCCTCACGTCGTGCAGGTCATGGGGGTTAGTTGCCCATACGTACTTCGCAAACCGCTGGTCAGTGCGGATTGGTGAATGCGACGAACCATCATGCATTGGAAGTGTGGGACACATAATGGACAGTTACGGCATTGCCCTCTGCTGCCCACTGTGTAGCCCTGCAAGTACTGTGATGGGCCAGCCCAGCACTGGTGATCAATCATCCCAGCACTATCCAAGATTGAAAGCCAATTTCTTTGAAACTGCTTTTTGTTGTCCTTCCCCCGCACCTCCGATTAGCACGGTTGGCTACGTACGGTGCAAAAGAAGTTCAACATACATACATACAGACTCAACCCTGCTGAGCTTCCGAGATCCGACAAGAACGGGCGCATTCTTAGTGATCTGGTCAAGGTTACTGAAGATCAAGAGACCTCCATGGCCACAGCTGTTGCCGCCACCGCACCTTGCCAACACTTTTCCAAACCTCTCCGCCAGATCCCCACAGCTGCTGCAGCACAGGAGACACGCGGACTCCAAGATGAGCTCAAACAGTCTCCCACCATCTCGTCTTAGGTCTGCCCAGATTGTTTTTTTGTTTATTGCCGGATTGGTGGACAGCACTCCAATGCCGGTCTTGGGAACCAACCCTCCTCCTCCTCCATCCTCCACACACGTCCTAAGCAGCGAGACCTTTTCCGCATCATACCTCCAACACTTACCTATAAACTATTACACTTTTATTTTACCAGGTAACGCACCACTGAGCTATGTAGCTCTATTTCAGAAGCGACCTGGCCACAAGTGATAGTCCAATTAAGTGCCCTATCCTTGTGGAAACTTCTATCAGCCAAATACTATAAATGCACTCTGTTGGTTCTAAATGTGGAGGAAAAAACTGGACCCGGAGAAATATCCACGTGATCACGGGGTAGAAATGCAAACTCCAAATGTACAGGGGTCAAGAGTTAAGATTGAACCCAGGACCTCCTGCACACTAGGTGAGGATGTTAACATCTCACCACCACGTTCAATTCCGGAATTGCAACATTGTTTATCCTATCTTGCCGCAAAATTCCTATCATCCATCTCGGATACCTGTGTTGATTAGTTATGGTCCTGATCCACACAGGAATACAAATAAGCATTGCTGCCTCAAACACTATTTTCTTATCTCTCTCCTCTTCCAAAGTGGTTTCGATATCCAATCAAAAACCTGCCCTGCGAAAGCAACGCTGCTCTCCTTGACCTCCCTTTCTCACAGCCCACTGCATTACGGCCATCGCTGCCCAGGCACACAGAGTCCTCTGCCACCTCCGCGTTCTCTCCTCCGACCGTCCACTTGCGATTACGGGAGCCCCGTTTCATAACACTGCCATTTACTTTGTCTTTAGAGAAGCATTTTATTCTTAAAACTTGTTCACTCAGGAAAGCTGCAACGAGTCTCGAGACTCTTTTTCATGGAGGGTTCTGCCGATTTTTCACACTTGGGGGGGGGGGGGGAAGGACGTTGCTACATATAATCCCGATAGAGTCATTTGCAGGTTATTATTCGAGCATTGGGATGTTTGGCTAATAGCAGTTGCATTGTATGTGTTTTTTCAGCTTAAATTAAGAATGCAATAGCCAGCCTTTTGATGATTAATTACTAATGATAATCACGTGTCTTCTCATCTGGTTACCAGTCAGACCACACCAAAGACAACAGACTGTCGGGGCAAGGGCTGTTAGAAACAATTATGAAGGCCGGCACGGCACACGAGGTGGTAGGTAGCCAACACCATGCCCGGCTGTCTTCGTCTCCGCAGATCAGATGTTTACAAACCACACCAGGTACTCATTTCAGGCTGGGTCGACCTAGAAGAGGGCCCAGGCTCAGTTCAAATATTCGCCTGGTTCGTAACATAATGCGCTAACCAATGCACCACGATGGCCACCGCCACCATGGTTACTACCGCCGCCACCGCCACATCTGCCACTGCCACCAGGGTCATTAGCGCCACCACCGCCACCGCCACGGCCACCACCACCATGGCCATTACCGCCACGGCCACTGCCACCAAGGCCACTCCCGCCACCAAAGCCACCACTGCCACCACTGCCACTCCCGCCACTACGGCCACCACGGCCACCACAGCCACCACGGCCACTACCGCCACTATGGTCACCATTACGGCCACCATGGCCATTACCGCCACTACCGCCACCACAGCCACCACTGCCACCATGGCCACTCCCGTCACTCTGGCCACCACCACCATCAGGGCCACAGCCACCATCGCCGCTATCGCCACCACGGCCATGGATTTGATAGTCACGTGAAGCTGCCGGGCTCCGTTGGCTGCCAGCGCGTTAATGGGGGAGCGCACGCGGTGGCGCCGCTCACGTTGATGGCGTTGATGTCGGACTCGTGTCCCGTGAACGTCTGCCGGCACTTGACCTCGCGCACGTCCCACAGCTTGGCGGACGAGTCGCACGCGCCCGACACGAACATGCGCCCGTCCGGGGACAAGGACAGCGACATGACGTCGCCCGTGTGGCCCATGAATGTGGAGGACAGGCGGCCCGTCTCGATGTCCCACAGGCAGCTGCGTGGGGAGCGGGGGAGGGGACACAGTGGGGCAACAGTGAAACACCGGTGAGACTCGCGAAAGCCACCGTGTATGCCCAGGCTGCTTTTGTTCATCCGGATAAAGGGTACTAGATGGGCACGGCAAAGGCTAAAAGAAGAGATGGAGCTGATGTGGTGTGAGAGGATCTAGGTGGGCTTGCCGATGACCGCTACCAACGGTGTCAAGATCGACGCTACTGGGTAGGTTGAGGCAATCACCCTCCAACAATAGCAGAGGGCAGATGAGCAACCCTCAGGCTTACCTACACCAAATGACTTAGCAGACAATATATCACCTTAATATATCTGTCACTACACATTAAAAAAAAACATATTTTTCGTGGTGGAACAGATATTATGAAGATAAATTTCTGCCAATAAATGTTTTAATATTCTCCACAATGACGCTAAATGTATTTTTTCGTGGCATCAACGCGGCATAATGTTGTTGTTCCATCAAACGATTTTGTTGCGTCGCTGTGTTTGATAAACTGTTGCCGTGCTGTTGCACCGTTATTGAAGTTGTTGTCGTGTTGCAGTATTTTACTTGTTGCGGTATTCACGCTTTCAAAATCAGCTTGAGAGTGGTTATACATTAACAAAGGTGGGGGTGGCAGGCACGATGAAGACGATCAAATATGACGCAACCTGCACACGATATAAAGATACGTCGGTCTTGGGTACCTGCCAGGTGGAAAACCAGACAAATCGAAGGGTTGTCCAAAAAGCTGGACATGAACTGCCACAAAATGGGCTAATCAAAAGCTCGTTGAGAACAAACGCATTTTGGGAAAGCGTTATATAATCTAGGCGTATGAATGGCTTTTCTGAAATTGTTGTAGTCGTTGTTGCTGTATACGAGTTATCTGTCGTTTGTGGTGTATTGTAATGTATTATGTATTGTTGTGTTTTTGTTGCTCATAGTAACCATAAGGTGTCTCCGGAGCTGGTGAGGATTTTGGTGTCGTCGAGGAAGCGGCAGCAGGAGAGATACCCTGAGGGCACAGCGCGGAGACGCAACGCAAACAACGGGTTAAAATAAAACAACGGGTTAACCTTTCACCTATCCATGAGCAGCTGCTTTTTGTGTTTAGTTTGTTGTCCTTCCCCCGCACCTCCGATGAGCACGGTTGGCTACGTACGGTGCAAAAGAAGTTTCTACGTATATACGTAGAGCGTATGTAAGTACATCAACCCTCCACCCTGGCTTTTACACCTGATTGGATCACAAGTCACGACATCAAATTTATTTCTCCACAACTGTTGTCCGCCTGATGATGCGAGTTGTGATTACTGGTGAAACGTCGTACTCGAATTGTCAATGTTGTGGGTTTACTCTCCAACACACCAGCATGCTGAACTAGTGATGAATTGCCATGCTTTGTTTACATGATCTAACTCAAAAACCTCTATTGTTGATATGGAAGAGTTACCACATTTCTGGGAGGCTTAGCCAGGCCACATGCCAAGTTGTTCGGTCCTCTTCAAAACAGCACCGCCTACTTTTCTATAGCCACGCCCACTAAACCACTAGCCCCTCCCACAACTCACGTGGTCACGCCGACTGCTCAGGTAGCCCCCACCCTGTTACCGACATTCCGAGTCGAGCACAAGGCCAGCAAATGTTGCTGTCTGTGGCACACCAATCACAAGCCATGAATTTTAGGCGTTTTGATTAGCCTTTGCGACTTCAATGAGGAACACATTTTCTATCTTGTTTTTACCATCTCTCAGTGGTATTTATCATCTGTTTTGTGTCATTTGTGCAGTTTAGTTCGCTCCAGCAGTCCAAAGTTTTCAAACAACTTATGGTTTGAAATGTATGGTTTTCCGGCCTGCACTAGTTTTATTTTACAATCCGTTTTCTCGTCCTTTACAGATTTCACCATTAACATATACATTATGTGTCATTTGCAAAAATGATATAGAGGCAATGGGCGTAGACATTGTACGATAGTACAGCACAACACTTGATTTTGCCTCCATTGCTCTCTGCAACGTAGCCCCACAACAGCCCACAGCACCAATTTTAGACGTGACGCTCGCCCATTCAATCACCACCTCCTGCAACGTGGCGGTCTTAGTAGGTGCTCACGAACAGCACTTGTCCCAACAGCCTTTGTAGGCAATGTGGGGGAAATCTTTGTCTTTGTGTGCGCATCAGCCAGTCATCTCCGACAGTCAACCCATAACATCTGGGTCTGTCCCGTGACCTCCTGCCAGAAGCAATCCTTCGACACTTCACATGGCCTCAAAGTGCACCTGGCCTGGCACTGTAGTGTTGTTACCACCACTTAGTGGTGAATGGCGGCTGTTGTTGTTATGTGCGTACGTACCGTTGTGTCCGGGAAGCTCACGCGTGACCTTTATATTTCCCTCACGCGACTTGAGACTGAGGGTCACAAAACCACAGACAAGTGTGTGAACAAAGACAAAGATCCCCCGTGTAGCCTACACAGGCTGTTGACGCAAGTGCTGTTATCGAGTAGCACCTATGAAGGGCACCACGGCATACGAGGGGGCGGTGTGGCCAGTACCTCGCCCGGCCAGATCTGTTTCCCCATTGCTGGTGTTTACACACTGCACCAGGTATTCACATCAGGCTGAGTCGACCTAGTGCATGCCCAGGACCAGTTCAGGTAATCGTCACCGATGTGGGCCGGGAGCAGGAATCGAACTCTGTTCGCAGGGTTCATAGTGCAGTGGCCTAACTACTGCGCCACCGCTCCCCAAGCGTGTGCATACACAACACATGCAACACATACGCAAACGCAGCAATTGTGCAATGAATATCATCATGACCCTGAATTGGCGTCATCAATACACCATCAACTTTGGGCTTCACACAATTCATAACTTGTCACGATGGTGAGATGTTAACTACCTCGCCTGATATACAGGAGGTCGTGGGTTAGATCCCAATCCTGACGCCTGCTGTACAGTTGGAGTTTGCATGTTCTCCCTGTGGTTGCGTGGATTTTTTTCTGGGGTCCTCCGGTTTTTCTCTCCACATTTATAAAAATACATTTGGAGTATTTGGCTGCTATAAATTTCCACGTTGGCCTTATATGGCAAAATTTAAATAATTTCATTTAGTTTGAACACCAGGTGAGTGGTTGAGAGAACCAGGAATTATCACCCTGCATTTGAATGTGGATATAAAATGTATTAACCCACATCTTCATTAAACTCTCAAGATAAAGGTACAGCCCTTGAAAATTACTGTTCACCGTATTGCCGGCAGAAGGGCCTAAATTAGAGGGAGCTCTCATCTCGAGGGTATGTGGTCCAGTCTTCCACGCTGGTCAGACATCTCAAAAGAGTCATAGTAGATGAGTAAACAAAATACTGTAATGAGAAGAACGACATCTGTTGGTCCATCACTTTGAGGTTGTTATTTTCCTGGTGGGATCTTGGGTGTACACATGCAAAAAAATACCTCCCACTGCACTTAAAATTATTTAGTATTTTTATTTTACCAGGTAAGCCCCACTGAGCTATATGGCTCTTTATCAGAAGTGACCTGGCTGCAAATAACAGCTCAACTAAGTGGCTTATAGTGTGGAAATTTATAGCAGCCAAATACTCTAAAAACATGTTTCTAAATGTGGAGGGGAAAACCGGAGGACCTGGAGAAAAATCCACGCAATCACAGGGAGAGAGAGAGACATGCAGACTCCAAATATACAGCAGGTGTCACGGTTGGGATCGAACGCACGACCTCCTGTATACCCAGCGAGGAAGTTAACATTTCGCCACCACGAGATGACAATTACTGTAACCTACTTCCGTTCCTCCCTTACAACAACCCCCATCTCTTCTGCCTAGCCCATGCTACTGCTACTCCCTGCCCCTACCCCCCAGCTACGACCAGGCCTACCCCAACCCCTCCTTAACCACTCCCACCTGTTTTCCTAACTGTCACCATAGCAACACCACCACTTTTATTAAAAAAAACCCACCCTTTATTTCCACCACCACCATCTCATGTACAATTTTTACAATCGTCGTAAAGCACCCTGGAATAAGGCGCTATATGAATCTATGTAAGGAAAGCAACACAAAATATTCCTCATGATGACATTCGTCAGGGATTGCCAATGACATCACCGCCACAAAGAGTATCTAGGCCAGGGGTCGGCAAACCTGCGAATCCGGAGTCGCATGCGGCTCTTTAAGGATCGCTTCGTGACGTCATTTATTAAGGACCACCATCTTATAGTCACATTTGCATTGTGGCTCTTGAAATAATCCATTTTTTTTTTCCAAATTCGAACAAATTTTTTATCTTCTTGTTCATTTGGTTGCTGACGCCCGATCTAGACTATAGGATTTTGGCTTATTTAATTTACAGTACTTTGTCATGAAACACGTTTTAAAAAAATGTGCCATGGAAAAAGGGCCGTTGCCAGAAACGTTGCCCATTATATAGTTTCCTTTGAGGTCACACACGCACACACACGGTGTTCTTGATGGGATGCGATGGGAGTTTTTGTCCTGTGCTTGCGCACCACTGCCAACACAGCGGCATCGCTGAATAATTTAGTTTAAAATAAAAATTGATTCCCTGCTTAAATGAGCATTGAGGTTGCGTTCATTTCCCCACTAAGAGCCCCGGGCCAGCGAGTGAAATTCAAATATTACTATGGCAGGAGCAAGCGATTCCACGGGATTGCTGACCTCCCCACTAAGTGCTTATTTTATTCACCCCGGAGAGATGATTGGCCGAGTCACACCCAACCAGTAATTGAACTCGTGACCTTACAATTGCTTAACGTGACCACTGACCGTGTCTCTACCTTACCTATAACCCGAACCCCATCCTTAACCCTAAACCTGCTGAAATGACCCACCCACCCTAATCCTAAGCTCACCCATAACCTTAACTATAACCCAACCCCCGTACCCTATCCCTATCCATAGCCCTACCCTATACATACCCCGTAGCCTACCTCAACCCCTCCTTCTATACATCGCCATAGCCCTGGCCAAATGCCCCCCCTTCCCCGCTCACCTGTACACGGAGCACATGTTGTCGAGGCCTCCGCAAGCCACGAAGTTTCCCGAGGGGGCGTAGGCGCACGTCATGACCCACGACGACCTCAGCGGGATGGCATGGACCTGGTGGTGATCGGGCTTCAGGTCAGCAGGTTATGAGGTCAAGGCCATCACATTATAAAGTCGTGGGGGGGGGAGGGGGGGTGAGGTAGCCAGGTGATTTAAAAGGGCCCACAACGTACATGTCAGGGTCACCTGAGCCCAATGCCCCTCCAGGCCTGGGTTTGAGTCCTGGGTCTGGGTGTGTCTCTTTAAAAAATGGGGTTCATGGCTGAGTTAGAGACACTGCACCAGCATCGCCAAATTCGTGGGTTTGAATCCAGGGTTCATCAGCACGCGATTAAACTTGGGTTGTCAGGAGTAGCGGGCTAAAGATCTAATCCCGGTCATCAAATGCATGCGTGCACAGAGCACACGTAATTTAATTTGGTTTTCCACTTAATTTTGTCTAAACCAGATACGCGGTCTCAATTGGCAGACAGCCACGGGGAAACGGCTCACTGTGAGGCTAACGACGGCGCGTGTGCAAGATCGACTCTTGAGGGATGCTAACTAAACACCTCTGCTCTTACTTCCATTGTTCCACCGTGACAACGTGTGGCCTTAATAATAATAGCAACAATATTGCCCTTTATTGACCCAGGACAGCCTGAGTCTCAGGGCCCTGCACTAATTTCACAGTAGGGGTCAACGTTAACGCGTGTGGCTTATTTTTTTAGCAATTAAGTAATTTGCGAGTACTTTTTATTACTTGGCGAATATGGACTGTGATGCCAGCGCACATTGGTGACTCTTTTTTAAAAAAATTCAGGGATCTTGAACGTCCATTATGAAGCAGACGACGTGTAGTTTTTTACTGTTAATACCCCCGGCAGTATTAAACAGGGTCGCCACTGGGCTCGGACCACAGATATAGAATGAAATTAAAATGTTTTGGTGTGTGTTCATGCTGCCAGGGTAATTGGGCATCAATTGGTAACAAAAAAATGTATACATGATTCACATACATATTCATAAGATCATTAAGATTGAGGTCACAATTTCTGGACGTCAAGAGGTCATTGTAGGTGACGCATTAGGATATTACTAAAAGGGTATGGGGTGTATCATTTTGTTTTCAAGGAACACTGTCAAATTGCAGTGAGGCCTGGTGAGAGCCTCGCCTAGTTACCTTGTTGTTAGTATACGTGTCCCAGACTATGAGTTTGCCGTCCTGGGATGCACTCAATAACAAGCTGGGGTGAGAGCAGAGGGGGTGAGTAGGGAACACAGATGAGAGGTGGAGAGAATGGGGAGATAAGGAGGAAGAAGGCAGGTAGACATAATTGGAGGTGGAGGTGTAGGTAGGTGGAGACATTGGGAGAGTGGTGTTGGTTGGTAGAGTTATTGGTAGGTGGAGATATGGGGTGATAGAGGTGTAGGTAAATAGAGGTGTTGGCAGAGAGAGGAGTTTGTTGGTGGAGACATTGGGAAGTGTTGGTAGGTGGAGATATCAGGAGGCCGAGGTGTTGGTTAGTGAAGGTTATGATAGGTGGAGACATGTGTAGGTTTAGGTGTAGTTAGGTAGAGGAATTGGTTATTGGAGGCATGAGAGGTGTTGGTAGGTTAATGTTTTGGAAGGTAGTGGATTTGTGAGGAAGAGGTGTTGGAAGGTGAAGGTGTTGAGACGTGTTGACATTGGGAGGTGGAGGTGGACAAGCAGGTGGACAGGATAGAGATGGAGACAGACACAGACACACATGGCATGGGTCAATCAGATGCAGCAAAAACACAAATGTGATGAAATCGCCAACATGCACAGCACCTTGTAAACACCGAGATGTGGACCTTGTAACGGCACAGTGAGGTTAAACACACACACACGCACACACGGTCGCAAGTTCAAACACTGCGAAGGAAATGCAAACACGAATGATCACAAAAACCCAAGACGCAAATGAACCCGGAAAAATGCACACGAACCCACACACACCTGCCCTGTCACATGTGCTCGCATGTACGCAGGTGAACCACTGAACACAACAACACGCGCTCACGGGAATGCCAACAAAACACAAATGAGATGCAAATGTTGAGGCACGGGAGCGATGGACTGGGAAGGGAGGGAGGGCGGTGGAACGACGTGTGAGTACACGCCGTGCGCACACGTGGGTACACGCCATGCGCACACGTGCACACCGTGATACCTTGTTGGTACTGCAGGTATCCCACACGATCAGCTTTCCGTCCTGCGAGGCACTCACTAGATTTCTACGCATAGGCACGCAGACAGACAATATGCACACACACGTAGAGGAGCTAATGTATTAGATTCTTGCGTATGGCAGCAGCAATGTGTTCAAGAGCTAAGTGCCAACTTCGAGGTCTGCTGCTGGCCACGACGAGAGGGCTTCACGATAAAGTTTGTGAAGTTTCGCTGTTCCTCCTCCTGCGTTGAAGAAGTGCGAACCCCAGTGGGTTTCTGTACAGTCCATAGTTTGGGTTGCAATATAATACTGTACACACAGATAATGGGTGGGCAACTGATTCCTTGCCAAGGACCAAATACGACTTTCAAATAAATACCTTTGGCGGGCAACCAAGTATATCGAACTGATTTTGCGGCGTACGTGGCCAACCGTGCTCATCGGAGGTGCGGTGGACGGACAACAAACTAAACACAACAAGCAGCTCACATTGTCAACGCACAGCTCGGCCACTTCCGTCACTGCAAGAGAGGGCCCTTGCGGTGAGGGCAGTGACTCGGCGCGACTACAATTAGAAACAGTGGTGCCAGGCCAAATTGATTTCTCCTCTCGGACCCAATTGGCGCGACTCTAAGATGCTTGCAGCGTTCAATTAACGACAACACCACCACCACGTGTGGATGTTATGAGATTAAGTCGTGGGCTGCACATGCGGATGCTTGTGAGAGTGACTGATGTCAATTGAGAGTTGAGATTTGACACAAATGCAGTTGGGTCACTGCTGACCAGGAGAGCGGCTATGCAGTGCGTCAGGGCGTGCCGGGTGGATTTGTTGCACATGCTGGAAGATGAGACTGTCGCATGGCTCTGGTGGCTACAT
This sequence comes from Entosphenus tridentatus, assembly GCA_014621495.2. Taxonomy (NCBI): domain Eukaryota; kingdom Metazoa; phylum Chordata; class Hyperoartia; order Petromyzontiformes; family Petromyzontidae; genus Entosphenus; species Entosphenus tridentatus. Next base: position 11,984,131 of record CM025609.2, read on the forward strand.
GGCCTGACGTCCACTCATATAACATCGACATACACATGTATTTATTTTCCTTGTGTATCTGGTGCTCTGTGTGAAAGTTACGTGTAAAAAAATTAGCTAAAAAAAATGCTTATAATCAGACAAATCTGAGAATCACGACACTCGATATTGCGCCCTTCACCTAAATGCTCTGACATGGCAGTGTGGTACGCGATGTAAGAGAACTCTATTTAATTGCCAAATCGAACACGCCCGCATCGTTCTTGGTATTACGTGACTGTGTATTGCCCACGAGCATAGAGCGTGAGGTCCAGGAAAAACGTGTGGCGGATGATTGAGTTAACATTGAAAAGTTGACAGTAGAAAAAAATACTCGGTCTACCAGACTGTTTCATCTCATCCGTACTGTCTTCAACCACCACACTGCAGGTCAAAACAGCACACAGACTCACTTACCCACTCACCCACCTGCACCTCCAATGAACAGTTGGCTACGTATGGTGTGAAAGAAGTTCAACATATATACATACGCCCACTACACTGCAGGTCTAACACTTCTATTTCTGCTTCTTCGCACGCACTGCTGCACTTTGGAATGTATTACCATCGTTGCTTTTCCAAAGCTCTCATAATAATAATAAGAACCTATACATTATAATTTTGATAGCGCTATTTGTTCCTGGCCATTCGACTATTTGGGGCCTTTGGGATTGTGTTCGACAACTCTGTAAAAATAATATAAATAAAATGAGCTTTGTGTTCAAACTTAACCCGTAATCATTCTTACTCCTTACACAATTCCACATACACACGTAGAATTCACATGACTCAGCAAGGATATTCGCACGAGCAGGGCCTGTCAGTAAGGGGTGGAACCTTGTGGGTTATCATGTTGAAAGAGCAACAGTGCAACGTCAAGCGATGCGTTTCAATGAGGAAGTCTCCCTCTGATATTCACGTTGCAGCAGCCTGCGCGGAAAATGCTTTGCATGAACCGCGCGCCAAGAGACAATTGTTTTCAGTTGAAGACTTCCTTGGCGAATACCAA
>CM025609.2:11985167-11995843 GCA_014621495.2 Entosphenus tridentatus
CCAAGAGACAATTGGTTTCAGTTGAAGACTTCCTTGGCGAATACCAAGCAAATGAGCCCTGAAGTGTGGGAGTAGGGACCTCAGAGACTGTACATGGTGCCGAGGGGCAAACGTTGCAGCAGCGAGCATTGGTGACGATACTCTACCGATAACTCGTAATGAGGATGAAACCGGTCCGAAGCTGTTTATCACTGCATCACTGCATTTGCTCAAATGTACTTTGGTGATAAGCGAAGACAAGAGGCCCACAATGCAGTTCTTTATGAACTTCTGGTGGGTTTTTTTGCAGAATGCACAAAGGCTGAGTGGCTTTAACACACGATTTTTGTGAAATGTTTGTAAGCTCCTTGGCTGCCCCCAGAAGTCAAACGATCGCTAGCAGTGATGCAACGGTGCGGAAGGAAACTGCTGCTTCGAGGGGAGACCCACGTGGTGCCGGAGCATGGATGGCATGGGCCCCACAGCAAGGAATGAAATGAGGCCCTCATAGCCCGGCACTTGGGCCCCTCTGGCCTCAGGCCTGTGAGCTGTGCTGCAGTTTCACCCCCTGCACACTCATTGGCTATGAAACTGGTCCCACACGAGAAACTCCAAGCTCAGCTTTTTTATATTATTAGCAGAATCAATGATTTCGTTCACTGTATTTCATATCATTGCACCTCCGACGAGCACAGTTGGCTACGTACGGTACGAAAGAAGTTTCAACGTACATACGTAAGAGCTACCACACCAGGGAGGCTCAGCGAGGACACGTGCCGAGTTTGTAGCTCCTCCCTCCTTGAAACGGCCCCACCCATTTTTCTATGACCACGCCCACTCAACCACTAGCTCCGCCCAAAACTCCGTGTAGCCACGCCCACTTTGTGGTAGCCCCGCCCCTTTGCCTGCATTGTGAGTCGAGCAAAAGGCCAGAAAATGTCGTTCAACATACGGAACATATGGAACACACATTCTTAGGTTTTTTCGGTAAAGTCACGTAGGTAAAAAATGTAAATTAAATTACTTGAAACAGCAATCGTGCTGTGACGGTTCCACCTGAAGACGGAAGCTTGTGTTGCTTCCGAAACGTCGTGATTTTTTTAACTTTTATTAATTTTAATTTTTGACCTACGTGACTTTACCGAAAAAAACCTAAGAATATGAATCCTTGCAGTCACGAAAGCTTCAAATCTAAACATGGAACAAACGTCTGTGAACAAGAGATTTGCAGCTCATCGAATTCCTCCAGTGTAAATACATATTCCGTTTTTTTCATTTTGATTCAACGACAGTAAACAGCCATCATTCGCCACCAAGGTCCGCCGATGCCATCGCTGATCTGGGGTGGCCAGGCTAGGTTAAAGCCAAGGCTGCGTGGAGTGAAGGCTCAATGGGAAGAGGTCAGGCGGGACGGGGGTACAGACCCAGGTAATTTGGGTAAACAGGTGAAGTCATCATACTGACACACGCACACACATACCACAAGTCTATATATACACACACACACCAAAACGCGAGAATTTGCATTCACAGTGACAAGCTCGATTTCAAATGGCCACACGAGCACATACAGCCTACACGTGTGACACAAAAGACAAAGACCCCCCCCCCCGCACCATATAGCCTTAACAGACTGTTGGGGCAAGTGCTGTTAGCGAGCACCTATGAAGGCCGGCACGGCACATGAGGGGGTGGGTGGCCAACACCACGCCCGGCCGCTTTTGTCTCCCAAGTGGCGATGTTTACACACCGCACCAGGTACTCATTTGAGCCCAAGTCGATGTAGGGGAGACCCAGGGCAGGCTCAGATGATCGTCACTGGTGTTGGCCATGAGCGGGAATTGAACTCGGGTGGCTGGGTTCATAGCGCATCGCGCTAGTCTGTTAAGGCTATGAGCCAGTTTTCACAGAGTACACAGTTAGATTGCTGTTAAGGTCACTCGTAACTTCAGCGTGAATTTACCATAGCGAGCCATCTGCTACAAAGTGGAGCTTAAAGACCACACGGCATCATCTCTCACAAGAGCAGATGTTTACGTGTGTGCGTGTATGTGTGTGCGTGTGTGCGTGTGTACGTGTGTGGGAGCGGTAGTGTGGTGGCTAGCGTGCCGTGCTACGAATCCGGCGACCCGAGTTCAATTCCCGCTCATGGCCAACACAAAGTGACAATTATCTGATTTGGTCCTCATCCTCAAATGAGTACCTGGTGCGGTGTGCAACAACATCGCAACTTGGGAGACAAAGGGGGCCGGGCGTGGTGCTAGCCACCCACCCCTCAGGTACTCTTCCGGCCTTCATCGGTGCTCGCTACAGCACTTGCCCCAACAGTCTGCTAAGGCTATACGGGGGATCTTTGTCTTTGTGTGTGTATGGGGCCATCCATTTAGAACGTACGCAAAAATCTGTCAAAACTTGACCCCTCCCCCCCTCCCTGTACACACGCGTACTTTTTACACCCCCCACCCCACCTCCCGAATCCTATAGAACGGCCGATTTTTAATCCACACAGAAACGATAAAGGATTCATAATATTCACGTGTTTAAGCAAACAGATAGTCCACCGCCGAACTATCTAACTCATTTGAAGGCCAATGTAGATAAATTATTATCGAGGCTTCACCCCCCCCCCTTCCTATGCGCACATTGTCAGTACACCCCCCCCCCCATACTCAAGCTACACATTTTGGTTAACCCCCCCTCCCCCCTCCATACGTACGTACTAAATGGATGGCCCCTATATACATGTGTGTATATATGCATGTGTATATGTGCATGAAGATATGCATGTGTGTATCTATATATATAAAAGGGAAATTTCTGAATATGTGTGTCTGTTCGAAATGTTTATCATACTTCCCAACAAGCAACAAACTTGAAATTTGGCATGTGGGTAGCTTCCAGACTGTACACAATGCAAAAAGTATAAAAATAGACTTTTGTATTTTGGGGGGGGGGGGGGGCGCAAGGACCGGTTCAGATAATCGCCACTGGTGTTGGCCGTGAGCGGGAATCGAACCCGGGTCTCCAGGTTCATAGCGCAGCGCGCTAACCGCTACACTACCGCTCCCAACATACACACATGCACATAGCCTGGTACAAGCACCGTGGTGACGTCACTGCCACTGAGTGCCGAATGGTGGTTGTTATTGTCGTTACAAACACACACGCACATGTGTGTGTGTGTGTGTATCCACCAGTGCGTACCGTGAGTCGGTGCCCCAGTGGCAGGCGTAGATTTTGGCGAGGTGGCCACGCAGAGTTCGCCGAGTCCTCAACTGGATCCGCCCCACGGAGTCCAAGCTGGCTGTGACCTACAGCCACACAGACAAAAAAAGTTCCCCCCAGATAGCCCTTAACTCGCTGTTGGGTCACCCGTAGAGGCTGGCACAACACACAAAGGCGGGTGGTGGCCAGCAGCAGGCCCGTCCGCTCGTGTCTCCCCAGCGCCGATGTTCGCTCATTTGAGGCTGAGTCGACCCAGGGGAGGCCCAGGACCGGTTCGGATATCCGTCAATGATGTTGGATGCGAGCGGGAATCGTTTGTGTGCCAACTACCCTGGCCAGTCAACGTGGAACCGTTGGGCCATGCCAACAACATCGAACCATGCGGCAAGGTTGAGCCAACGTTGGCATGTATACCGGGATACGGCCGCTCCCCACCATTACACACACTAGGAGCGGTAATGTCTATGCATGCGTGGATGTAAATCCATAGCTGTCAACCCATACGGTTTAGCCATATTCTTGTACAGGGAAATTGAGTTCTCAGGTCCATACGGCGTACAGCCGGGCTATTTTTTTCTGTCTATTAGTTTGTGTTTCTCCCTTGTGATGGAACTTTGTAGGATGAACGTTGAGATCTATAAGGACACCGGGTGATCAATAAGGGTTGAATTGGTCTATAATAAGGTACGCACTGATAAGGGGTTGACAGGTATGTAAATCACATCCATTATTATTGTGCTTAACCAGGAAAACCTCGCTGAGTCTCTAGACTATTTTAAGGAGGGTACTGCCAGGTGTTTGCAGGAGGACGGTGATGTTGCTGCTGCTGTGTGTGATCCCAATTAAGTAATTCTGTGGAAATTCTCAGCTTTGGGATGTTTGGCCAATACCAGTTACACAATATGGTTTGTTTGTTATGGGAGGGAACTGGAGAAATCAGAGAAAACCCAATACACAGAAAGGCACCTGAGTAAGGAGTCGAATCCAGGCCCTCCTTAAAGTAAGGCAAAAGTCTAACCCCTGCGATGGCCAAATATATAACATTCATAGTATTCAGAAAATCTTCAAAATAGTGAAGATAATTCAATTACTTCGCAAAATTAATGGACAAAACGTTTAAAATCTTGATCGTAATTAAATTGATGTTTCGTTTAATATAGCGTTGTTCACGCAAATTGCGTTTCACAATCGCCGAGGAAGCGGAGACGAGCGGGAAGTGAGCCACGCGGTGAGCCAGCGCCAACAATTGCCCAAGCTCTGCAGTTCTCTATATATTTCGTTAATTTCAGCCAGTTGATCCGTGTTTATACATGCAGGAGAAAACCTAGAACACTGCAGCAACTATCGAGCCCTTTGCATCGGGGAACTTGAACCGTCTCTTCACGGGGCACGAAATGTCGAATTCCCACAAAGTGGTACGTACGGCACATACTTGGTTTATATTCTTGGTTCTTTCGGTAAAGTCACGTAGAAGGTAAATAATACAAATATAAAACAATAAAAAATTCTCACGACGTTTCGACTGCAACACAAGCAATCGAAACGTCGTGAGAATATTTTTTATTGTTTTTATATTTATATTATTTTATTATTTCCCTTCTACGTGACTTTACCGAAAGAACCAAGAACAATTTTATTATTTCCCTTCTACGTGACTTTACCGAAAGAACCAAGAACATGAATCCCTGCAGTCACGAAAGCTTTAAATCAAAATACTTGGTTTAGTTTAGTTGACTTCAACCATGTGATACTACATGTACTTAGTTGAGTTTACTTTGGTTAAACAGGAGAGAACTCGAGAGACCAGGTTTAGTGTAAGTTGCACGACTGACATGGGTCAGCAAAATGGCAAAAACCACCACAAATTAAATAACACACAGCAATGAAGCAAATAGAAATCAGACAAAGACAACCGTATCACAAGCGAGATGGCAAGTTGTTGCACGAACACAAATCGACGCTGCGCAAATTGTCTCAGGCAAATTATTTTTAGATTTGTCATGGTACAATGACAAATTGCAATTAACACTGAGCAGTGAGCTGTTGAGGTGAGGATCAGAGTGAGGGGAAGGGCAACCTACTAATTCACTTAATTCACAGATCCCAAGCCAACCGCAATAATCGGAGGTGCGGGGGAAGACAACAAACTAAACACAAAAAAAAGTTCTACAGAAATTAGTTTTTAATCCAGATGATTTAAAAGTGCATAACTCCAATGTCTTCCTAGTTTCAAGTCTTTTTTCATGTTTATTTATTAGGTATAGCCCTGTGAGCCATTCGGCTCTTGAATCGGGTGCAACCGCAACAAACAAAAACATGAACAAGAAAACATCTTAAAGTGACTATGTGACTTGTGCAAACTGAAAATCCAGGAAAAAAACCAGCAAAAATTCCATAAAAAAGCACCGTACACCAACGCTGTGTACAAAAATTCCAGTGGGATGCAAGTCAAAAACAACAACAACAACAACCACAAGACAACTTAGATTAAGGCCATCAGTCTAACTCCGTACTACAACAAACTCCATACTATTGGAAGGAAGAGTGTTCCAGACGGCCGCAGAAGCAGATCTGGTAGTGCGCGATGCAGTGACCGTCTGTGTTCGATGGCGAGCCAAAAGCTGCTGCAAGGATGACCAGAGTCTGCGTGATGGTTCATTCTCCTTGACGAGATAGCCATGGTATCGTGGTTCATTTGTGGCAAGGAGATGACTGTTGGCCATGCCGATACCCAACCAATGTGACCAGTCAGGTGGTCAACCGAAGTGCCACTAGCTCGGATATTATTATTATTAATTACTCAACAATGTACATTGACCAGCGTGGCCAAGCATGATGAACTAATCACCACAACCGACATTGCTTCATCCAGCAGTGGATTGACAAAGGGCTGTAAATGATGTTATTTTTTTATCACATATCTTATAACCTTTGTGGGGTTGGGCGGGTGGGAACGTTGGTCAAATATTGCCTGTTCAACGATGATTTAGTGGAAGAATGTTGACAAACTATTATCTTTAAAGAATGCCGTTGTCAAACTGCGAAACCTACAAACAGGACAGAAGGGGCAACAGTACCTGAGCGAAGGTGGTGTCCGCAAATGCTTTCCTGGCCTCCTGAGACACACAACGGCACAGGCAGGGATCGTGAGAAACAATGGGCAGGACACACACACGCGTGGCAGGCGATGCTGATGGCGGTGGTGGCGGTGGTGTTTGTGGTCCTGTCCTTAACATGGCAAAAAAAAATCTGCCACTTGAAGCGCCATCGTCGTATTTATTATTTGTAAACATGAAATTCGAAAATTCTATACAATGTAACAATTTCCCACCCCCACACAGCGATTCGATTAATTGAGCTCGTAACCTGATTCAAGAAATTTTTACTTTTCACCACCCACTTTATTTCCCGAATTCAGCTATGGCGTCGCATCACGAAAACGAAGCACCCATTGGGACTGCTCGCACAGCAGTGCAGCGCAATCCTTAGTGCAAGAGAACGGCCCCCGCAGAAGTGGATATCACAGAGCTACCGCCTGCAAGACAATATTTCGACGCAGTTGGGGGCAGCACCTTCCCACCTGTGCTCTGCCAAAGAGGGCGAATATTCGTTGCACGAGAGTCAGAACCATTCCCTCTTGCTCTCGAGATAAGATTCATGCCGAAATTACGTGCAGGGCCATTTGTTGAACGAGCTGAGAGGCCATCGACTCTGCACGTGTGGGAACCCCAGTGGAATCACGAGTGGCCCCCAGGGTCTCAGGGGTGCCAGCTTGGAGCTCAGATCTCTGTGCCGCCCGGCCACCTTCCAATCATAATTCATTCTTATTTGTGTAATTGTTTTTTTACACCTTACCATTCGCTCTATTTATACGTTTTATTGCTTGTAAACAAATATTCCGGTTTTCTGAAAAAACAAATCAACTGGCACATTTGCCCATGCGACTAATTGATAGACTCTAGAGGGTTGTGGTAATAAATAAAAACTGGCATCATACACGATAATCCAACCCAAAATTAACGAATTATGGATCGTAATTGTGGTTGTGAAAGCCTTCTTCTTCACTTTTTTAACGCGTGTCGTTTGCTGTCGCATTGCCACAGTTTTGCTCAGTCCACGAGCCGAAATGTAACATTCATCTATAATTTGAATACATCGGAAATTATTGACGCGAACACGCACAATTCATTGATTTGTGTTGGGAGTGCAAGAATCGATTGTCAGTGACATATCGACGCGTCGTTACACGCTGAGTTGGCATCGATGAAATGAACTTGGAGGATGATGACGAGGATTTCAGCGGTGGTGACGGTTAAGGTGATGAGTGACAGTGGTGTAGGTGGTGGTAGTGGTGGTCACATTGAAGATGCCGCTGGGAAGTAGTAGCGTAGCGGTTAGCGCGCTATGAAACCGGCGACCTGGGTTCGATTCCCGCTCACGGCCACCACCAGTGACAATTATTTTAACCAGTCCTTGGCCTCATATAGGTCGACTCAGCCTCAATTGAGTATCTGGTGCGGTTTGTAAACATCGCCACGAGAGAGACAAAAGGTGGCCGGGTGTGGTGCTGGCCACCCACCGCCTCTTGTGCCGTGCCGGCCTTCATAGGTGCAACTCGCTAACAGCACTTTCCCCAACAGTCTGTTACAGGCTATACAGTGGATCTTTGTCTTTGATGTTGCTGGCGATGTCTTTGATATTCATGGTGATGTTTAAAATATTACCGATGGTACTGATTGATGTTGCCGTTGAAGCCGCCGCTGATGGGACTGGTAATGATACTGATGGTGATTTAGAGAATGCTGCTCATGGCATCGTTGATGGCGGTCATGACGTAAAAGAATCTGCCGCCGCTGATGGTGCCGTCGATGGTGCTGATGTGGTGCTCGTGCTGACAGTGGTGGCGACAACGTTGAGAATGACGCCGACGGTGCCAACGATGTTGATGGTGATAGTGCCGAGGCGAGGCTGATGGTGCTGCTCGAAGATCAAGGGCGCGCACCTTGATCTGGTTGCGTAGCTGTTCCGCCTCCTGGCGTAGCTTCTCCAGCTCACTCATGGTGGCCGAGTGGTGCGGTCAGAGCGAGGCACCGTCCCTGCGCACCAGCGGCACCAGCGGCAGCAGCGGCAGCAGCAGCAGCGGCAGCAGCAGCAGCGTGTCCCGTCAAGCACAGCCTCGCAGAGTGCTTGTACCGCCCTGTCCAGCTGGTCATCGTAATCATCAGTCTCTGGTGAAGTCTTTAAAATGACGGTGTCGTCTCTCGTGGAGTATTTACACAATGTGTAGACGGTGCCCGTCTCTCGCAATGGGTCCCTAGAAAGAAAGAGGCTGACAGGCCAGTGTCACTGACAGCTCTTTAGACAGCCGGCTGACAGACCGACGGTCTTACGTTCGTTAGAATGAGTCATCAGTGTCGAAGGAATTACATTTTAACTCAACCGATGGCTTTTGTGTTCACAAGTCACGAACGTAAAGTGTCCCCATAGTTTCAGAAGCGTGGATGACGCATCCTGAGAATCGGAATCTTTATTTATCCTGGAGAAATCCGATGAGCTATGAAGCTCTTTTTACACAGATGCTCAGTAGGAGCGGGTCAGAGAGTTACAACAAATACAACAAACGACAGGAGTGCAAAGTATAGGAAAGGTAAGCAGATGACAAAAATAAATACGTAAAATAGATTAAGTACATAAGTTTAAATTGCTTAAGTAAACCAATTCCCAAGTTTGGACAAGGCAGCAAAACAGCAAAAACAGTCCCATACCAGAACAACACATCACAATTGCACATTCAAATTGAACTAACGATACACGGGTCAGGAAGAAACTTACTAATTACTTTCGCAAATGCACCCTGTAGCCAATAGACTAACAGACGATACTCTGATAGGGGATGGGGCCATCTGGAGAGGCAAAATAATATACGGAAGACCGGCCTCTGATTTGGCATCGTCTGTGTACAACGACAGATCACGGCCCGGCCCTTGATCGAACCTTTAGACGATGACAATGGCTTCTGGTGGGTGGGTAGAGGGGGGTTTAGGTCTCTTCCAGAAAGCAAATATACAGAAAGCCTTTGGTCTCTCGGCAACATTATCTTCAGAGAGAGAGAGGGGGGGAGAAAACTCACAAGTACTCTGACGTTACAAAAACCCCAACAACATCGTGACGAAATTAGGCCTGCGGCAATTTTTGCCAAAGTATTTCTACGAACCAGGTTGAGAGAGCAGAGAAAGAAGAGAGAGAGAGAGATCTCCTCTGCGTGGGAAAAAAAAGAAAGTGTCCCATCATCATCCCGCACCACCGATTAGCTCCGTTGACCACGTACGGTGCGAATGAAGTTCAACGTACAGAGGTCGTAGTGCTGAGTCAGCATTATTGTGGTCCTGTGTTCCAATCCAGGCAAGCTGCCCTGTGATTAAACTGGGTTTTCAAGTGGAGTAAAGTTGATTGCCTCTGCCTCGTCTCAAATCACAGCGCGCGCAAACCTGCGTCGTTACTTTTCGTCTTGAACTTAATTTGGCTAAATCTGGCTCTGAGAATTCAAAGTAAAAAGACACATTTATCGGATTGCCTGCCACGCGACTCTCTCGCCGCAGAACGCATGGGAAAGCCTAAAGGATGTCAATGTCGCTTGAAGTTTTTTTGAAGTCCTGCAGAAAAAAATCTCCTACATATATTACGTTAATCGTTACATATATCACAAAGCGAGAGAGATCGACCTGTGGAAATTTATCTAAATATACACGCTGCATAAAGAACGTAAAACGATACAACCACACACACACCACACGCACGAAACGAAACCAGAACACACGACATCCTGACTCAGCCAAAAACTAATTCTGTACAAACTAGCAGTGGCAAAGCCTGCAACACAGGCACACACACACAAACACACAACAAAATCCCACTGTGTGATCACAACAACAACAACACCATCTCTCTCTCGTGTTCGCGAACACCTATTAAGGCCGGCACGACGAACAGGAAGAGCGGAAAACCCAGAGAGAAACGTCGGTGGCGTCGTCGTCGCGAGCTTTGTCCAACTCACCTGTTTCGCTGGTCCAGCTGATTGCGTCTCTCTCTCTCTCTCGTCTTGTCCCACTACCCCCGTGTGTGTGAGCGTGTGTCTGAGTGAGCGTGTGTCTGTGTGAGTGTCCCTCTCACTAAGCCGTGTTCCTGTGTCCAGGTTAAGTCTCTCTGCGTTCACCCCCCACCCCACGCCCTCTCTCTCTCTCTCCGCCTCCCCGAGATTAAAGCGACTCAAACCCCGGACCCGGCAGCACTGACGTTGACAGGCGGCTAGAAATCCGCGGCAGCATCACAAACCCGCACACACACCCACACACACACACCTACTACAATACACACACACACCCATACACACACACCTACTACACTATACACACACCTACACACCTACTACACTACACCCACACACCTACTAGACTATACACACACCTACACAC
>CM025609.2:11996802-12015972 GCA_014621495.2 Entosphenus tridentatus
ACACAATAATCCCCTGTGGGCTGGTGTAACCAGGAGGTTCCTACCAGCAAAACGAAATCACCCTCCCAGAAGGTCCGTGCGGCCGATGGGACGTGTCAAAAGAAGACTTTGATATTTCGACGTGGAAGGACAGACGCGTTGAAAAGGGCGTACCGAGTTGTCTGCTTATTTATTTTGTAGCCGAGCGATTATAGAGGTGGTGGGGGGGGGGTGCGGATTAAAGCGAGCGGCGCATTTCCTGAAGCCTCCCAACTCACGTGGCATCAACAGCAGCAGCAGCAGCGTCATCCCTGATCACGGCGCACGGGGGACAGACAGCCAGATAGACTCTCGTAAGCGCCTTAATGGGAGCGGATGCTCACTTACTGCGCTGGCTTTACTACGCAGCTCGTCGCTGACACGGCGGCCGTGCCCACCGCTCGGGGCAAAGTGGCGCGCACCTTGCACAACCGCCGCTTATTCAGATTCAACAACGAGGCTTGGTTGGGGGGGGAGGAGAGGCGACGTATTATCTAAGCTCCTTTTCAAAGTAAGAGGCTCAGTTGATGCGCTGGCTTTACCTGGCTTGTTGAATACATTGACAATTTTTTTTCTCTCTCTCTGCGTGGATGTTTTTTGTTGTTTTTGTTGCGGATGTCCTTAACTTCTACCGATGAGCCGTTAAATGGACCCAAAACCCGCGTTCTCTATTACAGATATGCAAGATCCCTCGTTAAAAAATATCCCGAAGATACACAATGACACGAACAGCCCTCTCAAGTACAGCGAGCTAATTGGCCTCAGCCGGGTCACCGGGGAGTTAAAATTGCAAACCAAAAAAGAACCATTCCGCCAATTTGGTTTTCTCAAACGTTGCGATGATGGTGACGGTGGCGATTGAGGTGGTCGAGGAAGTATTGATAACGGTAGTGATAATGATGATGATCCATTATTTTTTAATATACTAATTATCTGGTGCTGCTGCTGCTGCCTTTCCGTCGGCAGTGGTGCACAAACACAAATACACTCCCGCCAATAACACTGCCTGAAAATAAAGTCTATAATAGGCAACGTTTTGGGCAATTGTCCTTCTTCACAGCACATTTAGAGGCCACGTGGTAGTTTTATACCGGACATCTGTGTGGAAGAGCCTTGTAACTCATCGCATTCCTCCAGTATTAATAAATATTCTCATTATGCCAATGCACCCTCCACCACCCAACATGATTGTCACGTTTACACGGATATTGTTTATTCGTGCCAATTCATGTATTGATCGCATACTGACCAATAAAGCTCACCGGTGTTGACTGAACTCAACGCAAACACGGACAACGTTTATTTTCTCAAACTGCTTTGAGCTTCATCAGGTAATTGAAACTCGGAAATCCAGCGTGCCGCTTAATCTGACTCTGTGCCTAAGCATCGCCGTTACATCACCAACTGATGATGGTGATGGCGGTGGTGACTGACGTTGATCGTAGGGATGGTGGCGATGGTGGTGATTATGGTGATGATGGTGAAAGTGGTGACGTTAATAGCAGGGATGATGGCGACGGTGGTGCTGGTGATTATAGTGATTATGGTGAAAGTGGAAATTACAGTGATTTAGTGATGGTAGGATTATGATGGTGGTGACGTTGCTAGTAGAGATTATGGCGATAGTGGTGGTGAAAGTGGAATTGACAGTGATTTAGTGATGGAAAGGGCGATGATGTGGTTAATTTGGTGGTAGGGATCATGGCAATGGTGGTAGTGATTATGGCGAAGTTGATGATAATGGTGATGTTCAGTTCTGGTGGTGATACAGCAAATCTAGCTGTGACGGTCCCACCTGATGACGGAGACTTGTGTTGCCTCCGAAACGTCGTGATTTTTTAGTATTTTATTTCTATCATTACTTTTATACATTTTAATTAAATTTTTTACCTACGTGACTTTACCGAAAAAACTAAGAGGTGGAAGGAGTGCGAATTGCCGTGGTGACGACGGCAATGGTGATGAAGACAAACACTCTTTTCTACAAACTTCCTGGACTGTTCTGAAAGGGCCACAATTGTGGTCGTGACGCCTCCTTGACTTGAACATTTGCTCACCGGGCGGAACTTCGCCGACGAGACCCAGAAACTTGAAACCGGTGCAGGGTTTTGCACGCTTCGCCAAATGCCGACGGAGAACATTTGGTCCGCAAGGTACCTGGGGCTGGTGACCAAAAGTATTTTCTCGTCCTGTATTTTTGTTTGGTGAAACAGACCATTTTGTGATCATCACAATTTCTCTGTTGTGTAATTCTGTGCGGTTAAGTGTATTTACCAAATTTCGATTTAAAGCTTTCGTGACTGCAGGGATTCATCTTCTTGGTTCTTTCGGTAAAGTCACGTAGAAGGGAAATAATAAAATAATAATAAAACATAATAAAATAATTCAGACGCTGTCTTTCCGACAGACCTGTTCTTCACCTGAGGACGGCTGCTTGCGTTGTGGCCGAAACATCGTGAGAATTATTTTATTATGTTTTATTTTTATTATTTTATTATTTCCCTTCTACGTGACTTTACCGAAAGAACCAAGAAGAGTATTTACCAAGTTGTGTTCTACTCCGCAATGGATCAAAGTGATGACGACGACGATGATGATGCGGTGCCACTATAAATGGGTGGCTTCACGTGGGTGCACAGGCAGCCGGATGTATCATTCGCAAAACTCACAAAGACAAATATTCCCCGTATAGCCTATACGTAGACTGTTGGAGCAAGTGCTGTTTGCGAGCACCAATTAAGGCTGGCATGGCGCACCAGGGGGTGATGTGGCCAGACCATTCCCGGTCGCCTTTGTCTCCCCAGTGCTGTTTTTATTTTTATTTTTACACATTGCTGATTATATTCTTGGTTCTTTCGGTAAAGTCACGTAGAAGGGAAAAACATATATATATATTCATTATTTTATTATTTTCCTTCCACGTGACTTCACGTAGAAGGGAAATAATAAAGTATATTTCATTATTTTATTATTTCCCTTCCACGTGACTTTACCGAAAGAACCAAGAATATGAATCCCTGCAGTCACGAAAGCTTTGAATCAAAACATTGCTGATTGTTCGACCATTGTGTGTATGTCAAGCTGGGCGGTAGTGGCGACGCACGCCTGTAACCCGGCATTGTGGAGGCAGCGAGGGTTGGTGGGTCACAAATATTGTGACATTCCTTTCCCGTGGACGTGTCGAGGAGGTGCCATACCCTGGCTCGCCAGGAGAAGGCGCGGTACAGCAAGTGGAATAATCACCTTGTGTTTCTATCTGTACGGGCATAGAGTGTTTCCCCCTCGTATGCGTGGGTTTCTCCGGGTGCTCCGGTTTCCTCCCACTCGTCTAATAAAAGTTTATCATTAATTGGATTAATTTTTTGTGTAATTAAAAACCCCAATGTAGCGGCAGGACCCTCCTAAAAAAAAGTCATACGGCTCAGTGTGGCTCTCCTGGATATATATAAGTAAATTGTTATCAATTACATTGCACTAAATTGGAATTCTAGATTTGAAGCTTTCGTGACTGCAAGGATTCATACTCTTAGGCTTTTTTCGGTAAAGTCACGTAGGTGAAAAAATAAAAATTATTTTACTTCTATTAATTTTATTTTGATTTTTTACCTACGTGACTTTACCGAAAAAAGCCTAAGAGTACTAAATTGGAACTACTAAAGTTAATCCACGTCAAGTGGGTCGGCAATCTGCGGCTCCTTACGGACTGCTTCGTGACGCAATGTCCGTGCTTATTTATTCACATGCATTGAGTTTTGTACCGAATTCGAAAAAAACACATGGCTCTTCTTGTTATTTCGGTTTGCCGACCCCTTGGGCTACATAAACACGAAGCTGCGGTCATGAGAATAAACATAATAATAATGTACTCTTAGGTTTTTTCGGTAAAGTCAAGTAGGTAAAAAATAAAATAAAAAGTAATAATAGAAATAAAATAAAATAATTGTGATTTATTATTTTATTATATTTCTATTATCACTTTTATTTTATTTTTTTTTCACCTACGTGACTTTACCGAAAAAAAACTAAGAGTATGAATCCTTGCAGTCACGAAAGCTTCAAATCTAGAAATAACAATGATACTACGTGTGTGATGAACTATTCTTTTCCTCCAGCGATGTCACTGCAGGGCCACTCCCATCCATCTTTAACGGACATGTAAATCCGCAGCTGGACGAGGGCCTCCCTTCACACCGCGCGGGTTCGCAGGTGCTATTTTGACCATACTTCAACAAACGCTGGTCAGTGCGGGTCGGTGAAAGGTGAAGGTCGGGGGGGGAACATAGAAGTTGGACGCAATAATCGACTTTGCTGCACTGCCCTCTGCTGGCCACAACATCGCCCTGCTTATTCATTTATCTGAATGCTACTCTGATTGTACCGTTTAGTTGATCGTCTCTTCGCATGGTGGGGTAAAGTGTGGGTGATCCCACTTCTTTCAAGACGTCTGGCCAGCGTGGAAGAGTAGGCCAAAAACACCCTCCAGAGGGCGCTCCCTCAGGCGGAGACCCTCAATCCGCAAGCAGTGGAATGGGCAAGACATTTCAGGGCTGCGCCTTCGCCCATCACCTGGAGGCTAACGTAGTGCATACAACTGTTCGCACGAGACAGAACAGTTCGAAACTACGTAAACGAGACGATTAAAACGACATAAATAAGAATATTTTTTTTTCCAATCGAATCTTAACCTCCAAAGTGTGATCAATCCATGACATCTCTGGAGGCGAGCGGATGGGGGAGGGGGTGTAAATCAGTGCATGCCAACACCCCCCGCCCACGTCCCCTTGCCAAGCGCACCCCCACATGCGTCATGGTGGAGTCCACAGTACATTAGTGATGACGTCGGTCCTAATCAGAATCCTCTTAGCCACGGATCAGGACAACTTACCACTATGTACATTATGCATATTGTGCGCTGTGTTCTGTATATGCCCTTGCATATGGGGCATAAGCCGACAAACGCCCGGTGCACGTACGTGTTTATTGTATGTACACTACTGGGCACACGTGTTGTGTGTGTGTACACACACTATACAAACTACACACACACACGCCGTGTGTGTGTGCGCGCGTGTGTGTAACAACATGCACACCATACGTGTGTAGGTGCGGTGTGTGTGTGGTGTGTACTGACAGAATCACAATAGGGTGCATCATATAACCAGAATTCTATGCGGATCTATATATCACAACGAAACAATGTATCTGGGGATACTGCTGCATTGGCAATGGTGCACGGAGCACAGAAAACACGCTTCTTCCCTGGTCTATGTACTGTTGAGAAGGGCATTGCCCGAAACGTCGACCATTATATACTTTTCATTTTAAGAGCCGCAGTGTTTTTGACGAATGTGTCGCGGGTCAATTTTTTTTTTACATTTCAAAACATTCACCGACTCCAGGAAAGAAACCCCCAATTAGTGGGATGTTGATGATGACGAAGTTTCAGTGACCACTGCCATTCTCAGACGGACACCATCAAAGACGTGCGATCACATTTGGCCGCACCTATTAGTTGAAGGCATTACACCCGATGACGAAGCGCCTAAATTCTGCATTGATTGAGTCCTCGTTATTATATTCGTGCATTGGGACTGAACTTATTTGGGGGGGGGAGGGGGGGGGTTCGTATTACAACAACAAAATGGACACGAACAGTAGAAAATGGGACGGAAGCTACAACAACGAAAAAGTTATCAGAGCATCAGAGGAGAGATGCATGCCGGAAACTGCATTGGACGGGAGAGATAACTAGGAACGGCTCACGGATCAGGGTTGACACGACGGGAAAAATTAACCCGTAAAAACAAAGTTTTTCACTATAAATCCTTTATATGCGTGGCGGCTAGAGTCCTCTCGTCCTCTGGCTTGAGATGGTTGCAACCTATGGGTCAGATGATTGCATGCCACCATTAAGCAATTGGTAATTAAATATAATATTTTTGTCCTAAAAAGTGTAACATTTTGGAAAAAAAATTTCACGAAAATTAATTGTCACGCACAACGAGTCTGTGTGGAAAATGTCAGCTCGATTCGATCACGGGAAGTGGGGTAAAAAACGACCCAAAGATTTGCACGGTCGTAAGCAAGCAAGCGCGCAAGTGAACTTAATATAAAGGATTTAAAAAAGGGAGCCATCGCTGTTCAGGACGTTGCCAGAAGTCCACCGGTGCACTGCTATCGTGTTTTTTTATTGGTATTGTTCGTTGTTCTAACGTTCTGACCCCGTGCCCCCACTGGACGTTTGTGAAAAGGAGCTTTATAGCTCATCGGATTCCTCCCGGAGGATAAAGAGCCCGATCCTGAATGGCAGGTCAAATGGGAGGAAATTGCTTACGGAGGACGAACGGAACCTGGGAGACCAGGTGAGGTCACGCGTTGACAAAACGGGACGGATTCATATTCTTTGGATCTTTCGGTAAAGTGACGTAGACTCTGTCTTCTCGACAGACCTGTTCTCCACCTGAGGACGGCTGCTTGCGTTGTGGCCGAAACGTCGTGAGAATTATTTTATTATGTTTTATTTTTTCATTTTATTATTTCCATTCTACGTGCCTTTACCGAAAGAACCAAGAAGATGAATCCCTGCAGTCACGAAAGCTTTAAATCGAAATTTGACGTAGATACGTTAAAAAAATATACAAACATAATAATAAAAAACTACACGGATTCGTGTGGTTTTGCGAGGCCCCCGAGGGATAGTTACGATGTGGGGGAGGGGGGGGTGGAGGTCTTCGTCCAAACAGCGGATAGGTCCTGGCCGTCGTTGTTGACGACGAAGTGAACATTGTGGCAGCACGGCGCACTTTGTTTACGGACCTCGGTGACCCCCAAGTTCGATTGCCAGCCATGGCAAGTGGCGAGTGACATCTGGACCAAGGACTGAGCCCTCTCGCTCCGCGTGTGGTCGAACAACCCCGACGACCGGCACCATCGTGGGGACGCCTTCATCCAGCATTCTATTGACAAAGGGCTGTACATACGCATACGATTATTGTTATGGCACAATTATAAAGTTGTTGCGTGTTATGCATGCATTTATGTACGTATGCACGTGTATACATTTTGCAATATAACATGTGCCGTGCATGCGTGTGTATACGTACACGCGCGTGCGTGCGTGTGTGTTAGCTACTAATGCTACATTAACTCCCATTTGACCCAAATAGCCGTAAGGAGATTTTGTGATAATCCTGGTGTTCAACACACACACACTCGTACGCACTCTCTCTCTCTCTCACACACGCACGCACGCAGGCAGGCAGACGGACACATCCGCTCACGTTCGTGCGCACAGCATGCGATCGCACTCGTCACTTTTGCCACAGCGGTAACACCTGCGCCACTTTCACCTGGGCCACTCGCCCGCACGCCGACCCCCCCCCCCCCGCGTGGTGCGCGTGGTGCAACCCATCGCACGTGGTGCAACCCATCGTACGTGGTGCAACCCATCGCACGTGGTGCAACCCGTCGCACGTGGTGCAACCCATCGCACCTCCGCACGTGGGGCGCGACGCTTGCGACTGTAAACTCTGATTTGGGTGAAAATTTCAGGAACCGTCACCGTTTTGGCAACATCACTTGTACAAAGTGGAGGTAACCAGGTGAAGAGGGGTAATTGCTTCCCCCCTCCCCTCCCCCCCCCGACTTGAAATACCAAAACAATATATTTGTTACATTTACCAGAGAAAATATGTTGACTTTCTTTCTCTTTAATCCGCGAGTAGAGAAGCCGTTGCCCCGCAACGGAAAATAATAGACATCTGTAATTGTAATACTCTTCTCGCAATCCTGTACTCGGGGCACTACAATTAATTAGCTTTTTTTTACGTAATAAGATGACAAGGAGATAATATGTATGGCGAGGTTTTTTTTAAATTATCTTTAAGAATGTAAAGAGTATTCTGGCAAAATAATTACGTTCATCACAGGACAAATTGAAAATTAAGAGGCAATTTTAAATGAACCGTGGTCAGTCTTCTGTATTCATTACGCTCACATCTTCTGTGTACCTATCCATTACTCACCTTTTGCCCGTCCAACGACGGGTGTATTGCAGTAAATCTGAAACTTGCAAGCGAAAAGCAGACCGCGACGTGATATTCATTGCATCAATTCGTGTGCAATTTGTAAGGCCGCGGTGACACAGACATATGACGTCCTTTTTACTTCTATGTCTCAACAGCGCTACGGAAATCGCGTGACGTGGGGGTTCTGCCTTTGCAGTGAGGGCTGTAAGTTGACGCTGAGGAGGGGGGAGGCGCCTCGCCCCCCCATGTGGAGTGACGTCACCCGCTAATTATTATGATTGGGGCGGGGGGGGGGTCCATGTGGAGGACGTCACCTGTTCATGATTATTAATGGACGCTGGTCGACGTGGAGTGACGTCACGTGCGTTACACACTGACATTCTTCTCAATTATTTTCCGAATTTCATCTTTCGCCGTTTCAATGCAATTCAGTGTTTATTCGAGAATAGGTTTCCCCTTTTTTCTGGCAAAACAGGTGTTAAGATGTTAATACACCAAACTGGAATCTTTTACAAGGACGCATGTCTGCATTAACCACAATACTTGTGGTCAGAATGCAAAAAACAAAAGACTGATAATATTTGCATTGTATTTGAAACTGATTGGTCCACACCAGAGACAGCTTTCTTGAGTCTCAAAACGGTGTTAGATCAGAGGACGCCAAAAGGCGTGAGACGAGGCTCAAAAGAAAGCTGTCTCTGGTGTGGACCAATCAGTTTCAAGGACAATGCAATTATCAGTGTTTTGTTTTTTGAATTCTGACCAGAAGTATTGTGGTTAATGCAGACATGCTTCCTTGAAAAAGGTTTCACTTTGGTGTTTTAACATCTCAACACCCGTTTTGTTGCCAGAAAAAAAGGGAAAACCTATTCTCATATTTTGGTACTGGCAAAGGAGGTCCCATGACGTCAGTGTTGATTTGTTACACGGATAAGAAATCCTGTTTAGCCAGTTACTCAGCTAGTTTCGGCGGTAACGACCCGCAGCAGGCACGAACGACAGTTGTTCCTTACTCTTTCGGTAAAGTCACGTAGGTATAAAATAAATGAAATCACGACGTTTCGATCGCAACACAAGAAATCATCATTAGGTGGGAAAACCACAGCAAGAAAATTCAGCAAAAATTGTCTTGCTGTGGTTTTCCCACCTGGTGATGATTGCTTGTGTTGCGATCGAAACGTCGTGATTTATGTTATACCTACGTGACTTTACCGAGAGAACCAAAGAGTATGGATCCCTGCAGTCACGAAAACTTCAGATCTAGATCGACAGTTGTTCCTGTTGGGGTGGAGAAGAGCCCAGCCAGCAACCAGCGAGAAAACATCTAAATATAGATAATTTAAAACAATATATCCGCCTCTGACTCTTAATTAAATAAAAACTACGCGCGTGAGATATTGTTTACCAATGCGTGTGAACATGCAAATTATTTTATAAAGTGCCTTTCGTATCAAATTATCGCAAATATCTGCAAATTAACAAAACTACACTCGCAAGTATCGCGAAAATTCGATCGAAATACTGGATAGTCAAATCAGATGCTAATAATAATGGCCACTACACTCGCAATACATTCGAGATAACACATTCCTGCGGAGGGAGCTGGTAGGAACGTTGGGTTGCTCGGTCAATGGCCAGGGTCAACGGCGGCGTGGTGTATTCCGCAAATATGGCCGACTGTGAGGGCGGGCACAAGCCGGCGTGAGGAGGTTAAACGTTGAGTTTTATAAGGGCATCACGAGGTGACCAGCCCCTCCCCACCCAGCCCCACCCCTCCCCCCCCACCCTCCCCTCCCCACCCAGCCGCTCCACACCCTCCCCTCTCAACCAGCCCCACCCCTCCCATTTTTGGACGCACGACAGACGGACGGACACAATAATCCCTTGTGGGCTGGTGGAACCAGGAAGTTCCTACCAGTAATATTAACACTCACGTAAGGTAGACTAATTAAACTCGGTACAGCATGACCTCGTTTAACGCGGTAGATGCGTTCCTTAAGAGTGTTGCCTGTTAAGCAAAAAACGCGTTAAGCGAAAACAATCTCCCCCGAAATAATGTAACGATAAAGTTTGGCGAGACACACGCGCGTAGTTTTTGTTTAGTTTCTATTCCGTGCACCGTTTAAAATGAGCACCTATCCAAAGCGCACTGTGATTGGTTGCCAAACTGGATCCAACACATTTTCGGCCAATCACAGTGCCCACCACGTCACTGAACACGTGCATCGCAACTCAAGAGCCACGTGGGGCACAGAAGCAAGGACCGACAGCACGTGGAGCTCCGACATTTTAAATTAAAATCGAGACTTTAAGCATCCATCGGTGAAATACCGCAAATCACATATTTTGCTTCTATATCACATCCATATATTGCATTTATTACAGTTAAAGCGGTCATCATTAGTTCATTCTATTTTAAGATGCTCCGTCTCAGGATTTTATCTCCATATATATAAAAGGCAAAGTTGTGATTATGTGTCTGTTCAAAATGTTTAGCGTACTTCCCGACATGCAACAAACTTTAAGACACACAAACTGAGACAACACAGAGACACGCAGAGACCCAATGACTGTGTCGAGGCCTTGTGTCTGTCTGTCTCTCAAATTTATTTCTACCTGATGACGGTTGCTTGTGTTGAAATCGAAACGTATTCTATTATTTAATTTATTTTCTTTCTACGTGACTTTACCAAAAGAACCAAAGAGTAAGACATAAAACATCAATACAGACGAGCAAAGTGGTTTGGTTAAACTGAATTTAATATCCTTTTCGATTATTTTGTGCGTGGCTTCGACTGCCAGGCTCTTACTGTATCCATCGTACACACCTCAGGTACTGTACACCTTGTTCCCAGAGCATCTTTAATTACATTTCCGCACAAACCTTCAGACTCCACACACAATAGGGCAAAAATTAAATACATCGGCAGACATAAAAACACAAATCCAAGCAGCAGTGAAGATTTGCAACTACAGCTTTAAAATGTTAAATGAGTCAGAACGTCAACTTAAAAATATTTTATAATACAGTGTGTGAACATAGACTCAGTCGGGTTCCCTCACGTCGCCGGGGCTTCGTAACAACGGAGACAGAAAGAAACAACAACGGGCGCTGTTTTATTCTTGACCACTTTGCATAAAAGATACCAAAGATTCCGGTGTGACGAGGATGGTCTCCGTGGTTCCACAGTGTCATTGGCCTCCCCGTCAAAGCATTTGCAAAAAAAAGTGCTTTCTCTCTCAGTTTTTTTCAAGTGGAGAGTGCAAAGCAGATGGGGGTGGAGATAGGGCCCGAGGGTGTGAGACAAAGGGAGCAACTGCCAGCCCACCATGTGTCCCGGTTGAGCCAACCGGGATGTTTGGTAGCTTTGTGCATAATCCCACGATGAACCGGGAATAAAAATGGAAACTTTCCGACGTCATCAGCGAAGCTGCCCACTTTGCTCCTCATGCAAGCTTGAACGGTGATCTCGAACGCCAAGTTGTCACGTCGCAATGGTGCCTGTACGACGACTTCCCGTGGCTCAACAATTTTCTCAGCGTTACGTCCAGTCGTATAACGATCAATTCAACAAATGTATTGATTTTGAGTCACAAATTCGAATCAAGAATTAAGTGTAATGCGTCCCCCTCGTGGCTTCACAGGGTGACGAACCTATCACATACAACTTATACAAATCAAAATAAATATATTTTTACACACGCGATTCGATGCATGTATTGTGTCCTTTCAAATTGATACTGACAATCCGTTACGCTGTTACCAACCTTAAGAATGTTTTTCTTATTCAGAGTAGAGGTGTTTTTTTACGGACTATATCACAATGCTGTCACCGGTGAACCACATGATGACATAATTGCTGATATAAGAAACTGCACCTCTGAAGAAATCGCCAAGCCCCATGAAATTGCATGTAAATGATTTTCTCATTTATGTGGATAAAAAATTGGCCAAAATTAAATGGGGAAAAAGTTATTGCTTCGATTAATTCTCACTTATTTTAATAAACAGGCGGTCTCCGGCTTATGATGGTCCTTTTTACAACAATCCACATTTACGACGTTTATATCATTCCAGCATAGATCGATTCACCACGCAGAAACTTGACTTACGACGCATCTTCCAACATGACTCAGAACACATTTGAACAGTCAGTCTGGTTTCCGATGTCACTTGGCGTGACGCTTTTGTTATCCTCACGTGTTTTTGTGAATTTTGACCTATTAAACCCTGTTAAACATGGCCGATAAAAGGAACAAAAATACACCGGCAAGTGATGTTCCTCCCGTTCCTATCATCTTTGGGAAAATAGGCTCCGATTTACGACGGGGTGTCAAGGAACGCATTGTGTCGTAAAAGCAGTAAACCGCTTGTAAGACTTCTAGGAATTTTACTGATTTATAAACATGGTAACAAAACAAATCGCTAACGGTTCGCAACGAACGTCGACCGACAAAAGTCGCAATGCGAGTGTGAACCCGACTGAGCAGCTCAACTTTTTTCCCAGGTGCGCCCCGCAGAGCGGACCCACAGTAGACTCTCGATGAACCCCCGCTGGTTCATTCATCATGCATCCCCACGAAACCAGCTTGCATTTGTGCGATTCATTTTGCTGGCTAGAGTGTTCATGGACTCAACCCTTAGGAGGCACATACACTCCCCATGTGGGCTGCGACAGATGCGATCGTTCGTCCAACAAAGCTGGTAACAACTTTGCACGCAGTGACAGAGCGTGGTTGGCATGGGACCTGGTCCAAGGAATGAAAAAGGGGAGGGGGGGGCGTCCTGTCGAATTTCCCAACCGCCTTGGCCCCCCCCCTTCTCCAGTCAGTAGGGCCCGGTGTACAAGCTGCACCATCTGCACACTCGATAGCTACGCCACTGTTCCTCTCACTTGAATCGGTTAACCGAAAGTCTAATGTTCTTCGTCTGAAGCGCAAACCCCACGTTATGATGGGACTCAAAAACAGTTAAAATGTGATTACGAATAAGAAAAAAAGCCAGGACTTTAACCAACGCTAATTGCGTAAAGCTTGCATATTTCATCATTAAAAATGGTAGAGGTAAACCGTGAACGCGCCGGCCACGGCCTGTAAGAAACAATCAGAGAACATGAGACGACATCCCTTGATGGTGACACCCAAGGCATGGTGGAGAACCAATTTTTTTTCTTACTGATGGGCGAATACGACTTTAAAATCCCCTTTGATGGACAACCACACATTGACACACACCTCACTTGCCTCCGTCACTGCAAGACTTGCAAGTCACAGAAATGACTGAGCCTCACTAAAATAAAAACCAGTGTTGGCAGGTCAAAAGCATCTACCCCCCCGTAGGACCCGATTAATGCAGCCAAGGTGCCTGCAGTGGCAGATAAATATCGTTTCAAAGTAGCGGGTGTCACGTGGCCACAGGCCGTATGTATCCGAATCATGGGCCGTAGGTCGCCCACGCCTGGGCAAAGAGAATAAATTCAAGGACAGATGTTGAGCAGCAACGGGACTGTTTAAGTTGCCACGCGGGGCGGCAACACAGCACGATGGTCACAGCAACAGTGTCTCTTCTACTGACGACAGTTGTGAGAACCGGAATTACGAGGGGGTTTTTTTGCGCTCAAAAGAGGTGTTCCCGTGTGCCGCTCGAATCCATCGCACGTGACGACCGAGCGTGGATTGACGAGATGTTTTTGGCGACGTTTCCGCCCGTCTGTGTTCTCGCATCTTAAGCTTTTATCTTACAGAGAATATGTCCATAGATGCAAATCAGCCCACCGTGCGGACCAATCCAGAAATTTGGTAAAAACGTCAAACTTGCTACAAAAACACTTTTTAAAAAAATTCCTTCCTCGACAATTTGAACAGCCAATGGCTTAATTCACTGCCGAGATTTACATTTTGAAACCTCTGCCGTGATAACTTTGTTCGGGAAGCGGCGGTTCTTTTTGGATGGAGTTCCGATTCAATCACTGCAAACGTGAAGTTGGATACAATCGGAAGATAACCTCGGGGAGATCGGAATTGGGACCCCCTTTAACTGGTCGATACACGGGGGGGGGGTAAATAAATCAACGGCGGAGATTGCACGGTTACAACAGAGCCAATTTCACTCGCCGAAATACGTCTCCCAGAAAAAGCATTTACGTTGCACAACTCATGCCCATTCTGAAAATTACGTCAAAAAATAGATTTGATTTTGATAAAATAAAAACATGCAAAGTCGGCCCCAGAGGAGTGATTGACGGATTGCTACTTCATTGGCTGGATGGCGACTACACACCGACATCTGATTGGACAAAGTAAGCTGGGGTATGGAGTCCTGATTGGCCGGCTGCTGCACAACTAAAATACTTTGATTTTCCTTCCACATTCTTATTTTGACCAAAAAGGTCACACGCTTTAAAACCATCGAGTGTGGACAAACATATACATTGTAAATGCAAATGATTTAAACTTTTTTAAAAATAATAATCTCGGCAAAAAGCGAATAAATATGCCACCTAAATAAATAATTAGCTGAAAGCTTTTAATTGAAGAGAGCTCGGAATTTTCATTATCTCATTATGTACATTAAAAAAAACATTATAAAACAGGAAACTGTGGGTGCTTGTAAACTGCCTCCGATGACCTCGGGTTCGCAAGCCCTTTAAGAACAGCTGACGGACGCGCCTGGCATCCACCAACACCGGGGGCCAGTGCTAGGGGGACAAAACTGCAGGTCACAGTCCTGTTCACCGTAGCGCTCCTAGAGGGGAAACAGTGCCGCACTTGAATGATTGCTGAGGAACACTTTGAACCCCTTTCCCGTTGAGGTGTGAGTGCCGTTCACCGCTGAATTGCGCAACGCACAAGCGGTTCAGCGTTCACTTTGTTTAGAGAGGCATAGCGCCGTTGTTTTTAAAGACATTATACTCACCGCAGAGAACTCTAGTCACACGACCGCACTATGATAGCTGGCGCCAAACTGTGCCAAACTCCCTCCTGCCTGACTTTTCACCTCCGTTTTTGTGCCGATGACGTACGTACGTACGTACACACATACGTCATCGGAATGGGAAAGGGTTCAACGGTACAAACTCCCCGCGGACTTCAAAGCGATTGTTGGACAGATAACGTACGTTGTCAACTCCACGAGCACCGAGACACGTTCACACCCTTACGCTAGGAAGGGCAATATAAAGAGCGTTGTTTTATCTCCTGAACAAATGTGGATTTACGAGAGGAGATTTTTGCACCAGGTGGCTGGGAGTGGGTTGAAGTTGCCTCGTGCTCGATAGCAATTTGCGCAATCGAGAGTCGGCTGGGCCGGTCATGACGAGGGGAGACCCGCGTCTTAATTTTGGATGGGAAAGTTGACGCCAAAAGTGAGCGGCGGTTTCA
This sequence comes from Entosphenus tridentatus, assembly GCA_014621495.2. Taxonomy (NCBI): domain Eukaryota; kingdom Metazoa; phylum Chordata; class Hyperoartia; order Petromyzontiformes; family Petromyzontidae; genus Entosphenus; species Entosphenus tridentatus. Next base: position 12,012,228 of record CM025609.2, read on the forward strand.
GGGTATCATTAGATCTTCATCCAAGTCCTGAGCGAGTGCTCTGTGCAACATAATAGAACTCGAACGTTCTTGTCAACAGAATAGGACTTAGAAATGTCGCCAAAAGTACGGCAAGCACCTCGCTCTCCATCCGAAAATGTGCCTCTACCCTGAAAGACAACCTCCGACGTTCAAACTTAACAGCAAAACCACAGAAGTGGCCCTAACCGTTACCACAACACTAACATGCACGAGCAGCCCACTGGCACTCACACCCAACCCTGCTCTCGAACACCAAACACCGCGCTGGAAATCGAGTCACCATAGCCAAATCGTCAACCTTAATCCTAACTTTGTAACTCGTATCTGAACGATCAGCTCACTGGGACAGCAGACACCACAATCTGGGGCTCATCTCTAAGCGACAAAACAAGGCTCGTCCCACAGTAAGGACTGGACTGGCAACAAGATACATCTTTTTGTTGTTGTGTGCCCCCAAAATTCTAGGAAATGACAAAAAAGCGAACCTTAGCAATGATTTTTACTGCTTGCATATGCGGACTCGTTATTGCAGGTGTTACCAATGGCGGAGCCAGGATTTTCAGGTAGAGGGGGAAACCCCTCCAGCAATGAAAAATGATAGTTGTTAGTAAGGACTTGTCCCTTGCTTTTTATTCGACGCGTGTGCGGCGATGGCGCAGCCATCGATCGAGGGTCGAATTCGAACCGCGTCATGTGATCGGCATCGCACTCGCTGAAGGTGTCGATGCCTTCAGGGAAGTCGTAGACTGTATACGCAACTGCGCACAATTCTGAGTCACTTATCACTGCTTTGCCGTTACTTATTGCCAGTTATGGACTCAGACTATTGTCCTATCATCTCATAGAGTCCCTGGCACACAATAATATGCTACACAGTGGCAGTGGCGGTCGCAAAATGCCGATTTATTACTAATAAACCCCAATGATCCGATCGAAATGAGGGATTTCGATCGGATCATTGGGGGGGGCACGTTCCACCCTACCCTCCCCCCTACCCCCACTGGCTCCGCCAGTGGGTGTTAGGATATTATTGGCAACGCTATTCTTGAGCTGCGTCAGTCGCGAACGGCGATTATTACGTCTTTAAGTTTCCATTCGCTGACGATTCAGTTGCCGTGCGAGTTATCAATCAGGTACCCATGCAGGTACCCATGCAGGTACAGATATTCCATGCAAGTGGGAGTTGCACCGTATCTTGTTACCACGTATCGAGCGTGATTGATTTATATATATAATTTTAAAAATCCATAAATTAGGGTATGTGTATAACTGTACATAAATAAAGTAGTTTTTGCAATTTGTGCTTTAACAATCCGGCGCGAGATTTGAAATGGGGGATCTGTTTATTTATTCAAGCCTGAATCGGCGTAACCTGCGCAGTGCACACTTGCGCCAAAATTCGGTTGCGGATGCAACAACAAAAATATCGGCTGTGAAAAATGTTATGAATTAAAAACAAAGGGGAAGAGCACCTCCCACGGGCCAATTTTGAGAATGTTTTTGTAAAATATTTTTTCGCGGGTTGAGACATCAGCGAAACATTCACTCATTACACACACGCACACAAAAACACGTGAATTTAAATAATATTAAACTGTAATAATTTAAATAATCTGACAGTGATAAAAAAAAAAGTAAAGTTAAAAACTGATCGTGTGGACATGGGTAAACGTTGCAGGTCAACGGAGTTCTGGTTCCACGCAGGAATTCAAACCCTCCCACGAACCTTACCAGACTCGTCTTCATTTAACTTAAATCGACAGCCTTGTCCTTGTGTGCGTCTTTATAGAAAGAAAAAAAAAATCGCACAGTCCAGTGTTATCCATCTAATCTGAAATCATAACAAATAATATTCATTTACTCAATGTAAGCTAAACGAGCAGTGTATGCAAAGTGTAAATGAAACATCACTCGATCGGAACCGAGCAATTTTTTGGCGATGTGGAGATGAACAATGTGAAATTCTGGTTCTGTACCTGGAGACAAAATCTGGGTGGGGGGGGGGGGCTGGTTGCTTATTCCAAGTGATAAAAACCGGGGAGTGGTGGCCACCTTCCCGTAGCCCGCGGGAGACAAGGGCAGTCGAATGGAGCGACAGTGCACAGGACCCCTCCCCCCTCCCCCTATTATCCACTCTTCTCTTCACCCTGCAGAATCCCACAACCGCACACGGCGCTAAATCTAATCCCTGTTGAGATTACCTCCTCGCTCCTCCACACCCTCCCTCTGTCCTCCGTGGACGATCTAACGGGGCGGGGGGGAGGATGTAAAGTTCCACCCCCCCAAGCTATGCCTCCTAATGTTTTATTTTAAGAGTTGTGTGGTTCAACGGCACCTGACGAATCCTCAATTGAACTTATTACGCCGATGGTTGGTTAATGCACCGATTTGAACGTGTTGCAAGGGTATCGTTTATTTGTGTGTACAATAGTTTACGCAGTTACGTCGAGGCCAATTGATGTCAACGAGACTGCAGAGATGAGAAGGTCAAAATAACAAAAGAATCTATTCTTCAATTGAATTGTGAATTAGAATCGTGGCAATTCATCGGATTGTGGGCGACGAATCGCTACACGTCGACACCTCGCGTCGTCCCTGTTTCGCCAGGTGGTAGAAGTTGGATTGGGATACGTTTGGCTTGCAGCGGTGCGCATGAATAGAAACCGTAAATTGGAAACGTGGGCACGCAATTGAAAATGATCGACATCCGTATCACGAAGAAGAAAAAAAAACTGATCGGGAACTTAAAAGTGAAATCTTGAGAAGAACATTCGCATTAAATTACTCATAAATTACGCAACACTGAGACACAGACACACGCGCTCACAAATCGGCCAGCCACATCTCACTCCCCTACACCCCCCCCCCCACCCCAGGGTGAGCGGAGCACAGCTGAGCTGCGCTCGTAAGCGCTCGCCCTCTAAAGGACGAGTATCCGTGTCCTTCGGATCGCCGAGTGGCGCGTTAAGGTGCTTACCCAGCTTTCTAATCTGCGGCACGGCTCGTCCGATTACGATCCTAGGAGGAACGATACGTGTTTCGTTCCGACTGCCGCTTGCGTTTTCGCGACAGTGCCGCTGTGCGGCTCCCCCCGACAAACGCTTCCCGGCTCGTGACGCGTGGGCGCAAAGTCCCACGTTTCGTCACGGGAACCGAATTAGTTCGGACGTCGTGCGAAACCTCGAAAATGCATTGGAGGTCTATTATGGGTGTGTCTCTCTCAGGGTCCCAGGTAAAACTCGCCCGCAGAAATGTTTACGGTCATGCCGGACAGCCCCAGTTGGAACACATATTTTATGGCAAGGCATCCTGAAATCTGGAGACGTCGTGTTAAGCGTCGGACGGTCCGGTAACCTGGTGACCTCCGTCTGTGTAATCGCTTAGTGGACCTTAGATTTGCACGGCCGGTTGCCACAGTTGGAGGGTGTTTGAGGCTACCGGCTGTCAATCATGCTGCCATGCCCGCTCACACACGAATACAGTCGCCAATAGGCAGTGTGTGCAAGGTGGGGTTTTACCAGAATGCCTTGCAGCTTATCTCCGATGAACCTGAGCGTGTACCAATTTGACAACTTGTCTGCAATTGAAAGCGGCTGCCGTCATCTTCCTGTGACTGTACCAACAAAGGGGTGGCAAAGTGGTGGTGCTGCTGGTAGTAGTTGTGGTGGTGTCGGTAATTGTGGTGGTGCTGCTGGTAGTAGTTGTGGTTGTGGTGGTGTCGGTA
>CM025609.2:12015982-12034874 GCA_014621495.2 Entosphenus tridentatus
GTCGGTAGTTGTGGTGGTGCTGCTGGTAGTAGTTGTGGTGGTGTCGGAAGTTGTGGTGGTGATTCAAATGGTGGTAGTGTTGGTGATATCAGGTGATCGTGATGACGGTGCTGCTTGCAGTGCTGATGCAGATCGATGCGAGACACAGTGGTGGATGTGCACTAACGCTGGTAGTAATAGTAGTGGTGGTTGTAGTCGGGCCAGCAGCACGCATGCACTCGCCCTCGTTTCCACAGTGATGTACCAAACTGGCCACCCCCGTCACCACTCGCTTTAAGGTTTGAGTCAAGCCATGCCCCCCACAGCTCCCCACACCCAACAGGAGGTCCAGACGCTGCCCAAAGGGCTCACGGAACTAACACGCGACCGACGAGTCACGCCCGGGGGGCGATTAAGCCGCAGGTTCCCGACGAATCGAGTCTCTGCTCACCCACATTAATCACAAGTCCGTGAACACGCCTTGTAGTCGCACTGTGGCCGACTCGATCCACCGATTCGTACCCCTGGCCTCCCCCGATTCAATGCCGCGTGGATAAAAGCGACTCGCGGTTCCGCGGAAACGTTTTGGCTTCCGATTTTCTTTCACGAAACCCGTAAAAGTGAATCCCGTAACCAACACGAGTCGGAGGATACCGCAACGCAGTAACACGAGGAGACGCCTGGTCTTGTCGACACGTATCCGTGACCTGCGCCTCTGGTTGTCCCACACGAATTTCGGATATTTATCAATGAGAAAAATTACTTTAAAGTGACTTGCAGGCATGGCGGTGACATGGCAGCGTGGTCACTCCAGTGCGATGGTTGCGCTCCTGACGGCCGTTTTAAAGTCTTTTTTTAACTTTAACTTGGTTCCAAACTCGTGTCGGCCAGCCCGGGACACACGCTCGTACACCACCTGGGCATGTCGTTACAAGATAAGAGTGGTTTGTTTTTTGCGTTGGTATGTTTCATTAAGAGATGCATGCACATCGATTAATCAATCGATGGCATCCTTGTCAGACGTCTCCCAGGCTCGTGATTTGAACGGCGTGATTCAAGAAACTTGCACAGCACTTCATTTAAAAAAGACAAACTAAAATTAACATCGGTCTCCACCATCAAACTTTAAAGAGGAGTGCTAAGCAGTGCTCTCACCTCCGTTACTGGTCCTGAGCCAGTGGTATTAGAATTCAATTCCGTGTTACTTTGGCAGAGCCCAGTCCATTCCACAAATAAATACACCAACAAGTCGCCACTGGCTTCACTGCACAAGACAGAGCGGCCTCTCCAGGCGGTGCTCATTTCCTATCAACCCCAGAGTGATGATAACGATGATAACGACGACGACGACGACGCCGAGTGAGGATGACAACGATGTGGATCGGTGACCACGACAGCGATGGTGGTATTGACGGTGCTGACGACACCGATGATGAATATGAGCGTGACGAGCGACGATGCACACGGAGGTGATGAAGGCGATGATGGTGACGACGATGACGACGACGACGATGATGATGGGGCCGAGTCAATCCCGACCTCACCAGTGGAAGTCTTACTGCTCTGAACGAGTCAGCTCAATTGTACGCGGCAATGTACTAAATTACTTTCTTTTCAATTATATCGACCACCTTTCTTTGAACACGTATGTTGATTAAAACAATGTACACGTGACGATGCAAGTTTTTAAAAAAGTTGTGGGATTTTGTATTCTCAATCCAACTCAGATCCTAACAATTAAAAAAATTCTGGACGAGAGGCAACAGGAGCTGGTCAAATCCGGAGGGACGAAGATCGACCCCCTTCCACTGTCCGGATCAATGCAGCTGGTGGCTTCAAGTCATAAAAACATGCGGAATTGGGAGCGGGATCAAGATCGGGATCGGAGCTGGCTAGCAGAGATCCAGAGTCCAATGCAATGCAGCCGCAGTGATTCAGAAAAAAAATATCGGGAAGCAACTGGAATTGTGCAAGTGGGCGAGTGTGCGTATTATGGACGTGTGCGTGTACGTGTGCATCCAAGTGCTCGGGGTGACGGTAGGTTCATAGCTTTGTACCAATGGAGTTGGTGTGGCACCAACGCTGTGCAATGTGGGGCCACGGAATCCTGCGATCAGACCTGCTGTGTGTCTGTACGCCGATCTCTTTGGGTGGGTTGGTGTATTTGTATTTGCGTGTGTGGATTTACGTGCGTCCAATGTGTTTGTGCATCCTATCTTGTGCTTGCATGTCTATGCATAATTGCGTACGTCTGTGCAGGACTAAACACAGCCGTGTGTTAGTCCACGATCCCCGGCCAAACATTCACCCGTCGGTACCACCTGCTGTGGCAGAGCTTTTGCGGTTCCAATTCATTTACGTGGTCAGTAACATCGGAAGTGAGCAGTTAACTATTGGCCGAATAATTAAATCGGCACAACTAAAGTCTGGCTACCTCGGCTGGTACTGACTGCTGCTCGGGGCTCATGCACTACGTGTACACCTAAGCGCGCGTACGTGTTTAGAATTGTGCACGTACGCTTGTGCGTCTGAAGTAAGTGTGCGGTTTTGCGCAAGTCTCTGTTCTCGTGCGTATGCATGTCTGCTTGTGTCCGTACACGTGTTGCGTTTGTTCACAAGGGTCTGTCCGTAAGCGCGTGCATCATGTCAGTGGGTGCGTGCGTGCGCATGGCAGGGGGTGGGGGGGTCACGTGACGGCGTGCAGCGCGGCTGCCTCCTCGGGCGCCTGCGTCGTCACGTTGACGGGCGGCCAATCGGGGTCCTCCATGAGCTCCAGCGCGAGGCGCTTGTAGCGCGCCTTGGCCGCGCTGCCGCCCGGCCGCAGCAGCCGCTGCAGGCGCACGCCCAGGCCCGCGTCCCACAGCGTGGACAGCGGCAACTGCAAAAGGGTGCCGCGCACGCGGCCCAGGCACGCGGTCAGATCGGGTGGGCGCCGGTCGGTGGCCGGTCCCCATTCAGTCACATTCATTCAGACGTATTCAGCTATTGGTCGGCTGGCCGGGAGAGGCAGTCCATCCAGTCGATCTGTCAAACAGACGGGCAGACCGTTATTCAGTCCGTCAAGACATGCAGTCAGTCAATCGCCCAGGGAGACGGTGCATTGGACAAACTATCTGTCTGTCTATCAGTCCATCAGTCAGCCAGACATTCAGTCGGTTGGTCAGTCAGCTGGTTGGGCAGTCGGCTGTACTACGGCATGGGTTTCCGTGGTTGCGATGGATAGCTCTTCGAAGACATCTTGGGTTGGAACCCGCGTGTTGTTCCAACACAAGCTTCTGCACGAACAAGTTCCCAGCAATGTGAAGCGAAACGGTGGACATTGTGCGGAGCGGTATCACGCTACACCCGGAAAACACGTCAGAGTCAGTTGGGCGGGCTGTCCGTTGGGAAGGCAGTTTCTTAGTTTTCCCATCTGTCAATCAGGAGGAGATTGCAGATAGACAACACAAGGGAGTCAGCAGGGAAGGCAGGCAGGCAAGCAGGGCGGGTGTTTTAACCGGTCATCCACACTCCTGACATGGTGCATAGCAATGATGGCAAGCCGGCCTGTTAAGTCATTCAATTGGGTCAGAATGTTGACACAGAAACGTGCCGAACAGCCACACCAGCCAGCCAGTCAGCCATTCGGGTTCGTCAGTCAGCCATGCAGGCGGCCGTTCAATGATGCAACCAGTCAGCCTTGTCATCAGCCAGCCATTAAGTTTGTTCGTCAGCGTTAACCAGACAGTGTTGGTCAAGGCACATGCAGGCGACCACACAAGACAGCGAGACAGTTAGTCCACTAGTCATTCAGAATGACGTCACTTGGCCGGTGGCGCATTCGTCATGTTCAAGAAGGGATCTGGCGACAGCCACATCAGGCGGTAAGGGGCCGTCCATAAATGACGTCACGCGATTTTGGACGATTTTTGACCCGCCCCCCTTTCGTTACACGACGTCACAAAAAGTCAGACCCCCCCCCTCAAATATGACGTCACAAAACTCCGCCTCCCCCCCCCAAAAAAACAATAAAAGATGCTTCAAATCGCTTTAAACTATTGTCATTGTAGTGCGTATTTAATGTGGCGCTGCACTCTGATGTTGTAGGAGAAAACATTTATTTAAAAACCTATTTAATTAAGTAGAACGTGTTGTCTATATTTATTTAAAGTTGCGCATTTTTATCTGACGTCACATTTCTCACCCCTCCCCCCTCGTCAGGCAGCGTCCCAAATGTCTGACCCCCCCCCCCATAGGTGCGTGACGTCATTTATGGACGGCCCCTAAGTCAGGAAGGCCGTTAGTCATTAAGTGGCCACATGCACCTTGGAAGCTGTCACACAGGCAGTTGATTGCCCAATCAGTCATCTGCAGCTTCAACAGAGGAACTTGTCAACATTCGTGAAGGTAAATAAATAGTTGGCCAACCAGGTATATTAAAGAATAATGTCATCGTTAATTTAATCATCCAATTCAAAACCCTGGACTTCCCTTGATAACACTGGTCAACAAAAAAAACTTTTTTTCTGGCCTGGACTTTTGCAGCTGTTTTAGACTAATTTCAGGGTGCTGATTCCAAAGCTGATTTCAGATTTGCTCTATCACATCTCATTTTATGCTATCGGCATTACCCCATTTTCATTGATTTCACCCAAAATTAACTATGTCACTTATGATTGCAAGTTGTTGCGAGTCAATGACTGCTTTAGTGTTAAAATATGGTGCTGTATTTTTAGGATAGTGGGTTTATAATATCATTTTATGTAGATATCCACATTTATGTAATATTTTTCTTCTGCAGTTTTTATTGAAAATGCAATATTTTATATCTCAAAAACCTGATGTGATAGACAAAAACTGATGCCACATTTGGAGTCAGCACCCCAAAATTACATTAAAACCGTTGGAATACGTATGCCAGAAAAAGTGTGTTGACCAGTGTAATCACACAAAAACCCAGAGACAACCTTGCTGCTGTACTGCCACCTCCTGGTCACCTCGTAACTCTGCAGTCTGAGCATCGGCTCACGGTGACCGCTGTGACCCCCACCCACCCACCCACCCCCGCAGCATCCTAAAGCACCTCGCAGGCTTACGGCGCGGGCAGTGCGAGAGCGGCTTCAGTTCTGCTGTAATACAAAACCCTCACATCCGTCTCCGCTCGCCTGCCTCCACACACCCGCACTGACCGGCGCGGCGTGGGGGAGAGGGGCCTTCACCCAGCAGTGATTGGCCGTGTCGGGTGGTGGAGGGTTACGACACATTTATAAATAACGCGATATAAACCCAAAAACGTGTTAAACCAGCGGTGGATTGACAAAACGGCCAAGTCACAAGCGTGTAAAACCTCCTAACGTGATCCACCAACCCAACCGCCAATGGATCGAATTAAATGCGCGTGATCGGCGTCTCTCCGTTTGTATATCGCCAATCCGACAGAAACAGTCGATTCGTAGCCCAAGTGGCAATTCCAGCAGCTGGCACGATTTGTGCGGACGCATCGAATGCGAGAGAGCGAGTGAACGAGAGAGCGCGCAATTCCTGATAATCGCTTTAGCCGAGATTTAGAGCAACAGAGAACCCAGACCCAATTGTGCCACCACCCCTCCCTCCCTCCCCTCCCTCCCTACCTAGCCGCCACTAACTATCCAGCACTACCCCACACACTCCCAGTCTCCACATACACCTTCGAGATTTGAAGCTTTCGTGACTGCAAGGATTCATATTCTTAGGTTTTTTCGGTAAAGTCACGTAGGTAAAAAAATTAATAAAAGTAAAATAAATAAAAAATCACGACGTTTCGGAGGCAACACAAGCTTCCGTCTTCAGGTGGAACTGTCACAGCATGATAGCTGTATCAAGTGGGAGATTTATTTTACTTTTATTTTAAAAAAATTACCTACGTGACTTTACCGAAAAAACCTAAGAATATCCGCATACACCGCCATGGCCAGCAGGACAGAACATACGCACGCACGCACGCAGGTACACACGCCGGAACGCATGGGGGGGGGGGGGGAATGCATGCACACACACGCGTGTGTGTGTGCAAACACGCAGGCAGGCACACGAAAGCAAGGGTGCACGAAAGCGTGGGTGGAAAAGTACTTCTTAGTGGGGCGCATTTTGCAAGCTGCTAAGTTAATGCACAAGCATGCACCCACATGCACAAGCATGCACACACACAAATACCCGTACATGCTGTGTTGGGGCAGCTTTGTTAGCGAGCGCCTATGCAGGCCGGAACCGCACACAAGAGCGTGGGTGTTGGCCAGTACCAAACTGACCGCCTCTGTTTCCCACAATGCGGATGTTTACACATGGCACCAGGTACTCATTTAAGGCCGAGTCAACCGCAAGGAGGCTCAAGACCGGTTCTAAGAGCACTTGCCATTGATTTTAGCTATGGCCGGGTATTGAACTCAAGTTTACTGGGATTGTGGCGAAGTGCACAAACCCATATGCCATTGCTCCACCCAACAAAGATAAAGATCCCCCGTATTGCCTTAACAGACTGTAGGGTCAAGTGCTGTTAGCGAGCACCTATGAAGGCTGGAACGGTACACGAGGGGGTGGGTGGCCAGCACCACGCCCGACCGCCTTTGTCTCCCAGTGGCAATGTGCACACACTGCACCAGGTACTAATTTGAAGCTGAGTCGACCTAGGGGAGGCCCAGGACCGGTTCAGATAATCGTCACTGGCGTTGGCCGTGAGGCGGGGAATCAAACTCAGGTTGCCGCCGGGTTCGTAGCGCGGCACTAACCACTTCACCACCACTCCCCATACACGCACAAGCACAGACATATACACGCAAGTGGCCACACTTGCACATACATACATGCACACACACACACAAACACTAACCAAAACACACACACAAGCGTGGGATTATTGGCGCTCAGTGACTCCGGCACCACTGCCTCTGTGCATGGTTATGGTCACTCCGAGTCGACGTGACAAGGTGAATAATCAACTGACGGGAGCTCATGAAGAGAGAGTGGTGAAGGCTCATCATCATTTCAGCTTTTATCGCGCGCAGTGCTCGCCTCCCTCTCGGAGAGGAGGGCAGAAGACTCGGCGGCGCTACCAACAATTGCCCATGCTCTGCACTCCTCTTACATATTAAGCTGTTTGCAACCAATCAACGAGCGCTTACACACATGCGGGAGGAGACCGGAGCACCTGTGGTGAAACCAAGCATGCAAGGAGGCAAACATCGTATCCCATACAGATGGAGCAGTTGGAGAAGAGTCCACACTTTGCTGTACCACGTTCTGTGGAAAAGCCAGGATATGGCCACCTCGACCGCTCATGGGAAGGGAGTTTCACAACCAAACACTCGCTGGGTGCTGGATTACAGGCGTGCGCCGCCGCCGCCACCACCACCCGGCAAGGCACAGATGGACACACCCAAGGGTTAAGGATCTTCCGCCAACTTGCTATACATCATATCCACTCGACGCTCTGCTCGTCGCACATGCACAAACGGGTACGCCTGCAGAGAGCTTGCGGAATGAACGCGCGCGCGCTTGTACTCGTGCACAGAATCGTGAAAAAAAGAACACACACAAGCAGATATAACGCATACGTCACGCTGCGTACGCCGCGCTCGCACGCGGGTTTCCACAAACCTGTCGGTCTCCACGGCGAGTTCGCTGGAGAAAATTTTCCGCCCACTGATTGGTGTTATCACACGCTAAATTCTGCAGGGGACCGTTTCATAATTAGCGACAACAACAATCGACGCAGTCAAAATTCATTGCGAGACAAATGATAACAATTGTGGGATTGCCGATTTCTTAAGAGACCCGACGTATTCTGCAAAAAAAAATACCACCGCTGCATATTTGAAGTTTATCAAGCGATCCGCTTAGGAACATATTTACACGCTACGTTGCAGTAGCGTGCTATGCCACGTTTTCATTTTGATTTTGCACATTTCTGTGATGTCGGTTACATCGGCAGAATATATCGAGTCTCAGAAATGTTAAATGACGCCATCCTCAACTGACATGACCAACAACTCATCCAGATGTGTTGTTCTCCATCGGAATTTGACAATCACCATGTCCTTTGTTATGGACCATTTCCACATTGCCACCAGCACCACACCTCATCGCCGCTTGTGACCAGTACTCTCAGCACGGTATAGTCCGAGACAGAGTTGCTTAATGCTTTGTAGCGAGTGGTTCCCCACGTGACCAACATCTGATATACGTTAACAATTTGAGTTCCCCGAGGATAATACAGCTACACTAAGTGAACAATCAAACGTAAGCAAATGTCTTGTTTCTACGTGCAGTCATTGGTGACTGGACTGTAACCACCAACTCAGTGCTCTTGAGAACCTGGTTTCAATCACGGGTGACTGAAATCTGAATTCAAGCCTTGGACCTCGAGCAGTGCTGGCTGAGTGGCCGTAAAAATCCATCGAGCACTCAAGAGAGTGAGAAGGACACCCAGTAAGAAGGTTCAGCAATGCTGGCTCTAACGATATCGTTATGAGTTGTCAGCAATATACAAATCGCTCTTCTCACAATAAATAATCTACTTTCTAGCCCACCGTCAACCCACCGCTGGACAAAGTCCGAAGCACGCCGTGGCGGTTATGGGTCGCTGCTTGATCATACTTCACCGTGCTGGTTTGGCGTTGGTCAATGGCCAAGGATCATTTCAGATGCGACTTGCGACTGACGATATAGCCATCGCTGGGAACCAAACCGAAGTCCGATCGCAACGGTTTGGCGTGGCGAATTGAGGAGGGAAATTAACGAACCAGCGAGCACCTGGTCAAACCGAGCACCCTTGTCGTCCGTTTCGGCGAAGGGGCTGTGGGACGCTGGTGGAAATGTGCGAGTCGGTTTTTTTGAATAAGACACCGAAGGATGGGTCAGACCAAACGCATCTCGTCACGGATGCCACCGAGTTATCTGTGGATGCATTCGATTCACGGTCATGTGAGCTGATACAGCCATATTTGGGTGGTTACACATGAAGATTTTCTGCTTATATAAATGGTATGTTTATAGATACGTATATTTTAGCTCCCGTATAATTATAGTGTCTTGATCTATTGTTGTACCCAGGAGAGCCTCACCGAGTCTCATAACTAATGTTTTCAGGAGGGTCCTGGTGCGGATATTTGACAAATTCCTCTCATGGGGAACTTTTCATCCATGTGGAAGGACATCTGAGTGCCCAAAGAAAACCCACAAACACGAGGGGATAGCGGTCAAATTCCGCTGGTATTGGGCCTGTTGGAAATCTACTTGCCATTCTGCCTCTTACAGCCACCACTTCACAGGCACGGGGGTAGGTGAATTCAGGCAGGTTCCATCTCGACGTGAGGTCACCAACCTGACCCCCAAGTCACCCAATTCGCACGTGTGCCCTGCCACGCACAGGCAAATTTGTCCATTTGTAACAGGACAAGGGGTTTCACATTCGGTAACTCGGCTCATGCTTCTTCAAAACAAATCTAACTGAACCACAAACATACCATTTACATAAAAATTATCAAAACATTTGTTCACAGTATTATTTTTTTAACATCGTCATCACATGTACAATTTCTTTAAATATGTCATCTACCACCACTCCACCCTCTTGCCAATCCTATCCCCAGGCAACTGCAATCATCATTATTCGTTAAATCGAAACGACAATTGACCAAATCAATGCCCATCGTGTCCGTCGCACACCCACAGTAATCGATGCTTAAACGTAAAATTTCACCATCAAGCAGAGTCTAAACCCACAATCAGTCCAATCACTCGGGCGGCAACAACGGTTACACGTGCGCCGTCTTGTCCATCGATGCGTAAAACGTTCGACTGGCATCGTTTCACGACGATTTGAACTAAATTATTTAGATTTTTAAAAAATCTATTAATTTTAACACCGTTACTATCATCATCATCATCATCAACGTTGATTGCATAATTAAAGATCAAATTTTCAGTCCGATTTCAATTCTATTACTGCGCTCCCTGACGGCAATGAGCATCAATATTAACGTAGACGGGGCCTTGCGCAGTGGGTCATGCCATACCGCACAAGTGCTCGCTCGCGTGCGTGCGTCTCGCGTGCGTGCAGGCGCGCGGCACACGGACCGTTATAACGCACACCCGTTAGACAGCATGCGGACGGAAACGTGCGTGTTACTGCGTACGCGTGATACCAATGCACAAACTCAAGGTGCGTTAGAAATACCAGCTTTACAAATTCGGGTTTTCGCAACCCACCACTGCAGGTCTCTTCACATCGACCGATCTTCCACCTCCAAGTACAAAATTAAGTCGTCATGTTCTGCAATTGGCCGATGATAACGATTGTATTTCGCCCCGAGAGATGTGGCGAGCGCCGAGATTCAAATCAACGTATGCGCCCTTTGACAATTTACGGCTGGATGAGGGCCTCCCCACGCCGTGCAAGTCATGGGGGTCATTAGAGCATAATCATCACGTCGGTGAGCACGGCTTGGTGAAAGTGGGGCGCATAGACGTTGGGGCGTAGTACAGTACAACAATAGATCTTGATGCACTGCCTTCTGCTGCTCACAACGTAGCCCAAAGTTAATACCGAGGATCTTAATTTGAATTGACGCGGAACATGTTGGCCAATCATCAGACGCGTGCAATGTGTAACGGCTTAAGGTGTATCCGAACGGAGAAGATTGGTAAATGTGGAAAGATGCATTGTGGCGGTTCTCAGTGGAATGAAGTTTGATAAACCCCAAGGTACACACACGTACATGTCAATTATATGGTCTGTGTGTATGTATTTGTATGCATGAAAATGATCAATGCCATGGTAATGGAATTACTGCACATGGAGCAATGCACAACATCTATTGTAATCTCAAAGTGTGTCCAGGCTAAAACTACACTTCACTGGCAGTAAATTCTTTGGTTCTTTCGGTAAAGTCACGTAGGTAAAAATAAAAAATAAAAAAAATGAAAACAACTAAATTAAATCACAACATTTCGGAGGCAACACAAGCTTCCGCCATCAGGTGGAACTGCCACTACAGTAATTTTACTGTGACTTTACCGAAAGAACCAAAGAATATGGATCCTTGTAGTCAGGAAAACTTCAAATCTAGAAATCACTGGCAGTGTCAATCTCGTGGTGTAAATTCAAGATTCCTGTGACAAAAGCCAGTTTATCCATCCGACTGCCACCGCCGACATCCCACAAGGCGGTACTCATATTCACCTCACACTAATAATGTGCCTGACCAGGAATTGAACTCACGAACTTCCAATTTGAGTCGACTTCTCGAACTGCGTGGCGGACGGCGCATCAACAGAGGTCTGAACGTGCAAACTCAGCAGTTTGGCAGGAATTCATCAACGAGAACATGCGCACACGCACACAGCAAGTGCGCGTGTCAATGTCAACTCCACTGCTGGATGAGGGCCTCCCCACGCCGTGCGGATCGAGGGGGTTATTTGACCGCAGCTCAACACGCTGGCCTGTGCTCGTCGGTGAGAGCAGGGAGCATAGACGCACAGTACAACAGCGGATTTTGTTGCATTGACCTCTGATACCCAAGCGCTATCCAGGCTTAAACCTGCTTGGCTTCATGAACTAACGAAGCCGGGTGCATTGCCGGTGATTCGGTCATCGGCGCGCGTAAATAGGCAATGTGCTTGAATTTCCATTACCAAAGAATTGTTCTTGTGTGTGCATGCACGAGTGTATAGCTGCACACAGCAAACACGTAGATGTACACAAGCATACACACACACACGTGTATATTTTAAAAAATAATAAACGCAGTGCAAAGCATTTATATCAGCTGTAAAAATTGCAGTGGCTCACTGACAATGGCACAACATTTTTTTTAACCAATCCAGATTTCTAGAAGAAACTATATTATGTGTCATCCCAACCGATGCTTTCCAGGAGCGTTTGCTTTAAAGCACATTTGCCAATGGTCTGTCAAAACACCTGATTGAATCTTTCACGCTGTTTCTTACTCATTTACACAGGAAGCCATGCGATTTTTACAAGCTTCAAGCACACACATAGTAACGTGTATGTGCGCGTGCATTAAAAACTAGACCCACATATATGCGCATATGCACGCACATGCACACATACACGGTGCGTTTATGCATGATCGCGTGTACGTACACAGGCGCACGTTGTATGTACGCGCGCACACAGTCACACCTGCGTGTACAACGGCCGCGCGCGAACGCCCGTACGAATGAGCACGTGGTCCACGTGCACACCCATATGGACGCGCCTACTGTTACTGACCGCGTGTACACGCACGTGTCGGCGTGTGCGTACGTGCATACGAACGCGCGCGTGCACGCACGGGACGAGGAGAGGGCAAACGTTAATTGGGTGTCTTTAGCGCCCGGCGGTGATTGTCGCTTGTTAGTGGAGGTCACTGCAGATTCGCGCTTCTTAATGCTCGTTAGTGAGGTGAGTATGCGATTAGTGGGGTTAGTTCTGATTAGAGAGGTCAGTGCTTGTTAACCAGGGTTACTATTATTAGCGGGGTCCGTAGAAGGCCCTGGGAAGAGGAGTGTACCGTGCGCTGCTGGGACTCGATGTAGGAGGCCGCGGTGACTACCGATGCCTGTGGGGAGACCGGGCGGCACCGTGTGCCGTGCCCGCAGCCGTTAGCTCAGAGCCAACCGCGCCCGCCCGCCCGCCCGCCCGCCCATTGGCGAGACAGACACACAATTCATCAGCCAGCTAACCAGCAGAGGTCGCAATCGGGTACCCGATACCCGTACCCTACCCGATACCCGGCTACCCGTACCCGGCCGGGTACGGGTACGGGTACCCGTTTGCGACCCTGGTGCGGCCGGGTACGGGTAGGCCATTAGTCACTGGTGAGTAACCGTTTGTCACTCATTTCGGGTAGGGTACGGGTAGGATACGGCTACCTGTACCTGGCCGGGTACGGGTACCCATTTGCGACCCTGGTGTGGTCGGGTACGGGTACGGGTAAGGAATCAAAGCCCGTTTGCGACCTCTGCTAACCAGCCAGCAGGCTAGCCAGCTAATTAGCCTGCTAATTAACTAACCAGCCAGAGAGATAACCAGCCAGCCAATCAACTAGCCAGACAAAATAATCAACCAGCCAGATAATTAACTAAGCAATCAGCCGGATAATTCAACTAAACAATGAAACACATTCAATTGGTCAGCTAATAAACTCTAGCCAGCCAGCAAGCTGGCTGAAGGCCTAAGCAATTACCCTATCGGCGAATAAACTAGCAAGTTAATCAACTAGCAAGTCAACGAGCCAATTATCTCGCCAGCTTGCCAGCCAAGCAACTAATAGCCAAATGGTTGATTAAGAACCCTGCTCATTGCAGAGAAAGCTCATTAGCCAGTCAGCTCACGAACTAACGGGCTCGTTGTAAGCGTGCTCGTTAGTGAGTGTGCTTGTTCACGAGGGATCGGTGTGGAGGGTGGGGGGGGGGCAGTCACGAACAGGGGGACATGCAATGTGCACTCACAAACCGCCGCGGCAAAGCCAACAACGCAACAGAGACACGTGACACTTGACAGCGGGGTAGCACGAGGTGTGGCTGTCGCTGACGATGACTGGTGATGATGACGACGATGATGATAGTGACGATGACGGTGACGATGAAAGTGGATAGGAATTCGGCGGTGGTATTAATGATGACAGATGTGAAAATGGCTAAGAGTTTCATGATAACATATTAGAGATGGTGACAGATGATGATGATGATGATGGCAAAGATGTTATTGACAATAACGATTATTTATTGGCGGTGATGACGGGGCGTTAGTGAAGGGGGACGAGGATAATAATAGTAATGAAATGTAAACTAAACTAATTAATTAATTATTAAAGATAGTCACCGCATTGCGGTCATCTGGAACGCTCTTCCTTCTGATATTAGGAAGCCACTCGGAGTAAATAATACAAATAATAGAAATAATGATATAAACAAAATAATTATTTAGTTTATATCATTATTTCTATTATTTAGCTTATATCAGTATTTCTATTATTTCTATTACTTATTTTTATTTTTAACTACGTGACTTTACCGAAAAACCTAAGAGTATGAATGCTTGCAGTCACGAAAGCTTCAAATCTAGAGCCACTAGGAGCTTGTGCATTTTTAAAATCTAGAATGAAAACTAATTTCCTTGGAACTGCTTTGTGTGTATAGTTTGCTGTCCTCCGCCCGCATCTCCGATTAACGTGATTGGCTACGTACGGTGAGAAAAAAGTTCAACGTGCATGCATACACATTACCTGGTGGGGGACGATAACGGGATGTTGGCGGCGACGCTGCCGAGTATGACGATGCTGCTGGTGATGACGGAGCATTTACAAAGGCGATGCTATTGATGACGACTACGGCTGTCGGTGATGGGAGTTGATGCTGAAGTTGCTTGCGGTAACGCCGGGCGACGAATGGGGGACGGGGCAATGATGACCTGGACGAGGGTGTGTACCGTACCGTGCATGCTCGACGGCAACGCGCCGCCCACCACAAGCACAGCTGCAGCAGCCGAGCAAACGGCACACAAATGCCCAAAGCATGCAGTGCATCACGGCTGGGCGCGTGGGTGTGAGCGAATCACACTCACGATGAGTGTGAGCGCATCACACTCACTGCGGAAATGGTAACAATCGTTTTATTTTTAATCGATCGGCCAAGAAAGCCCCAGCGAGGCAAATTTTTCAGGAGGTTCCTGTTGTTCGGGACTTTCAAATCAATTCCACTTGAGGTTTTTGTTTCTTTTGTTTCTACTTCACTGGAGGAGAACCAGAGTGCCGGGAGATAACACATGGATTATTTGTTGAGTTTTTAACCAAAATATTTTGACGCGTTTGAGATTAAACATCCGAAGTTTAGTACTGGATACAGCCACATTAGCCAAAGTGATTTATGTATTTTATTCTAAACAATGTATCAATAGTTAAATTTTAACGTACAATACAATTTTGTTGGGGGACTGTGTTTTGTCTTGGTGTGGTCTGGGAATGTTTTTGCTGTTGTTTTAGCTTGAAAATTGATATACAAATGCAATTTGAACTTCTATACTTTATTTTTTTTCTATTTAAGGCGCACGACGGCGGTGTGATGTTATTTTTGTCGCTTGGTATGCAGGAGATCAGGGGTTCGATCCAGACCCCTGACTCCTGTATATTTGGAGTTTGCATGTCTCTCCAGATTTAGAAACACGCGTTTTAATTATTGACATTATTCGTCTGCTGTAAATTTCCACGTGATAAGCGACTTGGTTGAGCAATCATTTGCAGCGAGGTCGCTTCTGAAAAATAAGTTAATAACACAGTGGGCTTCACCTGGTAAGGTAAAAAATAGTTTAGTTTCATTTCTGTCTATATTTTTCAAGTTATTTATTTACCTTTCCTGCACTTTGAATTGCTATCGTGTCTCTGTATCGTTTATTGTTGGGGACGTTCTGACCCACCCCTGCTAGACGTGTGTGAAAAAGAGCTTTGTACTCCTTCAGATTCCTCCACTATAAATAAAGATTCTGATTCGAAGTGTTAGCAGAAAATATTAAATCCTGCCAGACACCTACTTGGTGTACTGCCTACTGGAGGCCTGCAGGTTCTACCTCTGTGTGATCCACCAACCCCGGCGAACTATGGGTGTGGTTCGTCATGGCCAGGTCAGCCAGCCAATTATTGTGGGACTCTGCGTGTGTGTATGTCTTCACGGGTGCGGACATCTGTATAGGTGCAATTATGTGTGCCTGTGCGTGTGCACGTGTGTGTGTGTGCGTGCATGTGAATCTGTGCGAGTGCGAGTGCATTTCGTGTCCATGAAGGGGTTTGCCGTACGTAAGCGCGCATGTATGTGTGTGAATTAGTTTGGGTGTATTGTGTGCGAGAGAGGGGTATGAGGTTGTGCAAGCGTGTGTGTGTGTGTGTGCACGTGTGTGTACCCAAGTGGAAGTTGCCGGTCTGTGGATATAACTATGTGTGTGTGCGTGAATGAGTGCGTGTGTGTGCGTGAATGAGTGCGTGTGTGTGCGTGAATGAGTGTGTGTGTGTGTTTGAAGCGGTGTGTGTGTATGTATGCTGCTTTACCTCGAGCAATACAGATATCACCAGGTTCGCTGCCACAAAGCCCAACATGTAGCACCTCCACACCGTCGGGATGCAAATCAGCTACAAAGACAAAGATCCCCCATATAGCCTTTAACAGACTACACACATACACGACAACGACAACATCCCCCCTGCAGCTTTTAACGCTCTTGCGGTGAGTGACACAGTGAACCAGAGGTTGGATCGGCCACCACTATGCTTGGCCGCTCTTTTCTCCTCCCCAGCGCCGATGTTCATACACTGGACCAAGTGCTGATTTCATGGCAAGTGAACCTAAGAGGGGTTCAGGACCAGCGCGGATATCACTCGTCCAACGATGTCAGCCATTGCCGGGAATTGACCCCCGATCGCCGGGTTCAAAACACGACGGACTAACCACTACACCACAATAGCCGCCATAGGCCACTAGGTGGCGGTGACGTCAGCACGGAGCTTGTGCCAGGCTAGGTTCGCTTTGAGGCCACATGAAGTGTGGAAGGCTCGCTGATGCAAGTTCACCGCTGCAACAGGTACAAAGACAAAGATCCCTGTATAGCCCGAACAGATGTTTTTGGGGAAAGTGCTGTTAGTGAGTAGCAC
The DNA here is from genome assembly GCA_014621495.2 of Entosphenus tridentatus. Lineage (NCBI taxonomy): Eukaryota > Metazoa > Chordata > Hyperoartia > Petromyzontiformes > Petromyzontidae > Entosphenus > Entosphenus tridentatus. Next base: position 12,032,620 of record CM025609.2, read on the forward strand.
CTGTGAAGGCACCAGATACACATGCACACACGAAGATCCCCATATACGCTTAATTTTTGGGGCAAGACAGCGAGCACATATGAAGGCCAACACGGCATATAAGGAGGTGGTGTGGCCAGCACGACACCTTTGTCTCCCCCAATGGCGATGTTTACACATCACAGCAGGTGCTTATTTACATCCAAGTCGACCTAGAGGAGGCCCAGGACCGGTGAAGATATTCGTCACCACTGTTGGGCGTGAGCGGGAAAGGAACTCGGGTCTCGGGGTTCATAGTGCAGTGCACCAACAACTGCACCACACACGACACGAATGCACACAGGTGCACGTGCACGCACGCACGCAGGAGATACCTCAAAGAAGTCGTCCATGCCGGGATATCGGTAGAACATGAGGAAAGTGAGGAACGCCGGGAGAATGATGAGCCCAGCCACAAAGGGACCTGCTCGCACAGGGACACGGAGACACGATTCGGATCGTCGTCAGTGAAGGTAGCCGTGTCCAGGGCTGGGAATCGAACCCAAGTGCAGTGAGCTAATAACTTGGACAAACACGGAGGGGCACAAAGATAAAGATTTCCCATATAGCCTTTATCAGACTGTTGGGGCAAGTGTTGTTGGCGAGCACCTCTGAAAGCCAGTAAGGTATGTATGTTGAACTTCTTTCGTACCATACATAGCCAACCGTGTTAAATTGGAAGTGCGGGGGAAGGACAACAAACTAATTACAAAAAGCAGTTCTCAAGAAATTAGTTTTCAATCTAGATGATTTAAAAGTGCATAGCTCCAGTGGCTTCCTACTATCAGAAAGAAGAGCGTTCCATCACGTGAAGTGTGGAATGCTCACTGCTGGCAGGAGATCACGGGACAGACCCAGGTGCAAGGGGTTCACCAAGATGCGCCAGCTGTGCTCCCCACTGTGCTGCATTTTATCCGACCGGTGCTCTGCTTGTTTTTACGAGCGTCACTCCTCCGTTCTCTGCTGTTGCTGGAGGGCGACTACCTCCAACCGCTGTACGTGCGCGCACACACGCGCACATACAAAAGATAAAGATCCCCCCATATAGCTTTAACAGACTGGAGGGGCAAGTGCTGTTAGCGAGCACCTATAAAGGCCGGCACGGCACACGAGTAGGTGGGTGGCCAACACCACGCCCGACCGCCTTTGTCTCCCTAGCGGTGATGTTTACACATCGCATCAGGTACTCATTTGAGGCTGAGTCGACCTAGGGGAGGCCCAGGACCGGTTCAGATAATTGTCACTGACGTTCGCACACACGCGCACACACACACACGCGCGCACGTATGCGCACATGCACACCGCGTGGGGCCACGTACGGTTTTTGTAGACGGGCTGCCGGTAGGGCTTCCCCTTGGCGAACACGAAGCACACGATGATGTACTGGAAGGAGGACACGAAGAACAGCGTCGTGTTCTCGGCATTGCGGATGTTGTTTTCGTCGTGTTCCCAGTGCGTCGAGTTGAGCGGCGTCTCCTCGCCAGGACACAACCTGGAGGGGGTGGGGGAGTGAAGATGGTCAAGCCGGTACATTGAGCGAGACTCCTTCACAAGTCCGTTCGTGCGCCTTTTGGCGTCATCTGGTCGAACACCATATGAGACTAGGCTCTAAAGAAAGCTGTCTCTGGTGTGGACCAATCAGTTTCAAAGACAATACATAAATTATCAGAGTATTGTTTTTTGTTTGCATTTGACTGCAAGTATTGTGGTTAATGTAAGCATGATTCCTTGCAAAAGGTGTCAGTTTTTGTTGCCAGAAAAAAGGGGAAAAACCCTATTGGTAAAAGTCCGTGTTTGTTGGAGAGTGTGTGCGTGCACGCGCGTGTAGGTCACATGGACGATTGCGTGCGCTTCATCGTGCGCGCGAGCGCTGCTCACGTGATGTTGGGCGCCCACGGCTGGTACCAGGGCTGCCGCTGCGTGAGCAGGAAGGCGCACACCTGCACGCCGAGGCACGTTAGCGCCTGCGCCGCCACCGACAGCAGCAGGCGCACGGACAGCAGCGAGCTGGGGGGGCCCATGGCCGTGAGCTGCGGCCACGCACCGTTCAGGGGGACTGGGGGGGCGGGGGCCGAGAGACAAATACCACTCGCTCGTGCGCTCGTACACTTACTCGCTCACTTAAATATAATCTCACCGACTTGCTCCCTCACTCACCTATTCGTTCAAACACTCGCCCGCCCACTCTATTTCAGGCACCTCGATTTCACTCTCCACTAACCCTCTCCAACGATGTT
>CM025609.2:12035274-12054703 GCA_014621495.2 Entosphenus tridentatus
GAGAATTATTTTATTATGTTTTATTTTATTATTTTTATTGTTTCCATTCTACGTGACTTTACCGAAAGAACCAAGAAGATCTGCAGGAACCCTCGTACGTCCGTTCTTATAATGTCTCCCGCATTCCGACATGCCCACAAGGTGGTACAAATTTTATCGACCCCAGAGGGGATGATGAGCCGAGTCAACTCCCAACCGTGATTTGAACTTGCAAAGCTTCTGCTTGCGAGCTGCTCAGGTCAGATGTGCATGATTACATACGTGTGTGCGTGTGAGAGTACACGCGCAGTGTGTGTGTGTGTGTATGGGTGTAGTACGTGTGTGTGTGTACACATACAGTATGTATGTGCGCGTGTGCATCAACTCACCCCACAGTCGTTCGCTCCGTCACCGCACATCCCCACGCAGTAGCTGTGAAACAGCAGACGGTCACGTCAGCACTTGTACAGAATGAGACGAGAGACACAGCCCACAGAGTTTTCAACAGACTGTTGGGGCACGTGGTGTTTGTGAGCGCCTATTAAGGGCAGAGTGGTGCACAAGGCGGCCGTGTGGCCAGCACCATGCCCGCCCACTTCTTTCTCCCCAGTGCTGATGTTTAAACACCGCACCAGGTACTCATTTAAGGCTCGGGTGACCTAGGGGAGGGTTTAGTTAGAAGTCACCGGTGATGTTAACATTGGCCGGGAATCAAATCAAGGAATGCGAGATTCAGAGTTGCGCTAATCACTATGCCACCGCTTCCCACACACACACACACACGCATATGTAGTGTGTGTCTCACGAGGCACACACACAGAACTCTGGAGGCACCACGATGTATTCACAACCGAACAGGACTGCGGGCTAACAATACTCGGGGTTACTCAAGACCCCCAAAGGGGTCTCTGTAAACCGAGTCCCCAACGACCGACGCTCCAAGACCCCCGAAGCAACGCCGCACGGTTTGCTCTTTCCGCCAGACAACCCCCCGATCGCTCCGCCCCGTCCCTCTTATCCCCCCGAGCGTGGCCTCGCTCCGCCTCCAGCCACGCCCCTTCCTCGGTCTCTCGAGACGGGACTGGAGCCAGCGTCACATGTCCTCGGGGCCCCCGTCTCCTGGCCCCCTTCACTCCCCTGAGTTGGCACGTCCTCCCCCCTCTCTCTCTCTCTGCGACGGGACCCTGCGCTGGAGGGCCTGCTTCTCCGCCACGTCTCTGTCGGCTCTCTCGAGAGCTACTTGCCAATTGTAGTTGTAGTCGGCATATACGCCGTAGAGACGCTATTTACGTCTTTACACATATACTCACACATCCATACGTATACACGCAACAAATGTATCCTTCCGCAAACACACACGAACCAGGCTGGGTTAATGTAATTGAAGGTGCTCTTGAATACAGCATCATTCACGAAAACTTGCATCGTACAACGCTGCACAACTTTTTACGTGCGCAGTTTTCGGACGTAGCTCAGCGCCAACAACTACACTACCGCTCCATACACTTGCACACACGCACGCACAGGCATGCACGTGCACACACATACACACAATGTGCGTGTCTTACTCCATGCCCTGTAGAACTTCAATCAGCTGTGTTTTCTGGTCTGGAGACATCCGGGCAAAAATGGTTCCACGCAGCACAATCTGCTCACGAGACAGACAGACCCCCCGAATAACCTTATACACTGTTGGGGCAAGTGATGTAAGCAAACACGTATGAAGACTGGCACGGCACAAGAGGGGGTGGGTGGCCATCACCAGGCCCGACCGTCTTTGTCTTCCCAGTGCTGATGTTGAGACACCGCACCAGTACAAATGTAAGGCCAAATCGACATAAACAGGGCCCAGGATCGGTTCACAAATTTGCCACTGAGTGGGAATTGAACTCGAGTCTCTGGGTTCGTAGCACAGTGCACTAATCACGTCGCCGCTCCTCACAAGACGGAACACAGACACATCACACGCAGTCAACAAAACGCGACCCACACTTAGGTGTGCGGGATGGTACGACATGGTGTGTAGTGTGACGTCGTGTGTGGTCTGGTGTGACATGATGTGTGGTGTGGTGCGACATGGTGTGGTGTGGCATGACATGGTGTGTGTTGTGTGGTGGGGCATTGGTGTGGTGAGACGTCGTGTGTGGTCTGGCGTGACATGATGTGTGGTGTGGTGCGACATGGTGTGGTGTAGCACAACATGGCATATGGCGTGATGTGTGACGGTGTTCGGTGTGATGCAGTGTACGGTATGGCACACAGTGACGTGGCGAGTGAAGTTTTAAGATAAAAAATAATGACTGATCTACCCATAAAAACCACACCGAGTCCAATACCAATTACATTGCCCTTTTTTTTTAGCTATGGGAGCAAACCTGGAGAACCCCGGGGCAAACCCACGCTGAACAGGGGCTGAACATACCAACTCCACACAGAAAAGCCTCCCCCGAGTCAGAAATCGAACCCAGGTCGTTCTTGCCACGAGACACGAGTCACCACTGTGCCACCGTGCCGCCCAACGACGCGTGGTACAGTGTGCCGAGTGCGGGGGTGGTGAACAACGATGGATGGTGCAGTGCGATGCGGTTTGGTTTGTTGCCGTACGCTGGAGTGGTGTGGGGTGATTGTGACACAATGCTGTGGGGTGTATCATGTACAACAGTTGCAGTATGACGTGGCGTGGTGAGGTTTGGTGCGGTGTGATACATGGTGCGGTGTGGCATGGTGTGTGGGGGAGTTTGGTGTGGTGTAGTGTGGAGCAGTATGGCGTGGTCTAGCATGGCGTGAGCGTGGGGCGAGATGGTGTAAGAGTGTGCTAAGCACCTTGGGCAGGAGGTCCGGAAAGTGGTCAAAGATGATGGCAAACGACTTTCCGCTCATCGCAAAGTGGAATTCATGATTGGAGGACATGTTCACCACGCAGCCCTGTGGAACAAACACAGACAAAGATCCCCCATATAGCCTTTACCCGACTGTTAGGGCAAGTGCTGTTAGCAAGCATCTATGAAGGACAGCATGTGAGGGCATGGCACACGAGGGGGTGTGTGGTCAGCACCATTCCCGGCCGCCAATGTCTCCCGAGTGGCGATGTTTATACACCGCACCAGGTACTCATTCGAGGGCGAGTTGACCTAGGGGAGGCCCCGAACCAGTTCAGATAATCGTCACTGGTATTGGCAGGAATATAACTGGTACGCCCAAAATTTAAAAATCTCAGACTCACGCATGCACGCACAATCACGACTGTGCGTGCTCACGCAATGAGAAGAAGACCTTCCCATCTAGGCTTAGAGACTGTTGGGCCAGGTTTGTTTTTTTTTCCACAAAGTTGCTGAGCACAGGCCCAAAGGCCCAAACCACCAAACGGCCAACAAACAGCACTATCAAAGTCGTAAGTGTCGACACGTTTCTTGAATTGAGCAAGGTTATTGGGAAAAGAGACAAATATGAGGGAATTCCAAATTGGAGCAGTGCAAAGGAAGAAGCAGAAAGGTGAAGTGTCGTGACCCGCGGTGCGATGGCGCTGTTAGTAAGCGCCGTGTAGAAATGCATAGTGGTGGTCAGAGTATGGCCACCACCGTGCATTTCCACACGTGTTGAGGCCGACACACACGCCCATTGATCTACGTGGACAAATATCTATGACAGCCCAAACCCACGCCCCAGGCTACCGCCAACGTTACCTCCATCAGTGCCGCTCCCCATCATTGTATTCCTACCGTTACGCTCGTTCACCCAGGAAAGGCTTGCTCAGTCGGAAGGAGTGCGCTGCCAGATTTTTGCAGTTGGGGGGGTTGACGTTGCCACGTGTGGCCGGACACCATTTTCTGGCATCATGGCCACGCCCACCTGTTGCGGCTGCTCGTTGCCGATTGGTCGCTCCGGGTGCCACGTGATGGTTGCCGGGAGACCGTTTCCAGGAGGCGTCGCCTCGGTGACGATGATCTCATCGCTGGCGTGCACCATCCCACAATCCCGTGCGACTGACATGGCCGTTAGGAGGTTGTCGCCTGTGAATACATTGACGGGAAAATGCAGCGGGGCTGTTTGGGCATGGGTTCGTGCATCCGTGTGTGTATGTGCATGTGTGTATGTGGTTGTGTTTGTGAGGAGCGGTGGCGTCGCGGTTAGCGCACTGCGCTATGAACCCGGCCACCCGAGTTGGATTCCCGCTCACAGCCAACATCCGTGACGATCATCTGAACCGGTTCTGGGCATCCCCTAGGTCGACTCAACCTCAAATGAGTACCTGGTGAGGTGTGTAAACATCGCCATTAGGGAGACAAAGGCGGCGGGGCGTGGTGCTGGCCACCCACCCCTCGTGTACTCTCCCGGCCTTCATAGGTGCTTGCTAACAGCACTTGCCCCAACAGTCTGTAAAGGCTATAACGGGGGATTGTCTACATATGTGCGCGTGCAGCTCCTCTCTTGTGGAGTGGTAGTGTCGTGGTTAGCGCGCTCCTGCGTGTGTGTGTGCACACGCCCCCCCTGGGTTCGTCCCCATGTGCCGCTCCGTTACCCGTGACCATGACGGTCCGGATCCGCGCCTCCTTCAGCTGCTGCAGCACGGGCTCCGTCTCGGGCTTCAGTTTGTTCTGCATTACGATGAGACCCAGCATCTGCAGCCCGCTCTCTATCGTGTCGCTACGTACAGGCACGAACACACAAATACATACACACCAGTGACGTGCGGTGAGGCCAATGGCTGGGGAGGCACTGGCTAGTGTCAGAGCCAGATTCACACACTGAGGGGGGCGTGTCCTCACTGAGGGGCGTGGCTTCGCGGAGGGGGCGTGTCCTCACTGAGGGGCGTGGCTTCGCGGAGGGGGCGTGTCCTCGCTGAGGGGGCGTGACCTCACTGAGGGGGCATGTCCTCACTGAGGGGGCGTGTCCTCACTGAGGGGGGCGTGTTAGACACGCCCCCCTCAGTGAGGCAGATGTGATAGCTGCCTCCCCTGGTGCTTTATCATTGCAGTTGCATGACGAGACCAGCGAGCCTAAATATCTTTATACACATACGTGAAATAAGTTACCTGGAGTATGGAAGGCGAGGACATGAAATAAAGGGGTCTACAAACATCACATTGGTGACATACTGAGATAGTAACAGGCACGCGCTTATTGCCCGCGCTCCATCCAGTTACTGAGGGGTTGCGCAATCAGAGGGGAGGCTGAGCTTGTCGCTGCCTCACCTCTCGTCTCTTCCTGTATTTGCAGCGGAGCTCCGCAAATTTAGCGATTTTGACTTAAAAAATTATTGGAATCGTACAGAAATTACATTTATAACACAGATCGGTGGAATAATCTTAATATTTATTTTATTATTCTTTTTTTTTACTTTTAGTAACAGCTACATTCATTGGAGTATTACAGGTGAGGCTCTGGCCTCCCCTGCCTCCCCTGACCGCACATCCCTGATACACACATACATACACATACACACATACACACAGGCATAGGCACGTGCACATGCCGACAAACAATAACAAATACACCAAAAGTAGAGGCTTGACAGACTGTTGGGACAAATGCTGTTAGCGAACAAGGCTGAAGACCGACACAGCAGACAAGGCCATATGTGGCCAACATCACGCCTTTGTCTCCGCAGTGGCGATGTTTACACACCGCACCCGGTACTCGTTTAAAACTGAGTTGACATAGGAGAGGCCCAAGACCGCCGATGTTGACGATGATGCCAATGATGCCAATGATGCCAATGATGTCGATTTTGACGATGATGGCGATGCTGGCGATGATGGCGATGATGGCGACGTTGATGACGACGTTGATGGCGACGTTGATGATGTCGATTTTGATGATGCCGAAGATGACGACGATGGCAACATTGACGACGATGACGATGTTGACGATTATGATGATGGAAACGTTGACGATGATAGCGACGTTGTCACGGGCTGCGTTACCGGCTCGCCTGCTGCACCCGGTGCCAGTTGAGCTTGTGCGGCAGGGCCCGGTGAGCGAGCGCGATCACGCGGTACCCCTTCCGCGTGTGCTGCTCCAGAACCTCGGCAAAGTCCTTGGGGACTGGGGAGACGCACGGGAAGGGCGGAGTCACCGGCACGGCATCCGGGGAGGGAGAGAGCGGCGGTGCAGCGGTCAGCGCACTGTGCTACGTACCCGGCGACCCAAGTAAGATTCACCAATCAAGGTCCAAACGTTGCTGACGATTATCTAAACCGGTCCTGGGCCTCCCCTAGGTCGACTCAGCCTCAAATGAGCACCTGATGTGGTGTGCAAACATCGGCATTAGGGAGACAAACGCAGCCGGGTGAGGCGCTGGCCACCCACCCCCTCGTGTGCCATGCCGGCCTTCATAGGTGCTTGCTAACAGCACTTGCCCCCAAATGCCTGTTCGGGCGAATGCGAGGGATTTTTGTCTTTGTGCGTGTTTGTCCTGTGCATATACGTGCGTGTGCGTGTGCGTGCGCTACCGCTGGCTGGCACGCAGAGCCGCATGATGGTCTCGGGCGCGCCCTTGGTGTACGCGTGCATGCAGCGGGCGCTCAGCGTGCGCGTCACCACGCTCATGCGCTGCAGCTCCGACGAGAACGGGAACTCGCGCACGACGCCGATCTCATAGCCACTCTACTCACCCACGCACACACAGACACGCACACACACACGCACAGATCTCAAAGCCACTCGCACAGACACGCACACACACACCGATCTCAAAGCCACTCGCAAAGACACGCACACACACACACTGATCTTATAGCCACTCACAGATACGCGGACACACACACAGACACGCACACACACCAATCTCATAGCCACTCACATAGACACGCACACATACACAGTAAGCCACACAACCACAACGATCTCATACCTGTTGTCCTCGCGCACACGTACAGACACGCACTCACACAAAGCTATCTCATAGCCGCTCTCCTTACACGCATAGATACGCACACACACACATACAATCTTAATGCCACTACTCACACACACGCACAAACCGACGCACGCACATGCCCACACAGACACTGCTCTCATAGACAATCTGCACACACGCACACCATTCAGATCTCTCGCACACAGAATACCTGTCAATACAGATCAACACACACACACACAGACCCACACAAACAAGAACAAAGATCCTCCACACATCCTTTAGCGCACTGGTGTGGCAAGTGATTTGCACAGGGAAAAGGTGGATCGTGAGGCAGCAAGAAGGGGCAGGGGGGGGCTCGCGGAATTAATTTTGCGAGTGGGGGAGTAGGAAGGACGCCACGGCGCCCGGAGACAACGCCGCATACGTCACTCACCGAGATCTCGTACATTTCCTAAAAACACAACGACAAGGAAGCGTTACCATTAAACTAAACTGAACGTTTTATTTGACCATGTAAGGCCCACTGAGCTATACAACGCTATTTTTATTTTTTTAAAGCGACCTGGCCACAAATTATAGCTCAACAAAGTGGCTTATCATGCCTAGCAGCCAAATGCTTTAAACGCGTGGTGTGTTGATTCCAAATGTGGAGGGAGAAACCGGCGGACCCGGAGAAAAATCCACTCGACTACGGGGAGAACACGCAAACTCCAAATATACAGCAGGCGTCAGGTGTGGGACCGAACTCACGACCTCCTGTATACCAGACGATGTAGTTAACATCTCACGTCGCCCATTGCCCTCATTCCCTCGCTTTGCACGAGGAATCGATCGTTTACCATTCGGTGAAAATTATCTGCAAATGGCCACCACGTGAGGCGAGCGGAACAAACAACAGCGAACGTACGGAAAAAAAGCCATCCGAGACGAGACAAACGAAGCACAAAATGAGTGAATGGTGTGACGAATGTGTTTATGGAGCACCGTCACTCATGCGAAACTGAGAACACGACACAATCCGTGTGACCTGCATGGCCGTCAGGCAATCGACGAGCGTTTTTTTTTTTTCCCTGTGAGAGGATTACCCGGAGAAAACCCACACTTGCGAGGGGGAAACACTCGATTCCATAGAGATGCAACAGGTGGAGTCTACAATTGCTGCTGATTCGCCTTCACCTGAAGGGCCAGGGTATGGCACCTCCTCGAAGCCCACGGGAAGGGAGTTTCACAACCATGAACTGAACCAATCAACTCTTTTTTTAAATTTTATTTTACCAGGTAAGGCCCACTGAGCTGTATAGCTCTTTTTCAGAAGCTAAACGAAGTGGCTCATCATGTGGAAATTTATAGCAGCCAAATACCCTAAATGCATATTTCTAAATCTGGAGGGAAAAGCCAGAGGACCTGGACAAACCACTTGGGACTGTAATTAAGATGGAATTAATTCGTCCACATTTCTTGACGAGGTAGAAATGGTCATAAAATACCGCGGGGTCGCACGTGCCCTGACAAACGGATGTTCATCCACCTTGGGACTGCAATGGTGCATTCAGTTTCATGTGTGTGTGTGTCAAACCATAGGCTAATCTATCTTCTATATATATAAAAGTAAAAATTTGTGTGTGGGTGTGTGGGGGTTTTTGTGTGGTCGCACGCTTGGCTCTCCAACGGTGGGGTTTACGTGAAAATAAAATAGCCAGGTACCACGCCGTAAGCCCTGCGGTGAGCAAGCGCTGTTCCTTTTTCACATCCGTCAACTTTTAATTAGTTTAATTAGCGAATTAGTGCTATTTCTGTGCGCTTCCCATTTATTTATTTATTTATTTATTACACGTGCACGACCATACCAACTCGCGCACCTCGGCCGGCTGTACAATCTAGGCGAGGCCGGAGGCTCTGCACGGGACTAGGCCTCACCACGCCACTCTGTCAGGTGAGTACTTTGTGCTATACAGTCGATAAATACTATGGAGTCAGCATGTACTACTGTAGTGATAGCAGGTACCACCACAGTCGGTATGCACTGCTGTCATCATAGCAGGTACCACCACAGTATGCACTGCTGTAATCATAGTAGGTACCACCACAGTCAGTATGCACTGCTGTAATCATAGCAGGTACCACCACCACAGTATGCACTGCTGCAGTGAAAGCAGGTACCACCACAGTATGCACTGCTGTAATCATAGCAGGTACCACCACAGTACGCACTGCTGTTACATTTTTCAGAGTAGTTTTCAAATATTTTTAAGACCCGGGCAACGCCGGGTACTTCCCGCTAGGTCCATATAAAAACCAAACGTTCTCAAACTAGAAACAATTATCTTCCCATAACTACACGGCGGTAGTGAGATTTTGTCTTGCGAGTGGAACTGCCCAAAGCTGGGCGGCCGTGGTGGTGGCTCTGTGATAACCAATACGAATGGCTGCAAATGCCTTTACTGTCGTTATGAATCCCGCGTGACTCGTTCGGCCTTCATTCCCACGCGCAGTGAAACGCTACTCACCACGTCAGGATCCGAGTTGGGATTGGCCGAGTCGGCGTCACACGCCGCTTTCTGATTGGTGGCAACGTTGGGGTTGCAGGTCGGCCGCACCACGGTGGGCATGATGGTGTCAAACTTGGCGTTCTCATCCGAGGTGGCCTCCTCCAGCACCTACAGGGAACAAGGACATCCTCACTATCCACTCACCACATCCTCACCTCGCCAAACACCTCCTCATCCTCACCACTTCCTCCTCAAACTTACCACCACCTCATCACCACCATACACTTCAACACTATCTACATTCTCACCACACACTGCACTAATCACCGACCTCGCTCATCACTCATCTCACTACCGACCTCCTAACCACCCGCCTCAACGCCACACACCATCTCACCACCACAGATCTCTTCACCACCCCCTCTCCTCACGAAGCCTCACCCCTCTCGCTAACCATCTCCACCGAGCACCACTCGTGAGCGCACACACCGTGCAGGCGTGCACCACTCACTCACCACTCGCGCACCACACACGCACGCACCCACACACCACATGCTGTGCATGCGCGCACACCACACGCACGCACATCACACGCACGCACACCACACACATGTGCCACACACGCACGCACACACACAGACACACCAGATGCTAAGCACGCACGCACACCACATGCTGCGCACGCACGCACACCATGCATGCACACCACACGCGCGCACACCACACGCACGCACACCACACACACGCGCCACACACGCGCGCACACCACACACATGCGCCACACACGCACCCATCCCGTGGCGTTGAACATGTTGAGGTCGAGTGGGTCCCCGGTGAGCTGCCCCTCGATGCGGGTGAGCGAGTGGCAGGTGGCCATGGCGGCCAGCAGCGGCGTGTGCACCAGCTCGGGGTGACACACCTCGGTGCACACGGGAGAGAAGCTGCAAAGACAAAGATCCCAGGATAGCCTTTAACAGAATATTGGAGCAAGTGCTGTTAGGGGGCACCTATGAAGGCCGGAACGGTACACGAGGGGGTGGGTGGCCAGAACCACACCCGACCGGATTTGTCTCCCTAGTGGTGATATGGATAGTGGTGTTAGCCGTGAGCGGGAAGTGAACTCGGGTCGCTGTGTTGGCAGCGCAGCGCGCTAACCATGACACTACCGCTCCCCGAGAGAGGAGCTGCACACACATTGGCGTACACAACGATCCCCCGTGTAGCCTTAACGGACTGCGGGGGCAAGTGCTAATAGCGAGCACCTATGAAGGCTGGCGCAGGGCCCGCGACGGGGTGGTGTGGCCACGTTCACGCCCGGCAACCTTTATCTCCCCCAGTGCTGATGATGAAACACCGCACCAGGTACTCATTTAGGGCCGAGTTGACCCAAGGGGAAGCCCAGGACCGGTTCAAATATCAATCGATGTCAATTGCCAGCGACGTCAGCTGTGGCCGGGAAAGGAACAAAAGTCGCCAAGTTTGCAAGAACCACTACACCATACCAACACATACACACACAGTTAACCACACGTATGCGCGCGTGCACTAACCGACTCACACACAAAAGCACGCGCACACGTACAAATGCACAGACGCATTTATATATACAATTCATCATCATATTTACACACTTCTATATTTACGTAGGTATTCCACACTTACGTACACACACGCACACACACTGTGTCGGAGCACTTGTGCGCGTGCAGTCCGTTTGTCAATCCACTGCTGGACAAGAGCCTCCTCCCCAAGCGGTGAAGGTCGTGAGGTTATTCGACCAGACGTCACCATACTCGTAAGAGAACCTAGTCTCGCCTGTTGTTGCTGTGATAGTATTGGCACATGTGCGTCTGCGTTGTGCGTGTGGTCACACGTACACATTGTTTTCCACCGGGATGACGCCCCACAGATCCAAGCCATCCTCCGTCAGGGTTCCCGTCTGTTAAGCACGCAGGGCACAAACACACACGGATGCACGGAGTGAGCACGCGAGCGAGTGAGTGAGCGTGTGAGTGGGTGAGCAAATGAGTGTGCGACCAAATGAGCAAGTGAGAGCGTCTGTGAGTAAGCGTGCCAGCGAGTGAACGTGTGAGCGAGTGGGTGAGTGAGGGAGCATGTGAGCGAGTGAGTCTGTGAGTGAGTGATCGTGCATGCGAATGAGTGTGTGAGCATGTGAGCGAGCGAGTAAATGAGTGGTGAGTGAGTGAGTGGGCGATCGATCGAGCAGCAAAGCAAGCAAGCGAGTACGAATCACGATGGCCGTGCTCGCGCAAGCCCCCCCCCCACCCTCTCCCACCTTGTCGAAGCAGACGAGGTGCGTGTGCCCCGACACCTGGATGAGGTTGGGGCTCAGGCAGAAGATCCCCGCGCGCTTCAGCCGCTGCTGCGCGTAAACCACGCCCGCCGTGAGCGCGGCAGGCAGCGCCGGCGGCACCGTGATGGTGATGATGTCCAGCGCCTCCACCACAATCTTCGACGCCTTCTCCTGTGGGCGCGTGACGCCAGGAAGGCATGGACACACGGGGGACGCATGGGGACACAAGGTGAGACGTGGCGATGCGTGACGAGGGGGGTGGGGTCACAGGGATACAACGGGAGACACGGGGAGATGAGGAAACACATGGGGAGACACGGAGAGACACAGCGACGTACAGGAGAGACATAAGGAGACACGAGGACACGAGGTAAAAAAATGGGGATGCAGGAGAAAGACACAGGGTCGCAACGGGAGACACGGGGAGTGAAGGAAATGTACGAGAAGCCACGTGGACGTCCAGGGACACGGGGAGACACAAGGGAGTGCGTGAGGACACGTATAGCGGAAGGGGTGCTCATGAAACGTGTAGAGAAACGTGCACAGATGGTACCCGAGTTGGAAACAAGCTAAACACTGGGCCTACAAGCTCGCAGAGAACACATAGCAGAGCAAGGACATTCGAGTGATAAGATGGTGAGCCTCATATGCGCTGTGTGAGTTGTGTGTACAAGCGTGCTCTACGTGCGAGTTGTGTGTACAAGGTTTGTGCGCGCAAGCTGTGGTGTGTTGGTGTGTTGGTGTCTGTGTGTTGGGGAGCGGTAGTGGTAGCGGTTAGCGCGTTGCGCTATGAACCCGGCGATACGAGTTCGATTCCCGCTCACGGCCAACACCAGTGACGATTATCTGAACCGTTCCTGGGCCTCCCCGAGGTCGACTCAGCCTCAAATGAGTACCTGGTGCGGTGTGTAAACATTGCCACTAGGGAGACAAAGGCGGTCGGGCGTGGTGCTGGCCACCCACCCCCTCGTGTACCATTCCGGCCTTCATAGGTGCTCGCTAACAGCACTTGCCCCTACAGTCTGTTAAGGCTATATGGAGGATCTTTGTGTGTTGATTGTGGGGAGTGGTAGTGCAGTGGACTAGCGCACTGTGCTATGAACCCGGAGTTCAATTCGCGCTCACGGCCCACCCCAGTGGAAATTATCCGAACGAAACATCGGTGACGAATATCTAAACCGGTCCTGGGCTTCCCCGAGGTCGACTCGGCCTCAAATGAGTGGCGAGTGTGGTGTGTAAACATCGGCGTTGTGGATACATGTGCGGTCGGGCGTGGTGCTGGCCATCCACCCCTTCATTTCTTTAGAAGTGCTTTTTACGTTTAGTTTGTTATTCTTTCCCCGCACGGCTCGCCACATACGTACATACCTTGCTGGCCTTCGTAGGTGCTCGCTAACAGCTGTGTGCGCGTGGGACCTGTGCGTGCGTGCGAGCCGCACCCCCTTGAGCGTGGAGGAGATGACCGTGTAGATGAAGCCGACGAGCGCCACGGCGACCAGGAAGAGCAGGAAGCGGAACGCGTCGCGGTAGAGGCGCACGTTGGTCGGCTTCGGGTAGAGGATGGAGCGCACCAGCTGCCCCTTGGCCGTGCCGAACCCTGCACGCGTGGTAACACACCGTCGGGGACAGTGCTGTTAGCGAGCACCTATTAAGGCCGGCACGGCCGCAGGAGGTGGGGTTGACAGCAGCAAGCCCCTGTTGCAGAGGTCCCAAACGGGTTTTGATTCCTTACCCGTACCCGGCCGCACCAGGGTCGCAAACGGGTACCCGTACCCTACCCGATACCCGGCTACCCGTACCCGGCCGGGTATCGTGTAGGGTACGGGTACCCGATTGCGACCTCTGGGATGAAGCCAAGGGCGGTAGTGGTAGAAGCGGTAGCGGTAGAAGCGGTAGTGGTAGAGGGCGGTAGTGGTAGAAGCGGTAGTGGTAGAGGGCGGTAGTGGTAGGGGCGGTAGTGGTAGGGGCAATAGTGGTAGAAGCGGTAGTGGTAGGGGCGGTAGTGGTAGAGGGCGGTAGTGGTAGGGGCGGTAGCGGAGCGGTCGAGGGAGGTAGTGGTAGGGGCGGTAGTGGTAGATCCGGTCGCAGTAGTGGTAGAGGGTGGTAGCGATAGAGGCGGTAGTGGCGGTGTCGTGTGTCTGTCTCGTGCCTGTGCGTACGACGACGACCCGCACGCTCTCCCCGCTGTAGAAGCGCGTCTGCACCACGTGCGTGCCGCAGAACACCACGTGCCGCTTGTGCGCTTCCGCGTCAAAGAACTCGTCCTGCCCCGTCGCGTCGCCCGCCGGGCGCGGCAAGCTCGTCTTGGTGACGGGGACGCTCTCGCCTGCCAGCGGAGACGACCACGGTGGTTGTGATCAAGGTGATGATGGTGGTGGTGGTGGTGGTAGTGGTTGTGATGATGATGGTGGTTGTGATGATGATGGTGGTTGTGATTAAGATGATGATGATGGTGGTTGTGATGATGATGATGATGGTGGTGGTTGTGATGATGATGGTGGTGGTGGTAGTGGTTGTGATGATGATGATGATGATGGTAGTAGTGGTTGTGATGATGATGGTAGTGGTAGTAGTGGTTGTGATGATGATGGTGGTGGTAGTGGTTGTGATGATGATGGTGGTGGTAGTGGTTGTGATGATGATGGTGGTGGTGGTAGTGGTTGTGATGATGATGTTGGTAGTAGTGGTTGTAATGATGATGGTAATGGTAGTGGTTGTGATGATGATGGTGGTGGCAGTGGTTGTGATGATGGTGGTGGCAGTGGTTGTGATGATGGTGGTGGCAGTGGTTGTGATGATGATGGTGGTGGCAGTGGTTGTGATGATGGTGGTGGCAGTGGTTGTGATGATGATGGTGATGGCAGTGGTTGTGATGACAGTGGTGGTAGTGGTTGCGATGATGACGATGATGGTAGTGGTTGTGATGATGATGGTGGTGGTAGTGGTTGTGATGATGACGATGATGGTAGTGGTTGTGATGATGGTAGTGGTTGTGATGATGATGGTGGTGGAAGTGGTTGTGATGATGATGGTGGTGGTTGTGATGATGACGATGGTAGTGGTAGTGATTGTGATGATGATGATAAAGAAGCACAAAGACACCGAGTCAGAACGTAAAAGATGCCTGAGTTTAACAACTTGAAGCTAAATAGGTCTCACTATTCGTGAACAGAAAAAGAACCATAACTCTATCCCAAGGATGCCCTGGGGCTCGTTGCTGATGCACTCCCTGCCCCTGGGGTTCATTGGTGGTGCTGGGCACCTGTTCCTTCGTTCCAAGCTGCACCACAGCGCTATTCTCACTGCCTCCCATCTCCTGTGCCTCCCTGCCCCGGCATCCCACGTCGATCGCCCTTCACCAAGTCGTGTCATTTGGACGCTACTTATATACAAACTACTTTTGTTCGTAAGAGCCATGACGAGAGCATTGAAGCCACTGAGAGGCTCGGTTCAAGCCCTCGGTTTGGATGTCTCACAGTGGGGTTCATGACGGCTTTGCGATGAGAATTGAGCCCACACCGCTGAGATTCTGAGCGCGAATCCGAGTTGACACCGAGGTTCTCAAGCGCAGCGGGCTGACAAGCCTCGCTTTGAAACAGGGTGGTGAAAATGAAACACGGGCATGGTTATAAGAGTTACCGTGAGTCCCTGGAAAGAGCCCAGAGAAGTGAGAATGAAGCAGCTGTGAGACTGAATGGCTTCCTGATAGACTGACTCGCTCACTCACTGGCTTATTGTCGACTGATCCAGTGACTGACTAACTGGTTGAGTGATTGACAGATATCCTGACTTATTTATTGACAATATTACTGATAGAGCTAGAGACCCACTGATTATCTTACGGACTGACTCGCTCACTCACTGGCTTATTGTCGACTCATCCAGTGACTGACTAACTGGTTGAGTGATTGACAGATATCCTGACTTATTTATCGACAATATTACTGATAGAGCTAGAGACCCACTGATTATCTTACGGACTGACCCGCTCACTCACTGGCTTATTGTCGACTGATCCAGTGACTGACTAACTGGTTGAGTGATTGACAGATATCCTGACTTATTTATTGACTGTATTACTGATAGAGCTAGAGACCCACTGATTATCTTACGGACTGGCTCACTCACTCATTGGCTGGCTTATTACCGACTGATCCAGTGACTGACTAACTTGGTTGAGTGATTGACAGATATCCTGACTTATTTATTGAGTGAGAGAGCACATACTGAACAGCTCACTCACTAAGTCACTAGCTAAGGTGAATGACTGTCTTCATTTACGGACTGGCTGATCGTTTACTGACAAACCAACCTGAATGATTGCCAAGCCATGTGAATGAATAACTGAGTGACTAAACGATCGGCTGACTGATTGGGGGACTGCGTGAGCACGTAAGCGAGAGAGTGAGCAAGTGAGCGAGCGACTCGCTGGCTGACCTGTGAGCATGCTCTCGTTAACGATGCAGCTTCCGCTAATGAGAGCTCCATCGCATGGCATGATGGTCCCACCGGGCGGGATCACCATCACATCTCCCGGAACCAACTCCGTGGACAGGATCGACTCCGGGTCTGGGTGAAGTGAGGACAGAGAGATGAGCGCACACACACACACGGACATACACAGATACTAATACACACTCGCACTCGAGACACAGATACATGCAGAGACATACGCACACTGAGACGCACAGATACGCAAGGATAAAGGGACAATTATAGAATCACAAACAGAGAGACACAGATGCACATTTGAGACACATACACACTTACATACCGGGGGCAAAAAAAAAGTTTCCCCTATAGCCTTTATTAGACTGTTGGGGCAAGTGCTGTTAGCAAGCTCCTAATAATTTTGTTGTTTCATTAATTCACCAATTCATCCAGGAGAGCCACACGGAGTCGTACGACTCTTTTTCAGGAAGGTCCTGCTGCCGCTGCTACATTTGGTATTTATCTTAAGAAGATGTCAGCCAAGTAATGACAAGCTGTGTTTATTATACACGTGGGAGGAAACCGGAGCACCGAGAGAAAACCCGCTCCTCACGTGTGGGGGTAAACAAAGCTCTATCCCCGTAAAGTGTCTCCCCCGTCTCTCGTGTCTTGCCACACTGTCCCATCCCATCCCTCTCTGGTCTCAGTCTCTACCGTCCCTCTCTGTGTGCCTCCCTCGCCCCCGCGCCCAGTCTCGCTTTCAATCCTTTTCCCTTCTCGCTACCCATCACTGGAACCAACTCCCACTGCACGTAAAAACAATGATCTTCACAATAACCCGTTGCTGATCCTTCCTTAAAACAACCCTTATCTCTTCTCCCCGAGCCCATCCTACCCCGTTCACAGCTACGACCAGGCATACTCCAACCCCTATCACTACCCTTAACCCTACCCCTAACCCTACCCCTACCCCAACCCCTTCTTACCAACTTCCACCTGTCCTCCTGTCACCATAACTACAACACCACTTTTATTAATAATCCTACTCTTTATTTAATGTACAATTTTAAAGTGCCTTGGACCAAGGCACTATACAATTATATATACGGTAAGTATAAGCAGTGCCATTCATGCAAACTGCATCTCACAACACGGCACAATCCGCAACACACGGAGGAGCGCGAGTCTTTTTTTTACTCGTGGGAGGAGTACACGGAGAAACCGCACACATGCGAGGGGGCAACACTCGATTCCATGCAGATACAACAGGTGGAGTCTGCATTTACTGAACCGCCTTCTCATGGCGAGCCAGGCTATAGTACCTCCTGGACGCCCGCAGGAACGGAGTTTCACAATATTTGTGCAGTGATCCACCAATCGTCACTGCCTCCAGAGTGCTGGACTATGGGCCACGTGCAGAGCCAACACCACAGCAACACACACGGGGACGCTTACCTTTCCCTGGGCGGCAGACGACCACCCCGACCACGTTGTGAGCTTCGACCATGTCATGGAGCATCAAGTATTGCTGCTCACACACACACACACAAAGACAAAGACCCTCCGTATAGCCTTAACAGACTGTTGGGGCAAGTGCTGTTAGCGAGGAATCATTGTAGGCCGACACGGCGTACGAAGGGGTGGGTGGCCAACACCACGCCCGGCCGCCTTTGTCTCCCTAGTGGCGATAATTACACATCGCACCAAGAAACTCGTTTGAGGCTGAATCAATCTAGAGGAGGCCCAGGACCGTCTCAGATAATTCTCACTGGTGTTGGCTGTGAGCGGGAATCAAACTCGGGTCGCCGGGTTCCTAGCGCAGTGTGCTAACCACTACACTACCACTCCTCGCACACACACGGGCAACGACACACATACACATTATACAAACACGCAGGCAAGGATACACGCACACATTACATACATACACATGCCACAGCAATAGAGGGGGGTTAGTGGCCAGCATCACGGCCAACCACCTTTGCCTCAATCCAGTACGGTACTGATGTTGTTTACACACCGCACTAGGTACTCATTTAAGGCTGAGTCGACTTCAGGGAAGCCTAGGACCGGTTCAGATACTCGGCGGTGGTGGCTGTGCAAGTGGCCTGTAATCCAGCACTGTAGCGGCAAGGGTTGGTGGACCGCATAAATGCTGCGATACTCTCTTCCCGAGTGCATTGAAGTTGCTATTTTGCTATACCCTGGTTTATCAGAAGGCAGGACAGCAAAGTGTGCACTAATATGAAATGTGCCTTCTGGATTGGATACAATGTTGCCACTCCCTTGCGTGGGTTTTCTCCAGGTGTTCCAGTTGCCTCTCGTGTGTGTGCATAAACACTCAATAATTAGCTGAAAACATCTTAAAATGTAGAGGACTGCAGAGCCTGGGCAATTGTTGCATTCGGTTCATGGCCTCTCTGCCTTCCGGCTCATCCGTAGCTCCTCGGCGGTTGTGGGATGCAATTTGCATGAACGACACTCAATAAAACTAAAAATTATTCTCATCCCTTCTAGCCATGCACAAGCCCACGACTTTTCTTCAGTTTGAATCACATCGTCAACCTGTGCAGAGCTCTCTAAAATGCTCAAACGAATGTTAGAAAGCGTGACAGAATTCCATGCCTATTTCACGGTTTTGTCTTTCGTGTCGACTTAAAACGGATGCTTTTAGGGGGGGGGGGGTCTCGTAGTTTTCGTGACAGCACGAGACGGACACATGGCGGTCATATTTTCCAGGCACGACAGCTAATTACCCTTTGGGCTCCTTTCAAATACAATGCAATTAGAAAAATATAACCAACGCCCTGCTACGTTCTGCTGGTTTACGGCCGCTCAGACTGGTCAGCGCTGGCTGCCACTGACGCAAAACTGATAACGGAGGAGAGAGAAAAAAATGTGCTTGCTTTGGGACAAACGGCGAACTTTGGAGCCGTGATCTCTCCATCAGCTGTTCTCTCTCCCTTTCAGCAACAACAGCAGCAATAAGTGGGCGGCGTGAAGGTCTGGGGGCAGCTCCGCTCAACGGCGAGCCACTTCAAAGTTAAGGGTTCAAATCCTGCTAAAGTTGCTTTGCTATTAATAGCCATCTATGGTGGAATAACCTCCCCACCCCCTCTCCCCCCATATCCCACATCTGGAAACCTTTCTTCCCTCTCCAATCCCAGCCAATGGATTGCTGCGATGTCAGGGTGGTGATGCGATTACTTTTTTTGTCTTGGTTGCACTGCCTCGCTTGTCCTGTGTCATATCTGTACTGACAGGTCTGCAGCATCTTGTTTGCTCGGTCTCTTCTGTATTAATTCTAGATTTTAAGTTGTCGTGACTGCAAGGATCCATACTTTTAGTTTTTTT
>CM025609.2:12064703-12085121 GCA_014621495.2 Entosphenus tridentatus
GCTCGGAATGATGTAACAATCTGTGTGCACCCCGTTCTTAACTCTTTCCCATTCTGATGACGAACCCGTGGAAGTAATTATTTTGTTTCTGGTTCCATTTCAATCACGTACACGTACGTTATTGTAACAAAATTGGAATAAGAAGTAAAATAACTTTATTGGTACAGAGGCTCCCACAAGGCCATGCGGGAGAGCATCTGTTACAGTTTGGCGCCACCTATCATAGAGTGCGGTCGTGTCGCTACAGTTCCCTGCGGTGGGTACAATGTCTTTAAAAACAGCAGCGCTATGATTCTCTAAATAAATTTAACCCAGACGTCTGGGAACGGGAAAGGGTTAAGAAGAGGGACTGAGCACCAGGGAATCCTTACAATTCTGCGGAACCTGTCCTGTGATCCTGACAGTTATAATGATGTCACATAGGGCAGCCTGCACAAAATTGCCACCCTCCCTCAGCAGTTCACTTGTGAGGCCATCTCTGCCCGGCACTTTTTTCCCATCTCAGGCTCTGGATTACTTTTCGTACTTCGTCAACAGATGGCACATTAGCCAGCCACTCACAGGGAGTGGCTACTACCTCCAGCATGGAAGCCCCAGCAGGGTCAACCACACTTAGCCCCATGATCTTAACTTGGCTGAGGGGTTTCCCCTCCACAAAGACTTCACAGATGTGCTCAGAAAACAGCAGACATGTTCCTGGGGGTCCGATATCGTATCACCACTCTTTTTCTTATAGACACAGTACTAAGTGTGGTGCTGCAGGTTATATACGAGTTATTTATGATCGTGAACTAATGAGGCAGTTTCCATCTCCTCAGCAACCCGCAAGAACCACTCATCCTTGCAGCGCTGCATGGCTCTGTAAACCTCTGAGCGAAGGATTCGGGAAGCCCCCTTATTCTCAGACGTGAGATGTTGTCGCTCTCTCTCAGCTAGCCGGAACACCTCCTCCGTTAGCCAGGGTTACAAGGGAGGTTTGGACTGCGTACCCAATGCAGCAATAGCAGCTGCATAAGCCAAAGCCCTGAACCTCACCTCTTTCCCCTCGGCATCAGGAAGAGAGGGGGAATGATGCCAACCCCAGCTGCAAGTGATGGTGACATTTTCACTTGCAACTTTCATTAGCTAGCCGAGACCAGGTTCTTATGGGGTTGAAAGGGGTCCCAGGTGAATGGCTAGCAACCACAGTGAAAGAATGGCAGGCGCATCTTACAGATGACAAGCCAATGATCAGCAGGTAGATCAGTCAAACGGTGGGTCCTGGTGTCAAGGACATGGGCCACATTCGCTATTCCATCCTTATATAGTGCAGCAGATGTTCTTGCTTGGATCCGGCATACACCCATGATGTTGTGTGGATGCTCCGATGGTGGAACAGCGTGTTGGCGATTACAAATCCATGGGCAGCACAGAAGTCTAGCAGCCTCCTAGCATTGTTATTGAACCGATCTAGTCCATGCCTTCCGATAACTCCAGTCCAGGTGCCTGTGCCATGACCCACTCAAACATTATTTCTTCTTCTTTCTTTAATGTGGCTGATGTAGATGTAGAGCAACAACGACAATTTCACATTCAGGTGGTCAAGCCAGATAACAATATCAGGAGCAGCAGAGTCTATCGCCATGACGTCTCCTTCGTATTTGTGGATGGGTCATTGCGTTGATATAAGTTGCATGGTCTGTTCTAGACGACCACAGTCGCACACTGGAGAGTTTTATAACTCAGCAATTAAAGTCACCCAACAAGATGACTATCCCGAGGGGCCACTTTAGCCAGCACCTAGGACAGGAGGTCACAGAAAGGCATCTGACTCATCTGGCTTGCCTGCATCCCACCAGTAAGCTGGAACTAGAAGCTCTCCCACACCTCACCGTGACGTGACACTCCAATGACCCCTTTGTTATTTTGTTTGTTAGTTTATCTGCCAGGGTGGTGGAGGACTTTCCACCCCTTGTAGTGTGCACACCCAGGTACGACACATGCAGTGATAAAGCACATTTGTATGGCTGCTTATACATAATTGTGAGAGTTTCCTGAAATCACCTGATAACCCACTAACTCTGTTTAGAAGTTAGGATTGTGTTGAGTCTGCAGATTGTGCTAATGTAAAAAGTTAATTATTATGGTTATTGTGCTATACAAACTATTAAGTGGCGTCTCATTCAAGGTAAGATATAGTGTTGGTTATCTTTAATGTGCCATAATAAAGGTTATTTTGTTTGTGTTAGATCGCGTAAATATGTGTCGCGAACCCACCACCACCCCACACATCCAATTAGTAAGGCTTGTCACCTGAACAAAATGTGCCAATTAGTTAATACTTCAACATTTACAATTCAACTAAAATTCTAAATGTCGTAGGTTTACTCTCCAACACACTGGTGTGCTGAAGCAGTAACTAATTGACATATCTTGTTTATGTGACAGACCTTTCTAATGGGCTGTGTCGGGTGGTGGCTGGTTAATGACACATTGATATTCACGCAAGCGAACACCAAAAAAATTACAACTTTTACTATGGACATTTGTCAGCGAAAGCCTTCGCGTTGAACTTCAATGTGCCAGCATGAAGGCTTCGTTCTGTGATGGCCGGTGGCTGAATTTCGATTTAAAGCTTTCGTGACTGCAGGGATTCATCTTCTTGGTTCTTTCGGTAAAGTCACGTAGAAGGGAAGTAATAAAATAATAAAAATAAAACATAATAAAATAATTCTCACGACGTTTCGGCCACAACGCAAGTAGCCGTCCTCAGGTTAAAACCAGGTCTGTCGAGGCGACAGCGTCTGAATGAAAAAGCACACGTGCTTGGAGCATGTATATCAGCTGGGTTGGAAGGGGGGAAGAAAGGGGGAGCCTTAACAAAAGAATATGCATATCAAGAGGAATTTAGCATATTTATGGGAAATGCAGCTATGTGATTAGTACTGCATATGCCCGTGCATTATGCAGGATTAGCAGCATCAAAGGGAGGGGATATGGGAAATACAGGTATGTGATTAGTGCTACTTTGCCCGTGCATGATGCAGGATTAGCAGCATCACAGGGAGGGGATAGGGGTAGCATTAATAAAGGGAAGAAGTGTTAAAAGTATGTAGCTGTAGTAACTAAAACCTGTGCCTTCCGGGGCGACGGCTACTCCGCACGCCGAGTGCCCGCGCGTCCCGCTGTGCTGGTGCTCCCCCCGTTATTTCAGCTGCCATGGCTGACCTGGGACACGACCGGTGGCCCCTGGGACCTAGAGTCCAACGTGCAGCTGCCGTTGTTTCTCACTCACCGGAGGCATCGGTGTTATCTTCACTGATCCAGACAATTCTCTAGGCGTGGCAAACCGGTAAACAGTTTTCAACCGGAGGTTTTTTTTTACGTGCGGTTACAAACCTACTTAAAAACTGAACGAGTTAATTGGCGATGCTGCATTGGCACAAACAACAACAAAAAGTCTAAAAATTCGTCAATGACACTGTGGCCTTCAAAAAGTATACAATAGGTGACATTTCCAGCAATGGCCTTTCTTTCAGAGCAAACAGCAAGGCCACCTATCTGGGTCCTCTCTGTGCTGTACACCTATTATATACTTTTACTCTCTAAAGCCACAGTATTAGAAACAAAAGTGTCGAGTGTATTTCTATGTAAAACCAGGATCGTCCGCCAGTTCTGCATCCATCACATCCAGAACATCGATTCCTGCAGGAACATGAGCATCGTTGTACAATAATGACAAGCAAGCTGGTTGGTGGACCCATTGGGGTTCACGGTAGCCATGGCATAATAGCAATTGTTCAGGGTCAAAGCCCAATCACTGGGTGTCTCTTGGTCTCTTAAAAGGACTCATTATGGCACATCACTTAACCAGCATCAACACACTGCTGGGTCCAAGCTCTAACTAAAACTATATATTTTTTAAACTTGACCAGTCCCACTGAGCTTTATAGCTCGTTTTCAGAAGCGACCTGGTCACAAATTAAATCTCAACAAAGTGGCTTATCACGTGCACATTTATAGTAGCCAAATACTCAAAATGCATATTGATTCTAAATGTGAAGGGGGAAAAACCGAAGAAAAATGTACGCGACCACGGGGAGAGAGACACGCAAACTCCAAATATACAGGTGTCAGAGTTGGGGTCGAACCTACAACCTCCTGTATACCAGGTGAGATAGTTAACATCTCGCCACCAAGCGTCGATCTCTCTATCTCAGGGCATTTATAATAGCCATGCCAAGGCAATGAGGCCAGTATAAGTGAGACCCTGTGTTTAAGTCCAAGGGCTGTGGGTATCCGTATCAATTACTAAGGCACTTAAGTGCCATATAAATGGCACCGATTATATTATTTGCAATGCATGCAAATTCCATTCAAATCGCCTGCAGCATAAATGGGTACACTACATTGAAATTGATCGGCAGGTGACATGCGGTGGTGTAAAGTGTGAGTATTTGACACCTCAAAAATATCTGCCCTCGAGAGGGGCTCTCTAGAACTCCCTCTAGCAGAAGGCCCTTTGACCCAACAGTGGTGTTAGCAAGCAATTGCAAGGCTGCACCTTTACCTTGGCATGCAAATCAGACGCCAGTGTTTTTCTAGGCAAAGGGAGCAAACAAAGCAGCGGGACGACGAGTCGATTTTTTTTATATCTAACATTGGTGGCAAATTGTGAGAATTCATCCGATCGCCCGGAGTGAATCAACACATGTTTAGTTAGTAATCAATAACCGATGAGCAGACAAACAACTGTGACGATACGGGGCGTCAATTGTTAAAGCGGCGTGCGTTGTCGCGCTGCGGCGGCGCGCGGTGCGTCACTGCGGCCGCGTGGCAAGGTCACTTCGACCACCAGCTCGGTTCCCTCCTTTGTTTTCACCCCCCCTCAACCCTTGGGTACGGTAATCCACGCGCTTATATTTGAACGTCGATCTCTGAAACGCCGGGCAAGTGCTCGCGATAACATTTTTGTTGGAGGCGCAATCGGACGTCACGAGCTGCGTTTTAAGAGCCCAGCTTTAGTTGCCAGTGTTAAGGGGGCTGCGGTGGCGTGATGTTCACTACCTCACCTGCTACGCAGCAGGAGGACGAGGGTTCAATCACGACCATGACGCCTGTATGTTT
Source organism: Entosphenus tridentatus (assembly GCA_014621495.2). Lineage (NCBI taxonomy): Eukaryota > Metazoa > Chordata > Hyperoartia > Petromyzontiformes > Petromyzontidae > Entosphenus > Entosphenus tridentatus. The sequence continues at coordinate 12,069,810 of CM025609.2, forward strand.
GGACTTTGCATGTCTCTCCTCGTGGATTTTTCTCCGGGTCCTCTGGTTTTTCCCTCTATATTTAGAAACATGCATGTCGAGTATTTGGCTGCAATAAATTCCCACATGATGATAAGCCACTTCGTTGAGCTATCAATTCTGGCCAGGTAGCATCTCAAAAAAAAGCTACATAGCTCAGTGGGCCTTAGCTGGTAAAATAAAATGTTTACACCATTGGAACCTCATTTGCCAGAAGAAAAAATATTTAAAAAATTTACCCTTTAATCTGTCAACAAAACTGACACCTTTTTTACAAGGAGTCATGTTTCCATTGACCACAATACCTGCGGTCATAATGCGTCATCTGGTCCAACACCATTTGAGACTAGGCTCTAAGGAAAGCTGTCTCGGGTGTGGACCACTCAACTTCAAGGACAGTGCATACATTATCAGAGTTATGTTTTTTGTTTGCATTATGACTGCAGGTATTGTGCTCTATGCAAACATGACTCCTTGTAAAAAAGGTGTCAGTTTTGTTGCCAGATAAAAGGGTAAAAAAACAATTATCATAAAATGTTAAGTTTAGTTTAGATAACTTACGGGCCCTGTATATACCGCATCGTAAAACTGATACATCATCAGGTTGTACTGCATCCGTTTTCGCGGCTGTGTGCTGTATCACTCTGCGGCCGTGCACTATGGGTTGCACTGCTAATGTGTTACTCGGCATGATGGCCGAAGCTCCCAGCGCATGGTGCGACACGTCAGACACCGTGCCCAACAACAGGCGGTACAAGCCGAAAACACATCACAGAGGTTGTATAGAGGTTTAAATTGTTACAACAACATGAATATCGTGTTATTCATTATGCTACGGTTGTAGGACGACATGCCGATTGCAAATGATATAAGACGATTCACTCGTACCTAAAAAATTTCTACCAATTGAAACATGGTTACAAGTCAAGAGTCAAAGTAATTTCAGCTCAGATGAGCCTTGAGGCACTGGTGCACACCACCTCCTGTTTACAGCCATGAGCCAGTGGTGGAAATTCCACATTTCAATGGCGGGGGCGAGTCTATCCATAGGACAACCACTGTTGGCTTCCCCACAGAGTGGTACTCGTTCGATCGACACGACAAGGTTGAAGGGCTGAGTTAACTCAACCTGACGATTGCCCTCCACTGCCGAGCCACCAGGCCAGAGAGAATAAAAATAGTAACAATACTAACAACAATTATGTAATTCTACATAAAGTTCTAGATTTGAAGCTTTCGTGACTGCAAGGATTCATACTCTTAGTTTTTTCGGTAAAGTCACGTAGGTAAAAAATGAAATTAAAATTAATAAAAAATAAAATAATACAAAAATCAAAATCACGACGTTTCGGAGGCAACACAAGTCTCCGTCATCAGGTGGGACCGTCACAGCTAGATTTGCTGTATCAAGTTGCCTCCGAAACGTCGTGATTTTTATTATTTTATTATTAATTTTAATTTCATTTTTTATCTACGTGACTTGACCGAAAAAACTAAGAGTATACATAAAGTTGATGAAATGAAGAGGTGGATTAGGGCAGGTTCGAGCACTTATTGGAAGCTTAACTCGATAAGGTAAAGCACCACACAGCATTGTGCCTGCAGAAGACATGCGAATTAGTCGGTGCAGCAGGGAGCTGTTTTGCTTGGCTTTCAGAGCCCCCACGCCCCTAGCCTCTCAGAGCCTCAGGGTGAATTCGTGAGAAATTCTTATCTACTATTCTACCATAAATGCTCTTGGTTGCAGGACAACTTTATCGCGGTTTCTGGGCACAGCAGTAAACTCTACCACTCGCGCTCTGTTCAGAAGCGTGAGCGGTACGTGGCCACGTACCTTCCCATGGTTTTTGTTTTTCAATAAAATACAGGCGGTCTCTGGTTTACGACGTTGATATCATTCGACCATGGATCGATTCACAACGCAGAAACTTAATTTACGAGGCATCCTTTCCGACACGACTCTGAACGCATTTGAACAGTCGGTCTTGTTTCCGATGTCACTTGGCATGGAGCTTTTGTTATCCTCTTGTGGTTTTGTGGATTTTTACCTCCTAAACCCTGTTAAATATGGCCGATAAAAGTTAAAATCACAAGTGGTGTTTCTACTGTTTTGAGAGTTCATGGAGAAATAGGGTCAGGATTTACGATGGGGTTTCCAGGAACGCATTGTGGTCGCGTCGTAAAAGCATGGACCGCCTGGACTTATTTCTCTGCCCCAGAGGAATGATAGTACGAGTAAACACCCATCCAGAAATTCAACTTGTCGCCACTGCAAAGTCAACACCATCTGCTGCCTACTGTCCACTCCTGGTCCCCATGTGTTTCGTGTATCCGTGTATCCATGTCCCTCAGTGTGTCAGTGTTTCCTTATGTTCATGTACCTATTGTGTTGGTGTATCCACCTCTGTGTGTATTCATTACAGTACGTCCACGTGTGCTTGTTTGTGTATTCGTGTGTCCGTGTGCCTATATGGCCGCGTGCAAGTGGAGAGGTTGGGGCAGGACACGTCATGAGTAACGTTGACAGCCGGTGGTCGAGGCTAACAACTGAGTGGTGGCCAAAGGAGGAAACGCGCCCGACAGGACCATGACCACGAGAGATGGAGCGATTAAATCAGCTCATGCGGAGAAGCCACATGTGTCAGTTGCATCGCGTGACCATGAGAGATGGCGACAGCTTGGGGTGGAGGGGGGGGCCTTGCTCCAGCAGTAGGTAGACCGTGGATGATGATTACGATAGACTGTATATTAGGTCTGACGCAATTCCCTGATTAACATTATTTATGCATATAAGCATTGATTACACTGGTCAACAAAAAAAAAATTTCTGGCCTGGACTTTTTCAGCTGTTTTGGACTAATTTCAGGGTGCTGATTCCAAATCTGATCTTAGATTTTCTCTATCACATCTCATTTTTATGCTATCGGCATACCCCATTTTCATTGATTTTACCCGAAATTAACTCTGTCACTTATGATTGCAAGTTGTTGCGAGTCAGTGACTGCTTTAGTGTTAAAATATGGTGCTGTATTTTTAGGATAGTGTGTTTATAATATAATTTTATGTAGATATCCACATTTATTTAATATTTTTCTTCTGCAGTTTTTATTGAAAATGCAATATTTGATATCTCAAAAACCTGATGTGGCAGACAAAAACTGATGTACACACATTTTATGAGACAATAAATGACGAAAGAATAAAAATTAGTTGCTAAAAACGAGACGAAGATTCTGGAAAGGTTAATGGCCCATTAGGTTAGTATAATTATTGAAACAAGCCCAGACAGACAAAAAAAGTAGAGTTTGTAAAATTAGTCAATCAATTCTAGATTTGAAGATTTCGTGACTGCAAGGATCCATACTCTTTGTTTTTTTCGGTAAAGTCACGTGGGTGAAAAAAATATAAAGTCAATTAAAATGAAAACAAATAAAATTAAATCACGACGTTTCGGAAGCAACACAAGCAACCGTCATCAGGTGTTGACTGCTCCAGCAAAATGACGTGACTTTACCGAACAAAAACAAAGAGTTTAGTCAAGCAAGTTGATTAATCAACAAAAATGTATAATCGACTAGTATTTTATTACAAGCTTTTACTTAACTCACTCCGTCTGTTGTCGTATCCTCAAAAAATATTGTTACTCAATTTTTACCAACTTCCCAATGTGCTATCGACTGCAAACTTGGTATACTTATGTGATACTGATGACAAGACTATATTCTATCATTAACATTTTAAAATTTATATTTTTTAACATTTTACACGCTTTTATTTAACTCACTGTCTGTTGTCGTATCCTCAAATCTTGTAACTGAATTTCAACCGTCTTCCCAATGTCGTATCGACTGCAAACTTGGTATAGGTGTGTCATACTGATGACAATACTATATTCTATCATTAAAAATTCAACATATATATTTTAAAACAATCTTTTTTACGGCTCTAATTGTCCACGCTCAACTGACGTTGGCTGTAAATCACCATGGTACCTTAGGTTGTGGCAAGCCTCGGGGCCACTTCCTGGAGTCGTGGAGTTCTGCCATTACTCGTACGGTACATTTTATTAAAGCGTGTTTAGAAAAAAGTATTTTTAAAAATTACTTATTTCTGATTGTTTACTTCGGCCCTTTAAAAAATGGCAGCCGCCCATCCACATCCTGCTTCCCGAAGGCAGGAAACCCCGCACAAGCCACGCCCAGGGTAACATGGCTGATGATGCCGATGACGTCATCAAGCAAGCACCTCCCGTCCAGCGGCACACATGTGAACAGAGGTGGTGACTTTTTTTTGCAGCTACAGTATTTCTGTGTTATCCGATTTAGTTTAGCAATTAAACCGACAATTGACAGCAGGGTCATTCCACGCCAACTCAGAAATGAGGCATTTATTTTTTTGGCATCTACATTGAGCCCAGGGCGAGTTTTCTAGTCAAGGTCAATTTTTTATTTTAGGTTGACCCTTGTCAGGTCATACCTTAAATTAAATATGTAAAAAAATCCGAGCATTTTTCAACTCAGCGAGCCCAAAACTCCCCAGGTGATTTTTATTCTGGGAAAATTTGAGACGGTTAGGCAACAGCTCTGGTTGAATTGGCATGGAATGATCCAAGCGCGACGGAAAATACAAGCAAGACAGAGCGCGACGGAAACAATAAACACGAGAAAAGCATCGATTCGCAGAAGAGTATCGATTCGCAGAAGAGTATCGATTCTTGAGTTGAACTGTGACAAATGCATTGATCACCGGGGAGAGTGAATCACAGCGTGCCCGCTTCATATAAACACAACACGTCAACGATACCACGTTGATTTCCACGATATGGCAGTTATCGCGATATCAGCTACCCGTAACGTGAGCAAACGAATCACGAAATCGATATTTTGCAGAATAGGATGCTACGTTTGTTGTGAGCCTGGGGCTCTACACGCGATGAGCGACTTGCATCATATCTCATCTCAAACATTTTAAAGAGCACCCCCCAGTTGCAGCCGACCCTGTGTGACACAAGGTGACTTAGCACTTGGCCTGCAGGCAGACATTATTTTGCCAGTAGGGGTTGATGAAGTGCTATGTAGAAATACCAAGTGAGTAATTTGCAGTGTAATGTTATCGAATTTGGCAACGTTTGAAAGGGACGCAGGCAACACAATTGACCTCGTTTCGAAATGACGTCTAGGGATCTGTTACGTCTACTACGAAACAGATGACGCGTAGTAGTAGTAGTATGTTTTGGTCAATACACTCCACAGCAATGATCAGGGCGGTTTGCCGAATTTGAACCACGAACCCCTGCAACAAGTGGCAAACACGCTCTTGCTGGGACAAGTCATCGCCCCCGGTCGCCATATCGTAGCGAGCGGAACATAAACACAGCCTTCAGACGCTGTCTTCTCGACAGACCTGTTCTTCACCTGAGGACGGCTGCTTGCGTTGTGGCCGAAACGTCGTGAGAATTATTTTATTATGTTTTATTTTTATTATTTTATTATTTCCATTCTACGCGACTTTACCGAAAGAACCAAGAATATAAACACAGCCGTCAGTAGCGTTGCAAGCATGCAGAAGAAATGAGAATCACGCTGTCTCAGCGTTCGCCTCACCGGTCCACTGTGGTCAAACTCTGCCCTCACTTCTCCATCACCCCCTCTAAACCAGCACACAGATATCTCCCCATACTTTGACCCTCAGCTGACTGCACTCATTTCACGAGGAACACTCCCAGGTAAATGCTCACAGATGCATACGGCACACCATGATCGACGGTAATCAAAACAGGTGGTGCAGAGTTCAAAGCAATGGCCCTGAGCCAGAGGGAGATGAATAACAACACACAGCAGCTCTGCAATCTCAACCTAACATATCAACATTGCTGGTTCATCAACCCACAAAAGGAAATCTCTTCCTTCAGGCACACCTAGCCCCAGAGATTGATCGCAGAACTTCAAAAGGTTCTGGCTCAAATCACTGATATGGATATCAACCTCCCTGAGAGACATACAGACCAGGACTTTACCCTAGGTGAGAGAGTTGCGCTGGTTCAGTGTCCTGACAAAGCCTCTGTTCTTTCAGGCCAACCCAGCCATAATCACAATCCCTGTCCGCGCACAGCCAGCATTGTGCCATTACGGTACGGGTGGTTTTCCGCTGGCTATTTGCCTTCTTGAACTAAACCGCGTAAACCTGTCCTCACAAGACATCTGAATTTTGTCCCAGGGCCAAGCAGAGCCAGCGTCCGGGCTAATAACACCAAGCGAGTATGGCGTGAGGACACATGGCATCACCGCATCATCCCACACGTGTGTTCAAGCGACGTCAGCAGCACGTCCCGGCGTCTGCGGCGGAAAGTATGACCTCGCCCACACCTTGCGGGTCATTGGGGAGAGGAAAGAGCCGTTTTGACATTACTTGTCACTGATATTAGCCGTGGTCGGTAATCGAATTCGGGTTAGTTTTTGTTATCACGCAGCACGATAACCACCGCACCCCTGGTGTGTGTAGGGTAGGATTATTTTACACTCGGATTTGTGGAGAGTTTTTTAATGGTTTACAACTAAGGGAAGGGGACTTAACTCTTGTAAAGACAATTCAATATATTCTTAGGTTTTTTCGGTAAAGTCACGTAGGTAATTTTTTTTTATTAAAATTTCTTTATTTTATTTTACTTTTATTAATTTAAATTTTTACCTATGTGACTTTACCGAAAAAACCTAAGAATATGAATCCTTGCAGTCACGAAAGCTTCAAATTTAGAAACAATTCAATATGGTCGGAACTTTAAGTTTAATGTTTCGTCGCTATTGGGGACATACCCCGATTGAAAACCGGGAAACATTTATCACAGGCTTGACTAAAGTTCGACAATAAATTCAACAAAGTTTGGCCTTTTTCCCATGGCGACAACGTCACACGCCATGCGTCTGATGATATCATCACATGTGATGCCACGTCATGTGCAACGCGATGTCATCATCTAATCTGGCTCCAACGCTTACGTCATTCATCATCATCATCACGAGTCATGGTCAATCCACTGCTAGATGAAGTCCTCCCCAAGCCACTGCCATCTCTCATTCTCCTGCGATGCAACATTCCACCCAACACCTGCGCAAGAGCAGATTTCATCGCTCCATCTCCCCGGTGACAGACCTCTCGGGACGCGTTCCATTCCTTGGCAGCCACTCAATATTCTTGACCATCGCACGTCAACCCTCTGCATTTGGACTACATCAAAGGGTTGCTAAAAACTTGAAAACACACACAAACAACAGCCAGTGGTGCGGTTTGCACAGAGGCAAACGTGCGCTTTGCTGACAGCTCGCTGTTGCTGGCTGCTAATTAAATACGTCCAAGGGCAAACGCATACGGAAAGCGTTACATCACCCCCGTTGGGTTGAATTCAGCATTTCCATTGGCTGCAGGGGGCGATGTGAAGCGAGTAAGTAAATGCAACATACACAAGATCAAAATAATCGATGCGTGCATCGCACGATTCGATTCGCGTGTATCGTGAACACGAAGATCGATTTTAATCGCTGGATCCACGCATCGTTACTTGGCCCAACTCTAGTCAGCTGCTCGCAATCGGAAGGTTGCGCATGCAAATGGTTGCAGGTTGACTCAGCCGATCGCCCCTCCACCGTTAACAAAATGAGTACTAATTTTTAGGGAAGTCAACGGCGATTTGTCCTGTGGGTCAAATTTCCCCCACCATAGGAATGTAGAATCTCCACCGCTGGCTCAGGCCTGTGAAGGGGGGAGATGAGTTCCATCCTCACCGCTAATCTTGAGCAGGAAATAATTTTGGCTTCCCCACATCCGCGATGCGTGCACAAAATCACGTGTGCGGTATTCAAATTCTAAGCAAACGACGAGCAATTGCTTCATCAATGGAATCGCGGCCCCGAATCGTGACGGGTTATCAAATGGCGAGGAAGGCTGGGGGTGAATCAGTGGGCAGTTGCTCCGAGCCACGCGGCGGAGACCAACAGCGAGAACCCTCGTCAACAAACAGAACCGCGGGACAAGCAACCATCGCTTGACGACTCGAATCGTGACCGATCCCTGGAATCGCCAGGGAAGGCGGAGAATCACCGCAAGGCTATTCCGCACCGTGCGGCGGACAGAGAGATAGAGAGAGGGGGGGGAGGAGCGGGAGTCCTCACGTACCATCTCATCCTCCTTCCCCTCGTTCACCACCGTCTCGTCCTTTTCCGAACTTCCCATCTTCGTTCAGCTGCAAGTGAGGTGTGGTGGTGGGTGGTGGGGGGGGAAACACGCAGACAAAAAACACGGGCGGGCGGGCGTTAGGACGCAGAAACTCGTGAACGAAACACACGCGCGCGTTCAAACGCAAACGCCACAGACGCGGAGCAAAAGGAAGTTCGCGGGGGTTTGTAAAGCCTGTGTCAGTCCAGGCACTAATCCAATGTAAATTAAGTCCTTGATATCCAGCCCGAGAGTCAATGCCCTCTCCCTCCGTCGGTTCGCTGTGGCCAGTCGGGGCAATCAACAAGCGTCACAGGTTCAAATCCCGGGGATACGTGTTTCTCATCACACAGAGGGCTCATAATGGCTGTGACAGAGACGCTGAGCCAACCACAACATGGTCCTGTGTTCAAGTCAGAAGCGTGGGCGTTGATCGGTTTCTCTGGAGGCTCATAGTGGGCCTGGCGCCCATGATTAAACCGGATTCTCAAGTGTAGCTCGTTGATGGTCTCAGTCCGTGTCTTCACCTCAATCGACGTTTCGGCCACAACGCAAGCAGCCGTCCTCAGGTGAAGAACAGGTCTGTCGGAAAGACAGCGTCTGAAGTTTCTGTTTGTCTAAGTGTGTGTCTCTCTCTCTCTGTGTTTCTCTCTGCTTATGTGTCTATCTATGCATCTCAGTGTCTGTGTTTTGTCTCTCTCTCAAATTTAGCAATCTTTGGAAGAACGTAATCAACCAGGTAGGGTGTTGACTGTTGTGTTAGCCGACTCTCTGTGTTGTGTTGCATTATATTTCTAAGTTTACTATGTTTTTTTATCATTCATTCTTACCTGATGATGGTTGCTTGTGTTGCAATCGAAACGTCGTATTCTATTATTATATAATTTATTTTCTTTCTACGTTACTTGACTGAAAGAACCAAAGAGTGCATTGCGGATCTTGAAATAACTTTTTTTTACCGGATTAACAAAAATGTCTCTTCTTTAAATTTTGCTTACCGAACCCTGACCACGGCCGATTGACAGTGATGGCTTGGACAGGCCTCTGTCCAGAAGTGGATTGACAGACGGGGCTGTACGCGCACACGTGCGTTCCACAAGTCCTGCACACGCTGCCGGTTGTTCCCACGACTTCCTCAACAAATACGCAAAGAGCTCTCCTTAAAAAGATCAATTGGTCGAATTGTCGCAACGCAGGTTCTTCGTGGAAAAGCCGAGAGGGGGCTCGGCGCGGCTCCTCTCCCGGGGTGGAGGACCCAACGGCGCTGCACATGCATGCCCGTGTGGGATGAGCGAAACGGCTCTGGCATGACCGCGGGAGCGGCCGTCACCCTCCAGAGCCGTTCCACAGAAAGCAGCGTGAAGTCGTGCCGCTCGCTGTGAGTTCCACAAGGAAGTTCTCTCGGTTTCAGGACAAAATTATTGCCTATTAATGTTATTATAATAGGCTTGTTTACCCTACGAAAGACCCACTCAGTGACAAGAGGCTTTTTTTCGGCAGGGTGCTGCCCAGTTTCCTGCAACAAGGGGCGATGCTGCTGCTGCTGCTGCTACGTGTAATCCCAACTGAGTAATTTGCGGGTCGTTTTTCAGTTTTGGGAAATTTGTTGTGCATTACCAGTTAAGTTCCATAGGGGTTTTTTATTAGTAGCTACAGGAGGAAACCAGAGAACCTGGGAGGGAACGGATATAGAACAGTGCGAGGGGGGGGGGGCATACAAACTCCACACAGAAAGGCTCCCGAGTCTGGAATCGAACCCGGGCATTTCTTGCGGTCAGGCACAAGCTTTACGACTGCATCACCCTGCCTCTTCGTCCAAAAGGAATTTAAATTTTTTTTTTAAATCTACCACAATCCACCGCTGCATGAATGCCTCCATCCGCCATACCAGCCACGGGGGTTGTTCGTTCGTGTTTGATCATACTTCACCACGCCGGCCGGCGCAGGCTGGTGAAGAGGAAGGGCAGGGAGACGTACCAGTTTTGACATAACTCGCCAAACTTATATTAGCCGTGGCCAGGAATCAAATTCAGGTTGGAGGTTTCGCAGTGCAGCGCCTTGACCACTGCGCCACCACTGCCGCCTCCATAATTTATAGTAGGTGGCTGTAAGTGGGGTTTTGCACAGCACAGTCCACCTTTCCACGTTCGCCAGCCTCCTCCATTCAAATGCAAATTAGGTTGCTATGCACTGCCTGGGCCTGACAATTGGTAAAAAAAACATCACGCTCAATGTAAAGAGTTCACATTAAGTGCGGGAGACCTTGTTGAGGCGGTGAGACAGCCCAAGCGGTTGATCGTCCGCCGATTGTTGCATGGGTTCGAGATTCTAAACCGAGAGGCAGCCCTGGTTATTACTGAGGTGTGTAATAACCATAGAATACTACGTGCGGTCTGCTTCGCAGTGGACGTTAAGACTCCCATGACGTCTTTCACGAAAGGCCATTGTGTGCCGGTGTCATGCTTCACATTTGACAAAACTAGAATTTCGGCAGCCTATGGCCGCCTCATACCAGCTCCTACGGAGGGCTTCTCTGGGTGCTTTGCACCTTGCCCATCGCCCCCACTGATGTCTTCTTCTTCCCTGCCCCCCCCCCCCAAATATGTGCAGATTTTACCGACTCTATTATATGTAGGGTGTGACTTTTTGGGGGGGGGGAGGGATCGATAATTTGTGGAAACCTGTTGGAGCAACGTTTTACACCCCATATCTTGGGGGGGAGGTCCACTTTCTATAACTTTTTCATTCAGGCCTTTTGAAAAGGACAAGTGGACAAACGGTATGCCGGGCTTTTATGAGATTCGCAAATTATAAATTGGGATTACAAAATGGCAAATATCGCCTCCTCTTTGCAGATCATCGAGCTTGGGCAATCGTTGGGAGCACCGGTTCTGGCTGCCTCCATGTTTGTCTGTGGTTTCTCGTGCTTCCGTTGCTCGTGTTACAAATTGTACAGCGTTGCGAGATGCAATTTGCATAACCGACTATGTAAAATAATAAACACGTTATGCTGTGCTTGCGTAGTCTGTCTGCGCTAAGTTTTTTTTCCAAAAATGTTTAACAAAACATATTAGGAGAACGGGAGTGAACTGAGGGCAGAACACGATGACCTACTTACAGTGCTGCCCCCCCCCTAGCAAACAAGAGCCATGGCACCGTGGTCTCGTCACCGCCCATTCAAACACCACCTGCGATTACAGCCCCACGACTTAGCAACAGCATCTCGTGACCACGTCTTATAATTATCAACGTGATGATAATTAGAGATGCTATGGTCCAGCTTAAATCTTATTTCAGGCCAATGTCATTGACCCTCGATAAAACCAGTACCGCAGAGTGAACGTCAGACCGTGTGCCTAAACAACACACAGCGATACAGTAGAACCTGAAGACACGTCGGAGAGCTACCTGTACGGCACAACCTCCATATCCTACGTGGGAGCAAAATGAGTAACGTGCATAGCTCTTTTTAGAGAGCCAGTGGTGGTCATTGCAAATATCACGAGGCCAACCTGTCAAAAAGAGGTCGTGGATGATGCCACCAGACCTCAGCCTTCCCCCCTTCCTTCCTCCTGTCGGTTTGCGCGCAAGTGGGCGGTGGTGTAATTCCAAAGAGCCGCGGTGTAATTTCTTGTTCCGTCAAGACGTACATCCATTAGTTCACAAAGTGACTTCACTGCAAGGAGACACTGCAGCACGTTGGCTCCGGCTGTGATACACAGGTGTCGGCGGATCACTCTGTGATGGCACCTATACTACGAGACACCTATCGGCAGGAAGGCAAGGCAGCACTTGCACGAGGCAGGATAGCAAGTAGGTTCCTGACATGTTACATGCGTAGCGAACTATGCGAGCGTTCTCTCTTGGAAGGCATGGGGTTTTCTCCGGTCACTCTAGTTTTCATCCACAGAACAAAGATATTCAATAATCGATCGGCTAAAAAGAAAACAAAGGATGGCAATGACAAAATACATCTCAAAATTTAACAAGACATTCCTAGTAACAACATAAACATTCTCCCACCAGTGTAAAACATTGTCCCTACTTGGTGGTGGCGCAGGTGTAACTTTCTGACCCACCCCTACGGGACTTCTGTGATATAGATCTTTATAGCTCATCGGATTTCTCCAGGAAAATGTGTGCAGATTCTGATTCTGTTAAAGCACGTGTCTCAGAATCACAAGGTTGTGAGTTAAAACCTTGGTCATGGCCGACAAACAGAAATGGGCATCACTCTGATGGTTGCTCTGTCAGACTGGTCCCTGCCACAGAGATTTCGGATACAGGCAGAGGCAAGACTCACCGTGAGACCCAGGAGTCAACAAGCATTGTGGCCTTTAAGACGATGCAAGACTGAATGGGATGTTCTTAAAAACTTTCCATTCACAATAAAATCTACGTATTCACTTCTGGAATGCATTTAACCGTTTTTCAAATTAACCTTATGGCGGGACCCCAGTGTCCCATAAGCCCCCGGCTCTCGCATAAACATTCAATTATAATGTAAACAAAAACTTTGCTCTTTTTCACCAATGGGTTTGAAGGATGGTGGCAAGTGTTGTCTTGTTAAACTATGCCTTTAAAACTTCAAATCTAGATTATGCCTTTAAAACTGAAAACTACTTACCTGCAGTACCTCTATTTGAATACACTATCGAAAAAATAATTTACACCCCTATGTCAATCATCGCATTTCTCAGTGTGGATTTGTGAACACAATTTGTAAACAGTACGTAAAATAGTACGCGTTTTCAATGCGCTGTTCATACTGTAACAAGCGTTTATACCAATGTTACTCTACAGAGTAGTGGGTCGCCGCTCCTCTTATCCGCATTGATACGAGCGGTATGTGGGAGCTATGTCTAAACCGCAAAAAAAAACAATCTGCACAGATGCATACGGACAAGAGAAGTATTATCAAACAGGAGGAATTGACGGTGCAACGCATCTCATCTGTTAAATATCTGCAGGCAATAGGATTGTCATCGATTGATCCTGGCTGCAGACATTGGTAGGTCACAAATCATGAAGATAAGAAAGCAGTTTCACTGTATTATGCATAACGTTATGACAAATAAAAGCCTTAAGTGGTGTAGGCAGTTTGAGCAGCTTTGGAAAAGATTTGTGATCCTGCCCATAGCCGAGCATGGAGTGCATTCGCTTGTTCAGCTCTTCTGCGCATTCGTCCTCGCTGTTGTGCTTGGACACGACATGACAACAGAATGATCTGTGCCAGGCGGGTCGGGGCGTTTATGTGCGCGGTGGGACGGGGTCGGCAAAATTTTAATTCATTAATTACGATTTGACTTCCGTTTATTCGGGAACCCAGGTCCCGCCATAAGGTTCAAATGCCGATGACTCATTCATTGAAAATTCAGTGAATCCACTACCTCATGTCACTCCCTACCCAACCTCACCCACCCAGACTATTTCAAGTTATTTACAAAGTCACAAGCCACCCGAAACGTAGAAATATTCTGGTCTTAAACAAGCATCTTGTTATTTTGAGCTCACCTCGTATTTTATACAGCGATGATGTAGGTTTGGGGAGCGCTTTATCCAGCAGTCGATTGATTTAAAAAAAGAGCTGTACAGCTCAGTGGGCCTTAGCTGGTAAATATATTTTTTAAAGTAGTTTTTAGTATTATATCTATTCTTCTCAAAAATATTTTACTGATTTTTCCTGGACGTTTCTGTTGTGCATCGTCACTCTAAGATGTTCCTTGTTCATGTTTTTGTTTGTTGCGGTTGCACCCGAGTTCAAGAGCCTCATGGCTCACAGGGCTACACCTAATAAATGAAACTGAAAAACGGAATCATGGACTGCTGATAAATAATCCACAGCCCTTGTTGTCAGTCTACTGCTGGATATGACTGCCACCACATGGCATGTTATAGTGGGGGATATTTTTTACCACACCTTACCAGGCTTATTTTCTAGCAATTTGAAATACCCACCAATGGCTTAGGGCCATCGAGGTTACTGATGCCCATCCTGTGGCTGGTTAACGAAAAAATAATCCTAAATCCGGGTCTCCATTCCTTCATGCAGCCACAATAAATGAGTCACAACCACAGTTACATAATAGGCACTCAGGTGTACAGCCAACTCTGTGTCTGTACACGCGAGTCTGTGTGTGGCCAGATAGAGGGGGCTCAACTCCAAGCGTGGCACGGGCTAGAGGAGAAATGGGCTGATGTGATAGACGAGGACGTGGAGCTGAGTGAACTTGAACGGTACCAGCGGTGCCAAGATCGGCCTCTGCGGAGGAGGCTCGTGAAGGACGCTGCTTGCTGCTGCTGCTGGGCAGTTGGAGGCAGTCGCCCTCCACCAACAGCGGAGGGCAGATGAGCGACGCTCACAACAACGGACAGAGTTCCCGGGCGGATAAAATACAGCAATTTGGAACAATATGGAGCACATGTGTTGCACCTGCCGGCCGTCTCAGTCAGTCAACCCAAGGCACCTATGACCTGCCAGAAGCGAGCCTTCGACACTTCACGTGGCCTCAATGTGCACCTAGCCTGGCACACGCGCCATGGTGTGGTCGCCACCACTACATGTTGCTGTGTGTACACACACACAGTACACTACACATGGTACACACACAGTACACACACGGTACACACACACGGTACACACACACAGTACACTACACAGTACACTACACAAAGTACACACACACGGTACACACACACAGTACACATACACAGTACACATACACATCACACTACACAGTACACACACACGGTATACACGGTACACACACACAGTACACACACAGTACATACACAGTACACACACAGTGCACTAACACACGTACACACACACAGTACACTAACACACAGTACACTACATACAGTACACACACACGGTACGCTACACACGGTACACACACACACAGTACACACACACAGCACACACACACAGCACACACACACAGTACACACACACATTACAGTACACACACACGGTACACTACACACGGTACACCACACACAGTACACACACACAGTACACACACACGGTACACACACAGTACACACACACAGTACACTAACACACGTACACACACACAGTACACT
>CM025609.2:12106091-12118049 GCA_014621495.2 Entosphenus tridentatus
AGAAACAAGAAAAATAGGTGTAAAGATAGTCTAACACTAAGGCTTTCGCGACCAATATTATCCATAACAGAGGTGTTTTGGGTCAGATCGCGTAAATATAAATGTGTCGTTAAACCCGCCACCACCCGACACACCCAATGTAAGACCGAAACAGGAGGATTTACCCACAACTCTGGCTGTTGCCTGATGAGGCTGGTTGTAATTCCCGGCGATAACGTCGTACTCGAATTATAAATGTTGTGGGTCTACTCTCCAACACACCGGTGTGCTGAACTAGTAACTAATTGGCATATTGTGTTTACGTGACAAACCTTAACTAAAAAAAACCTCCATTATAGATGTGAAGATGTTCAAACAATAAATAGATACCGATTCCAAGGCATCAGGTCTGCATTAACCATGCATACTTGTGGAAAAGCATGCAAACAAGCATGCTCTGATAATATTTGCATTGCCTATGAAACTGATTGACCGACACCAGAGACAGCCTGGCGATTGATGTCTGAACCGCTCCTGGCTCTCACCCACCTGTATACCCACCGGCACTGACCAGCGTGGTGAAGTATGGTCAAATACTCGTGGTTCTTTCGGTAAAGTCACGTAGGTAAAGAAAATAAGAAATACAATAAAAGATAACACTAAATAAAATGTGATCACATTTAAGTAGATTTATTTTTATCTTTTTTTTTATTTCTTATTCTCTTTACCTTCGTGACTTTACCGAAAGAACCAAGAGTATGGATCCTTGCAGTCACGAAAACTTCAAATCTAGAAAGCTATGGTCAAAGTCGAAGAAAATGGCCAACGACACGGCACAGAGAGCTTTCATGCAGCAGTGTATTGTCATTGTAAATAGAGAGTTATGATTATCGTTAAGTGTAATTAATATACAGCATTGTGGGATGCTGTTGGCATGAATGAAGCTATATAAAATGAAAGTATTATGAAAGTATCTACAATTATTATTGCATGCCTCCTACGTACATTGCACTCCCAGTGAGTGATATCCGAACCGATATCCGAACCGGTCCTGGGTCCCTTCCACGCACTTCACCAACTCGCACTCTCGACCAGCGTGGTGAAGTATGGCCAGACAACTCTCCAGGACCACCACGGTGTGTGCGGAAGAGGGGGGGGCAGCGGGGGGCCTTAATCCAGCAGTGGATTGACAGAGGGGGCTGTTATATTATAGGCCATAACGCGCCTGTTGTGTGTTCAGTAAATACATCAATTATGGGTGTATTCTCCAACACACCGGTGTGCTGTACTAGTAACGAATTCGCACGTTTAGTTTACGTGACAAACCTTAACTAATTGGCTGTGTCTTGTGGTGGCGTGTTTAGCTACACATTTATAATTACGCGATCTTACCCCCAAAACAAACCTTTATTGTAGTAAATCAGGAGTCGGGCGATCACAAAAAACATGCCTGTCAACCCCTTATCAGTGCCTACCTTATTACAGACGAATTCAGACCTTATTGGTCACCCGGTACACTTATAAATCTCAACGTTCATCCTACAAACTCCCATCACAAGGGAGAAACACAAACAGACAACGTTTTTTGTTGCCCCGTATTGTAACGGCTCTATGCCGTACGCACCTGAGAACTCAATTTCCCTGTACAAGAATACCGAGGTAAACCGCATAGGTTGACAACTATGCACAAAACATTAACCCGTAAAAACAAAGTTTTTCACTATAAATCCTTTATATGCGTGGCGGCTAGAGTCCTCTCGTCCTCTGGCTTGAGATGGCTGCCACCTATGGGTCAGATGATTGCATGGCAGCATTAAGCAATTGGTAATTAAATATAATATTTTTGTCCTAAAAAGTGTAACATTTTGGAACAAAAAAATTCATGAAAAGTAATTGTCACGCACAACGAGTCTGTGTGGAAAATGTCAGCTCGATTGGATCACGGGAAGTGGGTTAAAAAACGACCGAAAGATTTGCACGGTCGTAAGCGCGCAATCAAGCAAGTGAACTTAATATAAAGGATTTTAAAAAAAGGGCATTTCGTCGCGAGTCGCGGTAAACGATGCCAATGCTACGGTGGTGGCGCACGAGACGGCCGTCTTTTACGTGTGACTTGAATCACCCAAAAGTCGCCTCCGCTAATACAGTGCACAACGTGTTTCCCCCGACGACGTGCATTCTCAATTGGCCATCGGAAAACATTTTTTCCTTTCCCCGTGCAAGAAACACACCCCCCCTCTCCCCCCACGGAGTGCGTGGGGAGAAGACGCCAAACTCTGTTCATGCGTGTGCCGCTGGACGGGAGGTGGCGGTGTGAAGTCTTGGTGATGTAATCGGCATCATCAGCCACGGCACGACTGGTGTGGATTTTTTTTGGCGGGGGGGGGGGAGTCTCTCTAAAGCAGTGGTTCTTAACCTTTACTGCAGCCTTTCACCCCTTTGATGAAACAAAGTAGTTAACAACTCTGGCACCTCCCAGTTTCAACCAGTCTATACAGCAAAGGCTCATTCCTAGCAGCAGCCTCAGCCACACCAACCTCACAATAATAATACAAAACTCCGATCCAGGTGCCTACCTTGACTCCTCCCCCCCTCAACCAGTATATATACAAGGACGGGTCTCTTAGAATTTCTCTTTACTTGATACAGCTATCGTGCTGTGACGGTTCCACCTGAAGACGGAAGCTTCTGTTGCCTCCGAAACGTCGTAATTTTTATTTTACTTTTATTAATTTTTATTTTATTTTTTACCTACGTGACTTTACCGAATGAATCATTGCAGTCACGAAAGCTTCAAATCTAGAAAGTAGTTATACTTACCTACCCGTGCGTAGCTTGTGTTTCAACGATTTACCTTCTAAAAAAATCTGGCCCACGTCTCGCACCCCCCAAAAAGGGCATCTCGCACCCCTAGCTTAAGAACCACTCCTCCAGCGTATGGCAAAGTCTGTGCAAATCACACGTCCAAGTTGAAGCCTGCGAGCCACGTGATGGCTTCGGTAGTTGCGCGACTAATACTGCTCAGCCCATCCGCCGTTGTTCGCCGATACGGGTTCCAATCGTCTGGCTCGGGTGGCCGAAGTCACACGGTGGGTTGACTTTAATTCTCCCCCTTGCGGAGGAGGAGGTGTGGCGCAGTGGCCCAGTTGCCGTTCTGAAGCGGTTGATGGAGTGGCATTTGTGGGCGGTGGGTTTCCTGCCGTCGGGAGGCTGGATGTTGGGGCCGTCACCAAATATTTAACGGGAGCGAGCAAATGACCACCAACAAATGCAGTCGAGATTATAATATTGAAACCAAACGAGTCGTTGTACCGGATGCATGTTGAACTTTTTTCGCACTGTACGTCGCCATCCGTGTTAATCGGAGGTGCGGGGAAAGGGATCACAAGCTTAATGGCTTCACCAATGTGTAGCGATCTCATCCCGTCTCGGAAGCCAAGCAGGGTGTTGAGCCTGGCTAACGCTGCGGCACCGCCGTGCGTGCCGCAGCTCTCCCGGGTGACTGCGGGGCCGTGCCACAGCGGAGGGAGTCAGTGCAGCAAAATCGGTTGTACTGCACTTCTGTGCTCCCCGTCTGCGCTCCCCGCATTCACGATCCGCGCTGAGCCATCTGTTGGGGTAGCGTGGTGGGGGGGGGGGCTCATCCAGCAGTGGATTGAGACAAAACAAGGACCGATCATGTACACAGTCTATAAGAATAGGTTTTAGCCAATTGTTATATTTGGCAAGGAAGGTCCCATGATCTACACAGTCTTTCGTGTGTGCCGTATTAACAGTATGTAGCACATGCATATCTAGTGCATTAGTACACCAATTTACGCCTCTCCTTTTACATTGTCTCACAAATTCGTCGTCACTTTATTAACACCGCGACCTAATTTGCGTCCCATCAACCTCACACTTATGCCGCTGACAGCATCGTCCGTCCTTTCTCGTTATCCGTCGCCTCTCAGCCTTCGCCTCCACCACCTCCTGTAGATAGATAAAATCATGACCGAGTGACTGACATCTGAAACGTGGCACACCTCTGGTTAAGTGTATGCCTATGGATATAAAAATGCAAACATCAAAATGTAATCTGGTCCGCCAAAAGGTTATGGCCCAGAGGTTGATTGATTTCACTCACAGGGTAGGGTCAGCCTAAAGTTCCAACGCAGAATATCCCTGGGTTTGATCTTCCACGAAGCTCATGGTCCATCCCTAAAGCGCATCCACTGCACAAACCATGGCAGGTGCAAATAGATATCTGATGCACAAATGGTAAATGTATTACTCTCCAGTGTGCGACTGTGGTCATCCAGAACAGACCATACAACACACGAACCTCATGGCGGGACCCCGGGGTCTCGAATAAACGGAAGTCAAAATTGCAAAAAAAATTCGATTTAAAGCTTTCGTGACTGCAGGGATTCATCTTCTTGGTTCTTTCGGTAAAGTCACGTAGAAGGGAAATAATAAAATAATAATAATAAAAATATTTTTAAAAAACATTTTATTATGTTTAATTTATAGGGAAATAATAAAATAATATAAATAAATAGCATTTTTTATGCTTAATTTAATTTATTTTATTATTTCCCTTCTATGTGACTTTACCGAAAGAACCAAGAAGAGCAATTTATTTATTTATTTTTGGCGACTCTGTCCCACCGCGCACATAAACGCCGCGACCCACCAGAAATCAATCCTCTCGTTCTTCACCAAGCACCCGTCTTTGCCAAAATTGACGTAGTCATAAACAACATTTTGAAACTTTGATTAGCTCATCGTGTAGAGCTCGTCGAGAGGAATAGATTGCCGTATCGTTCGCATTCAACAGACGTGAAATTATGTCGCAACGCAGTTTATGCGAGAGCCGGGGGCTTATGGGACCGATCCACAAATACGAAAGACACATTACAGCGATACACTCCGCTGCTCCCGGCGCGGTTGTTTGGCCTGACCATCTTAAGGCGAAATTGTAGTTGTTGCTCTGCATCTCCATCAGCCGTACGAAAGAAGAAGACTACATTTCTACATTGCTTTCGGGTCTCGCGCTAAACACTTAAAATATACCAAACCCACCATCAGTGAATCAAGCAATTACCCTCCCGTGGAGTGTGACGCCTAAGCCAATAGGGCGCGGGCAATGGCCCGCTAACCCGTTATTTAATTGTGACGCTTGATCATCTAGGAAAGCCTTGCCGAGTCTCGTGACTCGTGACTTTTTTTTCGAAGGGCCCTTGTAGTTGCTCTGTATAATTGAAACGTATTCACTTGTAATTTTACGAAATTGAATCGTGACGCCGGCACACATGGGCCTACTCTTGCGAATGACGTCGACGATTTTTAACGTCCACTTGTAAAGCGGGCGGCGAATTTTTTTTTCCGCGGTTGATAAACCCGCAGTAATAACCAGCGCAGCCTCTGGATTCGAACCGTGAACCTCTGCTACAGGCGACGAATGAGCTGCCACGAGGCCGTATCACCGCCCGTTAGCCGCGTATTAATCAACTAATAACTGCTGTACTCCAGTGACGTGCAGTGAGGTCAATGGCTGGGGAGGCACTGGCTAGTGTCAGAGCCAGATTCACACACCGAGGGGGGCGTGTCCTCACTGAGGGGGCGTGTCCTCACTGAGGGGCGTGTCCTCACTGAGGGGGCGTGTCCTCGCGGAGGGGGCGTGTCCTCGCTGAGGGGGCGTGTCCTCACGGAGGGGGCGTGTCCTCGCTGAGGGGGCGTGTCCTCACTTAGGGCGCGTGGCCTCACTGAGGGGGCGTGTTAGACACGTCCCCCTCAGTGAGGCAGATGTGATAGCTGCCTCCCCTGGTGCTTTTTCATTGCAGTTTCATGACGAGACCAGCGAGCCTAAATATCTTTATACACATACGTGAAATAAGTTACCTGGAGTATGGAAGGCGAGGACATGAAAGGAAGGCGTCTACAAACATTACATTGGTGACATACTGAGAAAGTAACAGGCACGCGCTTATTGCCCGCGCTCCATCCAGTTACTGAGGGGTTGCGCAATCAGAGGGGAGGCTGAGCTCGTCGCTGCCTCACCTCTCGTCTCTTCCTGTATTTGCAGCGGAGCTCCGCAAATTTGGCGATTTTGATTTTAAAAATTATTGGAATCGTACAGAAATGACTTTTATAACACAGATCAGTGGAAAAATCTAAATTTTTATTTTATTTGATTATTCTTTTTTTTTTACTTTTCGTAACAGCTATTTTAATTGGAGTATTACAGGTGAGGCTCTGCCTCCCCTGCCTCCCCTGACCACACGTCCCTGCTGTACTCTATGTAATCACTGGGGAGAGTGCATGGTGGCACAACGGTTCGCACACTGCACTATGAACCTAACGACCTGAGCTCGATTCATCAGTGGTGACTGATATCAAAACTGCTCTTCAGCAATCCTCACTGACCATTTTGGTGAAGTATGGTCAAAGAGCACATATGATTGACAAATATCTAGAGGCCCTTGTTCATCCAGCAGTCTTGAAACGTAACTGTTTTAATTCATTGGTATTCACTAGAGAAATACATTGAATGTGTTTATTTATTAATGTAAGGGGGATGGGGGGGTATTTGAAAATCTTGACATTTCAGGACCAATCCTCCTCCTAGACCTGTAAAGGGCGGTTGTACATGTACAGTAAAACCTTGGATTGCGAGTAACTTGGTCTGCGAGTGTTTTGCAAGACGATAATTTTTTTTTATTAATATTAATTTGATAAACGAGCGAGGTCTTGCAATACGAGTAGTACGTGTATACGCTTTGTCTACCGAGCGTCACGTGATCACAACTGATATACGAGTGCTTTAATATACGAGTGCTTTGGATTACAAACACGTTTCCGAAACGAATTATGCTCGCAATCCAAGGTTTTACTGTAGTTGCTACTGTATCGTTTTGGCTAGCCATCGAACAAAGATAGTCACCACATCACGTGCTTTCAGATGCGTTTCTGCGGCTGTCTGGAACACTCTTCCTTGCGATATTAGGAAGCCGCTGGGAGCTATGCACTTTCAAATCATCTCGATTGAAAACTCATTTCTTTAGAACTGCTTTTTGTCTTTAGTTCGTTGTCCAATTAGCACGGTTGGCTACGTACGGTGCGAAAGAAGTTAAACAGACATACTTACACCGTGCACTTACCGAGATTCAGAAAAATGGTGCATTCATAGCCGTGAATACCAGTGGCACTGGCATGTACGGGACGTCCGTGTTCTCCTGGCGAGGCATGATGCTCTTGCTCACGGTGGTAGACCGTGGCAACGGAGCGACTGTAGCGCAACCGATAAATGAAACCCGAATCGTACATATGTTGAGAAACCACCTGCTAAAGCAGGGGTGGAGAACGTCCGGCTCGCGGGCCGTGTAAGGCCCGCAAAATTATTCGGTGTGGCCCTGCCAAGGCAACCGCAGGCGGGACTCGAAATTCAATAAATCTAGGAGCAAACGTGGAAAAGCAGTTGCGGGTAGCAACATCATCAATACCAGCTAACATCACACGCCTCGCCAAAGAGAAGCAGTTACAGCCATCGCATTAGGGGCGAGTTAATTAAATGTTTGACCAAACATAACAGGCTAATTTTTAAGTTGCTCATTTTGCATGGCCCGCGAATGATGTTATAAATATCCAAATGGCCCTTGGCATGAAAAAAAGGTTCTCAAACCCCTGTGCTAAAGTAAAGACCTCAACTCTCCGAGGACAAGCGACCACCCACTTGCCGAGCAGGGGGGCGGCGGGATTGACGATGCTTGCACAGGCGCGGGGTTGGTCAGGGCAGACTTCCCGCCGGGTGGCAAATTTGATGACCCGGCGGCAGCAGCAGCAGCCAGCTGCCTCACAAGAACCCCGTTCCACACGGTCGTGTTTCACGTGGAGTCGGAGCCACAGCGGGGCGGGCTGCGGGCCTGATACGGGGCGGTTCATTTAAAGTTCATTTATTATTTCAAGTTTATTTATTTGGTATAGCCCTGTGAGTAGGCCTCGGCAAGGTAAGGTAATTGTACTCTTTTTACCGGGTAAAAGGGTAAAGGTAAAGGGTAAAGGTGTCGACATGCCAAGGGGTAAGGGTAAAGGGTAGGGTAAAAGGTAGGCTCGTTGCTTTTTACCTTTTACCTTACTTGCTAAAGGGTAAAAGGTAGGGTAGAGTGATCGTATTGTGGTAAGGTAAAAGGTAGGGTAAAGGTAGGCTCGTTGTTTTTACACTTTTACCTTACCTTGCCGAGGCCTACCTGTGAGCCATTCGGCTCTTGAATCGGGTGCAACCGCAACAAACAAAAAACATGAACCAAAAACATCTTAAAGTGAATATGTGACTGAGTGCAAACAGAAAATCCAAGAAAAGACGGCAAAATATTGCAGAAAAAGCACCGTACACCAACGCTGTGTGCAAAAATCTCAGTGGGATGCAAGTCAAACAACCAACAATCACAAGACAACTTAGATTAAGGCCATCAGTCTAACTCTGTACTACAACAAACAAACATGGCTAAACCAATACACTTTTCGAAATCAAAACAACGAGCCAAGTGAGTTTGTCTGGGTGACGGCGTGTGGCGAGGGGGGAACGTGGAGGAAAGGTTCGTGTTTGGTGAAGCGGGAAGGAAAGAGGGCGATAGGTAGACAGAGAATCGGATGGATACTTTTGTAAATGTCACCGAGGGGACAGTACGGCGGTGTTATATAAAAACGTCCAAGTTTGCACAGCGTTGAGTGGCTTCATAATCGAGGCAACGGCTACTCGGTATTGAGTAGAGCGATGGACAGAGGTGGCTGATACGACTGAGCCTACAACGCTAAGAGCCTGAGTTTGAATCTGGTTTTCAGCCACTCGTGGTGACACTTAGGTCTCGGCAATGTAAGGTAAAAGTGTAAAAACAACGAGCCTACCTTTACCCTACCTTTTACCTTACCACAATACGATCACTCTACCCTACCTTTTACCCTACCCTTTACCCTTACCCCTTGGCATGTCGACACCTTTACCTTTTACCTTTACTCTTTTACCCGGTAAAAAGGGTACAATTACCTTACCTTGCCGAGGCCTAGTGACACTGGTGTCCCCGCACGTACAGAGGTGATGGTCTCACCCCGGTCACCAATGATTGTACAAAAAAAATACCCCACACCGTGTTAAATTAGATTTTCTTCCTAATTTGATTTAATCCAGATCCAAAAAGTTTTAAATGGTTGTTTTAGTAATGTGTGACGGACATCTCCGTGGCGGGTGAGAACATGCTGTATTTGACACGGCTCTCTGCAAGAGTTCCAAATGGAAATGGCTTTATCTCATGGTAACCAGACGTCGATAGGACAGTTTGGAATATAATTAAGATGAGTACAAACTATATATATATAAATACAGCCCTTTGTAAATCTACCGCTGGATGAACCCCTCTCCATGCATTTCGGCGATTTTGGCAATTGCCTCACGCTGGTCAGTGCAGGTTTGGCGAAGGTAACAACCCGTGACTGATTCAGATATCACTTGCCACCAAAGTTAGGCATGGCCAGGAATTGAACTCAGCATACCGGGTTAATGGTGCAATTGCGCTCACCACTATGCCAGCAATGACTCAATTATTCATTAATTTTTTTCTGAATATGACGGAGGGAGGAGTGGACGAGAGTGGAATATTTTCATGCAGCTATCGGACACTGCACGCTAAGAGCTTTTTACCCTGGGGACAAATAATCCGGGTGGATGGCGCAGTAGTTCAAGCGCAAACCTCACAGTCGGTAAAGTGTGAGTTCACATCCCGACCATGGGACGACTCCGTCTTTCATCCACCCTGGGTCAATACAATTGATACCAGTTTGTGGTAGGTAGACAATCGTGGAACATCTTAACACCTATATTCTTGTTTTATATATTTTTTATTTTATTATTTCTCTTCTACGTGACTTTACCGAAAGAGCCAAGAATATGAATCCCTGCAGTCACGAAAGCTTTAAATCAAAATCTTAACACCTGTTTTATTTCCAGTAAGGGTAAAAACTATGCTTACTTTTTTCAGACAATAGTTTCCTTTGGAAGGACTCGGCGGCCCCCCCCCCCCAACGTAAAAATATGGAGTTCCCACCAATCGCATGGTTAGAAATGGGAGACGATCATTGCAGTGACGAGAGGAGTGTCGCGTTGGCGAGATGTTAACTACATCACCTGGTATACAGGAGGTCGTGGGTTTGATGCCGACCCTGATGCCTGTCAGTTTAACACGTAGGCTTTCACGACCAATATTATCCATAACAGAGGTTTTTTTTTGGGTGAGATCGCGCAAATATATAAATGTGTCATTAAACCCTAACTAGTTGGCTGTGTCGGGTGGTGGCGGGTTTAACGACACATTTATATATTTACGCGACCTGACGCCTGTATATTTGGAGTTTGCATGTTTCTCCCCATTGTCGCGTCCATTTCTCCGCGTCCTCCGGTTTTTCCCTCCACATTTATAATCAACATGCGTTCATAGTATTTGTCTGCAATACATTTCCACGCGCTTATAAACTACTTAATTGAGCTATAATTTGCTATAATAGCTACATAGCTCAGTGGGCCTTACCTGTAAAAAAAAAATTGGTTTAGTTTATGAATTAAATTAGCCAGGGCTGCTTAAACTCAGGACCTCAGTAAGTAGTGGCTCAGTGTCCCAAAATGGGAAGCGCCACAGTGAGAGCCGCCCACTTCCTTGGCTTTAAACATGGAGCTGGCTCATTGCCTTGACATGGGCATCAACCCTTGAACCTACACCCTTAGCGGCGATGGCTCAGTTCCCAGACATGGGCCGTCATCCTCCTGAGAGACACCCAACCTCAGGGCTTGAACCCAGCATTCCAAAGGGGTCTGGCCCGTGACCTCACTATCACGACCCACGGGCCGGAGGGACCCAGAGGTGCCGGGCTACGATGAAGAGAGAAGGACGGACAGGAGGCCGAGTTTCATTTCTTGGAGCGGGGCCTATGCCAATCGCGCGACGCTGCGGGGTCTGGCTTATTTAAAAGTGCATTGCTCCAGTGGCTTCCTAACGTCGGAAGGAAGAGCGTTCCAGACGGCCGCAGAAGCGCATCTTGATAGCGTGCGATCGGCTAGGGCCCAGATCCTCAGGGGTGTTTGCTGTGCACCCTGACAAAGGTGTGAATATTCTTGGTGCTTTCGGTAAAGTCACGTAGAAGGGAAATAATAAAATATAAAATCATCATCAGGTGTGAAAACTACAGTATCTCTCCCACTTCAGCTTAAATGTTCTTGCTGAAGTTTTCACACCTGATGATGATTGCTTGTGTTGCGATGGGAACGTCGTGATCATTTTTATTGTTTTATTTTTATTATTTTATTATTTCCCTTCTACGTGACTTTACCGAAAGAACCAAGAAATATGAATCCCTGCAGCCACGAAAGTTTTAAATCGAAAACGGTGTGACTGCACGAGAGCGTGCGAGGGCCGGATAGAGGCGGAGACCAGCCGCCTAAATTTCACCGATATTGTAATCCCATTTCCCTCTTGCGTTCACATGACGGAAGGGCGCACGCCAAACATCTGTTTGCAGCAGGTGGGGGAATTAGCGGAGATAATTTTCAGCATAAATGGCTGCTTACGAATGTGATAATTGGGCTCGTTACAGCCTGTGACGTAATTATAGCAGACAGGGTCTGGTCACCATGGGAGGAAACGTATAATTGCATAGAATGGATTGTACATCCGATGAAGGCTTCCAGGTCTTCTCGTGTCAGCAGCATTTAAATGCACGTGTTAAACATGGTCTTAAAAATAACTTCGGGTTTTTTTTTGTTCACTACATGTCGTTAGTCCCAGCTCTGAGAATTACAAAATATTCAGGTTGATAGGCATGCGATAAACACTCCTTTAAGAGCATGTAAAGGTGTGCCCCTTGTGTGGATAATTGTTGTTAAACTTCGATTTAAAGCTTTCGTGACTGCAGGGATTCATCTTCTTGGTTCTTTCGGTAAAGTCACGTAGAAGG
>CM025609.2:12150934-12195389 GCA_014621495.2 Entosphenus tridentatus
CAGTGTGGTGAGTGAGTGAGTGAGTTGTTGGGAAATTTCTCGGGAGGCATTTGTGTTTCCGCACGTGAAATTATAATAGTGTAACGACTCGGACGGCAAAGAAATGAGAAAAGCAACTTTTTATTTAAGGTTTACAAATAAGGGACACTACTAACGAGTTCCACAATGAGGGACCCTCGGCTCGTTCCTGTCTTCCTGCTTGTATCTTCCTCCGAGCGTCCCCACTCCTCGTGCTCTCCACTTACATCTCCCTCACGCTCCTCTCTCGAACCTTCTTGTCCCTTTCAAGTCTGCCTCCCGACCAATCAGAGGCCTCTTTCTTCCAAATAGAGACCGTTGTCTATTTTTAAATCCTTTATATTAAGTTCACTTGCTTGCTTGCTTGCGCTCTTACGACCGTGCAAATCTTTCGGTCGTTTTTTAACCCACTTCCCGTGATCCAATCGAGCTGACATTTTGCACACAGACTCGTTGTGCATGACAATTTATTTTCGTTAAAACATTTTTCCAAAATTTTACACTTTTAAGGCAATTTTTTTTTATATTTAATTACCAATTGCTTACTGGTGGCAGGCAATCATCTGACCCATAGGTGGCAGCCATTTCAAGCCAGAGGACGAGAGGACTCTAGCCGCCACGCATATAAAGGATTTATAGTGAAAAACTTTGTTTTCACGGGTTAATTTTTTAAATATCCATTAGACTGCATATGGCCTGGTGTGTTTGCATCCGAGTGTCTGTGCTTCTACGTTTCCATGCTTCTGCATAGCTTTACATCTGTTTAAATGCATCTATATGTTTGATTTTATGAATGTGTAAAAAAAAAACTATTACCCCTTTGGCACACCACAGTAGGGGGGGGGGGGGGGAGTCAGGATAAAGAGGGGACACGGCTCACGATCAGCAGCAGCAGCAGGAAACAAGGAGCGCCGGGCAGGCAAGGGAGGGAGGAAAGAAGCCATGACTGGACTAAGATATCAGGCAAAAGGGAAGGAATGGGCTGGGAGAGGAGAGCAACTCAGAGTGGGGGGGGGTGTGGCCGCGCACCCATCCATCAGCGCGCCCGTTCACCCGCGCGCCCGTTGCTTCCACCCGCAGACTGCGACCTGGAGCGCTTCCCGTCCTCCGTGTCGCTGTCCGAAGTGCTGCAGGCGCGCCTGCGGCGGCTGGCGGCGGCGCGCACTCCGCCGGTGCTCTCGCCGGAGAGCGTTCACGGCGTCCTCTTCTCCCCCGACGGCGTCGCGCTCGAGACGCTCGAGACGCTCGTGTGCCGCGGCTTCGCCGACGGCTTCGCCTCCGTCGAGCGGCAGCGCTTGCCGGACCTCGCCCCGGGCCTCCTCGCCGCCCCCGAGTGCCTCCCCTTGCAGACGTTTGTCAGGGACGAGGACGGGCGCGACGGCGTGCCCGCGGGGACGCTCCTGCCTTCGGGAGAGGAGGAGGAGGAGGAGCAGCGGGAGGACGAGGAGGGTGAATTGGAGGGCGAGGAGGAAGAGGAGGAGGAGGAAGAGGAGGAGGATGACGGGCGGCAGCGTCAGCTCGGGGCGCCGTGGGGTTACCGAAATCCGCCGGGCGCGGTGCACTTGCCAGATTTGAAGGCGGAGGTGGCGCCGACATAGGGCGGCCGGGGTCACGCGGCGATCACCTCCGGCCGCGCGCCCGCGCGCATGCGCATGTACACACGCGCACGCACGCACGTTCAGGCGTAGACTAGCGCGTGATGCATGTGTGCAGGCTGCATGTACTGCATGGGCGCGTGCGTGTGGGCGCGTTTGTTAAACGCTAAACACTTGCACCGATGCGTGTGCACACGCACACGTGCACAGACACTCATGCGCACGTGCACTACCTTCGTGCAACCCCCCCCCCCCCACACACACACACACGCACGTACTGAGCAAGTGACCGGGAAGCTCGTGTTGCTCAATGGCTCACCGGGCGCGTTGTTATTTTGTTTTGTTTTTGGTGGATTTCGGGCATCTCTACATTCGAATGATGCGGAGAAAGTTGCTGTTTGCGGGCGCGTGAGTGAGCGCCATCTGCTGTGAGGTGAGCGGCCGTGTGAAGTGACTCTAGAAGATGTTCTCTGGCGTCATCTTCTCAGCCCGTGATAGCGACGTGAAGAGCCTTTGTCTTGTGACTTTCCTGCCAGAGTAGTAATCTAGTGATGCCCCGGTTTTACGTCGGGGGTGCGTTCCTGAAAGGTGCGACTACGAATATCGAAAGGACGTAAAATGAAAGCGATTTACAGGAGAGGTGGTGGTGGAGGCGAAGGCTGAGAGGCGCCCGGATAACGATAAAGGACGGACGATGCTGTCAGCGACGTCAGTGTGGGGATGGAGGTGACGCAAATCGGGAAACGGTGTTAATAAAGTGACGACGTATTTGCAAAACGACGTAAAAGGAGGAGACGTGAATATGGGTAGCACTGTACTAATAATAATTTACAGTCTAATGTTAATTCACTTCTGGATGAAGGCCTCCCCATGCTCTTTCGGTCATAGGAGTAGTTTGACTATACTTCACCACGCTGGTCAGTACGGGTTGGTGAAGGTGGGAGGCCCAGGACTGGTTGAGATATTACTCGCCACCAATGTTAGCCATGTGCGAGGAATCAAACTGATGTCACAGGTTCATAGCGCAGTGTGCGATAATTGCTGCTCCACCAATTCCGCCATTCAGTAATACAAATGTAAAAAAAACACCGCTGTTGTATCTGGGTGAGTCAGAGGTCAGAGCAATTAGCCAGCACCACTGAGACCCTGGGTTTGAATCGGGGCGGCCACCTGTGGCTAACCTGGTGGTCTTAGACCTGTCACCCATGGACTGCATGTGTTGGGTTTGCACTTAATTTAGGCAAAATTCCAGCTCTTGAGAATTTAAACATTCGTGCTGACGGTCATGCGCGCGTGTGTGTGTGTGGCAAGGCGCGCCCCCTGTTGTGTGAACATGAAACATCCACGGATTTCTCAGAAATATTTCTGGGGAAAACTCCTGCGCGGCTGCCGTGCTTCGCGGCACGTGGGGGTCACACTTCCTCCTCCTTCCCCCCTACTCCCCCACCGTGATATTTTTAATTGGATTCCTTATGGCACGATGCCGATAGTGCACCGGGGATGAGACCAACATTATTGGACATGTAACGCTCTGCCACTGATCCGTAATTACTCAGGACCTGTGTTCAACTTGCAGGTTTGATAACCCACACGAATCAAAATGCACGTTCTAACGTGCAGTGCCAGCCCAGTCACCGATGACTGACGCGAAACAAGCATCGTTTTTGTTTTGTTTTACACTTGCATTGGTCTCATGCAGTCGTGAGGATTGATGGTCACGTGGTAAAACCTCCCGAGAAAATTTGGTTCAACTTTGTTTGACCAGGTGAGAACGCAACACACCTGGATATAGCCTCATCTGCAACGGTGACCTGGGCCATTCCGTCTACCAGTACGGGGGGTGGCGATGATTGCTTGCTGGTGATGATTGCTGCTGCTGCTGCTGCGTTATGATCGCAGCCGAGTAATTTTGCGGGCAGTGTTCTAATTCGGCACAAGGCGCCGTCTGGACAGAGAGGTTCACCGCAGAGCCGCCAGCAGTGATCGCATGTGTTTTAGTTTAGTTTGTAAATAGTTTTGGTTGTTGTCACTCTCACCCGTCCTCTGACATCGTTCTCCGGTGACGAGGACGTTCTGCTGCCTATAGGAGAATACAGAATTGAATGCCGCAGTTTGCCATCAGATTGACTAGGATCTGACTGAACCTTGTGGGAGGAGACCAGAACAACAAACGTAATACAACGACAGTAATAACCCGGTTTACATCGGGGATACGTTCCTGAAAGGTGCGACGACGAATATCGAAACGACGTAAAATTAAAGCGATTTCACAGGGTGAGGTGGTGGTGGAGGCGAATGCTGAGAGGCGACGGATTACGAGGAAGGACGGACGATGCTGTCAGCGACGTAAATGTGGGGGTTGAGACGACGCAAATCGGGTCGTGGTATTAATAAAAAGTGACGATGACGACGACGACGTGTTTGCGAAACGACGAAAAGGGGAAAGACGTGAATCGGGGTGTGACTGCACAACGTGCGCACGTGAATGCGCCGCGCGTGCGCGCACCGGCATTGGCGTGCACGTGTCCGCACACGCGTGGCGCTCGAACACACACACACACACAATCGTACATGCAGTCGTACACAAATGTGTGTACACACACACATACAAAAATCCCCCGTATAGCCTTAACAGACTTATGGGGTAAGTGCTGTTAGCGAGCACAGCGCGCGGTATATATACACACACACACACACAAATATTCGTGTTATATTGCTGCATGCTGGCTCAAGACTTTGCCTTACTGACGAGTGAAAATGAAAACATCGGTGGGGGTCGTGTATATATATGTGTGGGGGGGGGGGGGGTTAGGAAATGAACAAAATCGTAAAAAAAAAAACTTCGTGTAAAAACGATCGACCGCAAGGCGAGAGGTCCAAAGGCACGTGGCGCACGTGGCGACTGCCACAGAGAGCCGCCACGGTCGTCCCAATGTCTCAAGCATCGGTGCCCAATCGATCGGTCGGTCGGTCGTTCCTTCATTCCCCGATGGTCCTGGTGACGGCAGCAGCGCAGCAGAGGCATGGCCCCTGTGGGCGGACACATCGGCTACGACTTATGCCGTCGTGGCAGCTGCTACTCGAGCCACCGTCACCTGACCTCGTGCTTGTATTCCAACAGGAGGGAGCGGCAAAACGAAGTGATTTCGCCGGATGCCGTGTCACGGATCGCCCTCCGCTCGGACGCGACTGGTGTCTCGACTCGCGAAAACACGCGCACGCACACACGCACAACCCCCATCCATCTTTGTGTCAGTCCGCCGCTGGACGATGCCGAATGCAGAGAAAAGATCGCCGGTCTGGCGAATGCAGAGGAAGGATCGTTGGTTTGAAATGAAGACTCCCTGCCCATCCTCCCACCCCCCCGTTGTACAAATCAACATTTTAAAGACGTTTCTCCTCTGCCTATAACGGACTGATTCCTGCTATCTGACTTTGCGGTCTCTTCTTTGCCACATTGTGGTTTTTTGCACTTTGGGGACGAGGGTGAGAGGGGTCATGCACACGCGTGAGACTCTCAAACGGCCCGCTGGGCTGCGAGGTGGCCACGGTTTGAAAGTATTATGAACAAGTTGGTTCTTGATTCCATCCGTGTGGAAGCTTTTTGTGTTATCCCCCTATTTGTGTGGATGTTCTCCGGGTTTCTCCGGTTTTCGTTCCGCACGAAGCAATACGCTCATGAAAATTGGCTTAACATGCCAACCGCAACGAGCCTCGTGAATGAGCACGGACGCCATGTGCGGATTTCATGGCTCACGGTAAATATTGTTCTTCTCTCCCCAACCTAGCCTTCAAATAAAACACAAGTAAATTACGTTCCTTTCATGATCAAACCTCTACTCTTGGAACCGCATGCCCGCTCAGCCCGTCATGCATTGTATTGACTTACACTTGTATATATGCGTTATTTTCTGCATAGACGTTTTTTTATGAACATGACTTCTGTTGTACAGATGAGTAAACTAACTATTTTAACTAACTAACTGAACTATACAGCTCTTTTTCAGAAGCAGCCTGGCCACAAATGATATCGCAATGAAGTGGCTTATCACGTGGCTATTTATAGCTGCCAAATACTCTAACGCATATTTATAAATGTGGAGGAAATAACCGGAGGAAAATCCACTCGATCACGGGGAGTACATGCAAACTCCAGATACACAGGCGTCATGGGTGTCGGGATCGAACCCGCGTCCTCGCTGTATACCAGGCGAGGTAGTTTTTACATCTCGCCACCACTGACAATCTCGCCCTCATCACGCGCGATAGCTGCGTAGAGAGGCGCGATCGCCCGTTCAGTCTGCCGGGCGACGGCCGCTGTGATTCACGCGTGCGTGTTCAATTAAACGGGCATCTGTTTCCAGCAAGGCACTATTAAAGCTTCCCGCTGTACGGGGCAGTACGGTACAGCAAGCAGAATCAAGCTCAGTTTAACACGTAGGCTTTCGCGACCAATATTATTCATAATCAACGTTTTTGGGTTTAGATCGCGTTATTTATGAATGTGTCGTAACCCTCCACCACCCGTCACGGCCAATCAGTATAAAAGTGGCACGTTGACAAAAGACAAATAGTTCACTGCTTTAGCCCACCGGTGTGTTGAAGCGTGAAACCACAACATTTACAATTTGTTGAGTACGACGTTTCGCTGTTAATTGCATCCAGCATCATCGGGCAATTCGCCAGAATCAACCTGTGTAACGGAGTTTGGTTGTTTTCTCCTCGTATGCGTAGAGTTTTATTTTCTGGTTATTCCAGATTCCCTCCGCTTACAAAGAAAAAACACGATATGTTACTTTTTGCAATATTTGGCCGAGCAACGCAAAAGAGGTCCCATATTGAGAGAGAGAGAGAGTCGTGAGCCTCAGTGAGGCTCTTTTCTGGGTGCCGCTTGAGTTTGGGGTCCGTTTCTCACGTGAGACCGAGGCCAAATGCGAGGCCGGCAAACTGTAGAAAGGGTGTGTCACAGAAGTTCGTTTTTAGTTTTTCGGCCGAGCCTTTATGACACAGAGACCAGGCGGAGCGACGTTGCCCGTGATGCATCCTCAGGGAGTTGAGTCATCGCCAAGGGCTCTCTCTGCCCGCTGGCCACGTTGCTGGCAGGCCGCGTTGCTAGGTGGGCCACGATCGTTTACAAAGGCCATCTGTGGCCAAACCTGAAGGTGTGGACAAGGCGCCACACGCGAGAGTTGCAGTGAAATGGGTCGTCATGGGCCCGGGGAAGATGTCTGGCGTGTCGGCACCACTCGAGGTGCCAAAACTGAAACGTTAGCTCGCTTTTTAGCCCTTTGCCAATCAACTGCTCGTATGTCATGTATGTTGCGCCTTTTGGCGTCATCTGGTCCAACACCATGTGAGACTAGGCTCTAAGGAAAGCTGTCTCGGGTGTGGACCAATCAACTTCAAGGACAGTGCATACATTATCAGAGTTGTGTTTTTTGTTTGCATTATGACTGCAGGTATTGTGGTCTATGCAAACATGACTCCTTGTAAAAAGAGGTGTCAGTTTTGTTGCCAGATAAAAGGGTAAAAAAACAATTATCATATGTTGAACTTCTTTCGCAGCGTACGTAGCTAACCGTGCTAATCGGAGGTGCATGGTATGGTGGTGGTGATGGTGGAGACATCGCGAGGGCTCCTGTATAGAGGCGGCTCTAGCAAACAGGGCCTCTTCCTAAGCTCCAACCCAATTGTTAAGAGGGAAGGTGGCGAAGAGGCACCTCCTCGGTAGTTCAGCTCGGGACGATGCTGTTCGGGTTACTCCTCGAAGGTCTTCCCATCGGGGTCATTTGAACATGCTTCATCACGCCGGTTACATATCACTCTGCACTGATGTTCGTCGTGGCCCGGAGCCGATTTCCAGTCATCGAGCTCATGGCGCAAGACACCGCGCCACTGCTCCACCCATGCACAACTGTAATGGTAGCAATTTCTTTCGTCAAATAATTGGGTTAGATCATAATTTATTTCAACTCACCCATGATTCGAGTGGCTCAGGGCTCAGAACTCGAAGTGGACACTCCTGGGATCCTTGATTCAAATCCATGATTCGTCCACCCACGTTTAAACCGGATTCTTAGGTGGAGTAAATCGATGGTTTCAGTCCAGTCACCAATGGCTGCACACAAAAAAAACACCCACGATATTAAATTATTATATTTTACTTAATTTGGATGAAATCCAGGTCTGAGAATAAAAAAAATTTGATTTGAATGTCGTTTGATAATTATACAAGGGCATGTGGAATCCCTGCACTGTGTGTGCATTAACGACCGCATGAAAGGATATCCGATGTAGTGCTGTGAAATCTGCTTCCACAGGCCATTCTCGACCACGTGGGGTGATGCATTGCTTTGCGAGAGTTTCCCATCGCTATGTTTTTTTCTCATGACACGATGCCAATTGCACAAGTGGAATTGAATTTGTTGGTGAGGGTGCGGGGGTGGATGGGAAAGACCAAAACAAAGTCAAGGATTCTAGATTTAAAGCTTTCGTGACTGCATGGATTCATACTCTTTGTTTTTTCTGTAAAGTCACGTAGGTTAAAAGAAAACAAATAAATTAAATTACGACGTTTCGGAGGCAACACAAGCTTCCTTCTTCAGGTGAAACCGTCACAGCAAAAATGCTGTATCAATTATTGCCTCCGAAACGTCGTGATTTAATTTATTTGTTTTCTTTTAACCTATACGTGACTTTACCGAAAAAAACAAAGAGAAAGTCAAGGATATTCTCAACCACTACGAGTTTTGCACCTCGGCCGACACGGACTTCTGCTCCAGCCCACGGACTGAAGCAGGTGGCTGCAGTAGCGGCAGCGGTGGTGGTGGTGGTGGTGGCAGTGGTGGTGGCGGTGGCGGCGGCGGTGGTGGCGGTGGTGGTGGCGGTGGTGGTGGTGGCGGTGGTGGTGATGGTGGTGGTGGCGGCTTCGCAACGGATTCTCGCGATGCTTCCCGTGCGGTGACCGTGAAGAGAATCGCCGCGTGAGACACGGGGAACGCGCGCCGCGTTTAATACCCCGCCGCCTCTTGCCTTTCTCATGATTTTTGATTCTCTTAGGTGACGCGCTCTATCCTTTGAATTGTCTTCGGTGCACGTTGCCCGCTAATGTTCAGTGGCTTGATATGCATCGGCTGAAAGTTGTTTGCGTTTGCGCGATTTCATCGTTTATTTACAAGGAAGCGTGCCGTACTTTTTCGACGGTGTCCGTGTTTCGGTGAAGAGGCGCCGGCGTCACGGCTCATGGGACACTGCATGGGCCACGCTTTCAGCGACGAGGCATCGCGCGCTTTGATTATTTCCTGCGAGTCAAGAACTGCTCTGAAGAGGGTGGCCTCCCTCGGCTCAGTTTTGGGAACGTTCAGCTTCAAGATTCAATCCGGAGGAAGGGCCCCCTCACAGAAGGGCACAGCCTTTATTTCACCTCATCATCCTCATGATTTTCCTCTCCGAACCCCTTCGCCGTTACTCCGTGCCCTCTACACGTTTCTGCACGGAGCGAGGAGACGGCATGGACAGCCAGAGGGTTTGACCCATTCGCAAAAATCCGTCACTAATCACCGGCTGCTGCTGCTACTGCTGCTACTGGCATCGTCGTCGTGAAATCGCACGATCGCCGTCGGGGTTTTCTCATTTAACGCGTCGTCGTTAAGCCAACCCGACTTCACGTTGATACGACTCTTGCCTGCTCTCAGTGAAGGGCGTACCTACGATGATGACGGCGATGGTGGTGTTGGCGGTCGGTCGGCGAGCTTACTAAAAGGCTGTTTAATGCCCCAGCCATATTAAACGGTGTGGGTTTGGGTGCGGGTTTGTAGGACCTGGGTGGGGGGAGGGGGGTCCAGGGTGCGTGTGCACACCCTGGTTTGTCCAGGTCTGCAGCCACTCATCGGTATGTACAGAAAGTTACGTTTTATTTGGGCTAATCTGTTATTAAACGTTATTTGTTGCCAAACGCCTTGCCGCGTGTTGTTTTGTTTGTCGGCTGCGTTTTGGGGAATACGAGATGCTGATGTGTGGGGGTGGCGGTGACGAAACGCGCTGCTCCAGCCACCCAGAGGTCAGATTGGTGGCCCTCGTAGAAGTGACAGATCTCGAGAGTAATGATGCAGATACCCCTCGATGCACGGACGTTCGGTTGACGAAATTTGGCGTTCACGCAATTGACAAAATTACGGACAATTTTTCGATGAGTGGAATCGAATCTCGGCGTGAACGACGTTTCAAATTCTAGATTTGAAGCTTTCGTGACTGCAAGGATTCATATTCTTAGGTTTTTTCGGTAAAGTCACGTGGGTAAAAATTTTAAATTAATAAAAGTTAAATAAAATAAAAATTGCGACGTTTCGGAGGCAACACAAGCTTCCGTCTTCAGGTGGAACCGTCACAGCACGATAGCTGTATCAAGTGGGAGAAATTCCAAGAAAACAGTCCTTGTATATATACTGGTTGAGGGTGGGAGGAGCCAAGGTAGGCCCTGAATATTATTTTTGTGAGGTTCGCTGCGGCTGAAACATTTTCAAATGGCACACGCCACGAGATGAGACGAGAAGCCACTTTGGAAGGCAGCGTCATCCATCCCTGCAGTGCAGCAGTGAGCCCTCCACATCGCCCTTGGCAGTCGTTCCAACATGCAGCCGATCGTTTTCCTTAAAAGGTGAATTATTTTCGTTTTAAATCATCATTCTATCGCTTTAATATTTATATAATTTATTATTTTGTTTGTAAAAAGTTGTATAGGTGTATCTTTTTAGAGTTGTAATAACTATCCGAAACACATCCCCTGATTTTTTTTGTATTAAATTATTTGAAAAAAAACATTCCGGTTTACGAAATTTCGTTGTATGCGCATTGTTTGAAGAACGCATCCCTTTCGTAAATCGAGGGATGCCTGTGATTATAATTTCCCAACTCGTAACGCGCCTCTCTCTGCACAGCATCCACTCACTCTTTATCCGCACTGGTGATGGGCCAGGGGATGATCGTTATATATTTTTAAAATGTAATATTCTCAGTGTGACCGGCAGAGGACGCACTCACGTGAGCGGACCTAAACAATTACTGATGTACTGTACAGGGAGGTCCAGATGTCTTGTGACCTCTAATTTTATTTATTCCACAAACGCTGCGCATCGGCTCGCTTTGAAGGTGTCTCCCAGTTCTGTTTTTTGTTGATGACCAACACTGATCCTGTGGAAAACAGCTTATGTTTCCGTCTCAGTGTTTTCCATTTTTTCTGAAGCTTAAATATTTCACAGAAATCATTTTAATCATCTTTCATCGTTTATTGTTCTGGTTTGTTATCTTTCATGAGCCCAATACGCTCACGAGGAGCCGTTCTTCAATAGCATATGAACTCGAATCAGCCACCTGAAATAAATAAGTAATGTTTATTTGAAACAAATGAATATGCAAAGGGAAAAACATGTTCGGGGTCAATTCATTTGGGGTCACCGGAAAACTGGATCACCATGTAGAATGCGGTAAAACCGGCCTGGGTTTGGCCTCTGTTTTTGAAACAACTCTTCATACGTACAGCATGTCAATATAAACATACACGACCGCATCACCTTGAGTGGACCCCATCACCGCAGATCTCGGAAGCAAAGCAGGGTCTGTATATGGTCATTACTTTCCTGGAGCTGGGCGGTGGCTGTCATATGGTGAGACGTTAACTACCTCGCTTGGTATACAGGAGGTCTTGGGTTCAATCCCGACCCTGACCCCTGCTGTATGTTTGGAGTTTGCGTGTCTCTCTATCTCTCTCCCCGTGATCGCGTGGATTTTTCCTCCACATGTAAAAAACGTGATTAAGAGTCCAGTATTTGGCTGCTATAAATTTCTACATTATAAGACACTTCGTTAAGCTTTCATTTGTGGCCAGGTCACTTCTAAAAAAGAACTATATAGCTCAGTGGGCCTTACCCGGTAAAATAAAAAAAAAAGTTAAATATGGCACTCCATTAATGAATATATCAGTACAGAACTTTGAGTGTTACCCCCCTCATACGGGTCAATCTTCTCTGGGTACGAGCCAAACATTCAATGGAGATGTCCGAACATCTTGCAGGACCCTCTTGAAAAGAGTTGAGACTCGGTCAGGCTTTTCTTGGTAAATGGCATTATTATTATCGTCGTCATGAACACAAGCACGTTTTAAATTGGGTGGTCTTTATTGGCTGGAAAAGTTTTGCTTGCTCTGGTGACAGCACTGCACTTAGTCAATCCCAGGATGGCGATGTACAGCGGACGGCTTAGTGTGTTGCGTGTTCGTCATCGTGATCATGAGCCTTGATCTGTCCACTGCTGGCTGAACGCCTCCACAAGCCGTTGCAATCCCTCACAATGCAAAATCCCATCGAGGTCCTGTGCACGAGCTGACGTCATCGCTCCATCTCTGCGGTGAATGTCCTTTGTTCATCGCTCAGACGGTGTAAGACTTCACAAATTAATTCAACTTCAAAATACAAACTGTTTGAGCTCCATCGGGTAGTAAGCAAGATTGACCTTTACACGGATGACACGGGACAATAAAAACCCAATCTCAGTGCAAATTCAGTTGAGTCAATTAAATCCAGACTGATGTCCTTCTGCCTGGAATCCAGCATAATCTAAAACGTGTTGGGTTCCTCATGCCAAACAGGCTTCACAGATCAATTTCCCCTCACTTTTGATAGAGATTCAGTCCTCTCTAAAACCTTTGGAACCTGATCCTCATTCCCATTCGCTAGCCGGCTGAATTTAGTGCAAAAAATTATACTCCTGCAGGTTCTGTCTGTTTACAATGATCTCAAACCAGATCCCAAAGTTTATCTTCAATAAAGTATCATCCTTCCTCTGGCAGCATGGCATCCCTAGGATAGATTATGCTTCTCTGACTTCCCCCCAATGTTACAGGAGACCCAGCTCTCCCTGACTTTTATAAATATTACCTGGATATAGTGGCCTTCCCCACGACCCACACGTAGTGGGAAGTCCCTCATACAGCAGTGGATTACATGGTGGCATTCGCGATTCCGTCCTGGCTAGCTAATGGCAGCTAGTCCACTTGGAAATTGTGAAAAGAAGAACTGACCTTTGCGTGGTCCCAAGAAGGCTTGATACGGTCCCACCATAAAGATCAACACAAATTGTTTCCATCTGAGTGGTCGGTGGCATGTGCCCTTTGGGCATAGCGTTCCCTACAGCAGCCCACGGGCACTGCTATGTACCTTCGAGTGACCTCAGTAATTTGGTGTATTCCCTCCCACTGTGTTGGTGGTGTGGGCAATAATTGTTTTTCGTGGGGTGAATACTGGTGAATGTGACATTTAAGAACCCGTTTACGCCAGACGGTAAAGTTCCACTGCTCCAGAACGGGAGTGACTGATTTGTAATTACACGACAGGATTTCTCACGTTTCTACAAACACCTGCAGATCCGAAGTGCCCTTCCTTGGGGCCCGCTAGGTGCATTCTCGTACAGGGCTCATGGAACTCACCCAACCAATCCCATCGTGGTTCCACACCTTTTTGCTGCTCATTGATGCCCACATCTTCCGAGTAAACATTGAACGTTGGGCCAACGTTGCTCCAACGGTTCCAATTGCATGCCAATGTTAGCCCAACATTGCATGTTTCCTAGGTTTGTACAGCGCACACTGGGACTCAGTCTGGATGGGCTCAGATTCACTGTCCTCGAAATACCAGGCGAACTCAATGGTGAGGTGATCCCGGTATAACAGGCCATAGTATACCCCCAGGCCGTAGAATACCCGGGGTTAAAACGGCCGAGGCTAGATTATACCCGGGTATATTATGGCCTAGGCCAATTTATACTCTGGGGTATATTATGGCCTAGGCCAAATTATACCCCCTCTAGGCCAAATCATACCCCCATGATAGTAATAGTGTTGAGCGATATACACATGAATTACTAAATTTTTCCAACATTTTATTTAAAACTGTAAACACATAGACTTTGATTGCTTCAACCAGAAAAACTTTAATAATAATAACCCGAACCCTATCCCTAACCCTATCCCTAACCCTAACCTTATCCCTATCCCTAACCCTAAAAATGCTTCAATTGATCAAATTCTTACTTCCATTTATACGCTTTTTAGATATCGATTGAAGTTCGTTTGAACTTTCACATGGGGCATATTCAGTCTAGTTTAAACTCCCGGGTATAGTTTAGCCTAGGACACTTTATCCCCCCGGGTATACTCTGGCCTGGGCCAAACTATACCTGGGTTTAATCGGGGCAGGGGTTATTTTAGCCTGTTACACCTGTATATCAGTTTTTGTATCAAAATTCCATTATTTCTATGAATACCAAAATGTAGCCAATTTACTGTGTCATGGGACCTCCTTTGCCAGTACAAAAATATGAGAATAGGTTTTCCCCCTCTTTTCTGGCAACAAAACAGTTGTGTTAAGATGTTAAAACACCGAACTGAAACCTTTTACAAGGAATCATGTCTGCATTAACCACAATACTTCTGGTCAGAATGTAAACAAAAAACGTACTAGCCTATTCTAGATTTGAAGCTTTCGTGACTGCAAGGATTCATACTCTTAGTTCTTTCGGTAAAGTCACGTAGGTAAAAAATTAAAAAATATATTTTTATTTTTTATTCATTTTTATTTCATTTTTTACGTACTAGCCTAGTCTCAAAACGGTGTTAGACCAAAGGACGTCCTCTGGTCTAACACCGTTTTGAGACTAGGCTCAAAAGAGTTCTGCTCTAGTATGGACCAATCAGTTTCAAAGATTGCATATATTATCAGAGTACTTTTTGTTTGCATTCTGACCACAAGTATTGTGGTTGATGCAGACATGATTCCTTGTAAAAGGTTTCAGATTGGTGTTTTAACATCTTAACACAACTGTTTTGTTGCCAGAAAAAAGGGGAAAGCCTGCTCTCAATTTACTGTGTGTAACATATTGCCAATTTAATTAATTAGATTACAAATATACAGTACATATATAAACATTTACATTGTAAAGCAATATGAAAAAAAGTGTAAAAACCACCACTCAAATAACTGAAAGTCACAAGCCTATGCCTGGAGCACACAATCCAATGCCACAGCAGTTGTTGTACTCAACAGTTGCTGTACCCAGTTGTATGAAACTGGGACTGCCTTGCAAGTAGTAGTGATGTTGCTGTGCAGTGTTGAGATACGGTTGCCAGACTGGGGTTGATAAACGACAACCACTAAAACCGGTAAGCGTTTTCACAACATCAGGAACCAGTGATCCTTTTCAGTGGAAGGTTGGTATTGGTGTAAACGGTCAAAGTTTATAAAGTCGTGCTCTTTACACACAAAGTGCTTGCCACAAACGAACCACAATTCCTGAGCTCGTTAAGGAGCATAAACCATCATGCCAACTGCGGTTACCCTCGCAGCGGCTTCTGGCTAACCATCGAACAAAGATAGTCACTGCAACGCGTGCTTTGAGATACCCTTCTGCGGCCGTCTGGAACGCTCTTTCTTCCGCTATTAGGAAGCCACTAGAGCTATGCACGTTTAAATACAAATTTAAAACTTAAATATAAATATTATTTCGGTCTTTCGGTAAAGTCACGTAGATAGGTTCTCTTTGAACCTATCTCTCTGAACCTATCTGTGTAACTTTACCGAAAGACCCAAAGAATATGAATTCCTGCAGTCACGAAAGCTTTAAGTCACGATTTCAATACAAATTAAAAACTTCTTTCTTTAGAACTGCTTTTTGTGTTTCATTTGTTGTCCTTCCCCCCCACCTCCAAAGGTTGGCTATGT
The DNA here is from genome assembly GCA_014621495.2 of Entosphenus tridentatus. NCBI lineage: Eukaryota > Metazoa > Chordata > Hyperoartia > Petromyzontiformes > Petromyzontidae > Entosphenus > Entosphenus tridentatus. The sequence continues at coordinate 12,166,317 of CM025609.2, forward strand.
ACGGTGAGAAAGAAGTTCAACAAACCGCTGAGCTGTGAGATGGAATCGAACTAGCGACCTTGTGATTGCAAATCCAGTGTGCTAATGGTATGATGGATCAAACTTGGCTCCGTTCTCAAATCCATGTGTTCCTCTGCCTGTCTCTCAGTGGACGTTTCGGTACATAGTCCTTAATCAGAGCCAATCGAGACTCAGCGCACAGTTTAGACTTTCCCTCTGTCACCAATTTTATACTTTTTCTCTTCAAGACAATGTTAATGACTAATTGGTTGAGTTTGTTATTTTTATTTTTGCCTTTAATAAAAAAAAATTACAAATCAGTATAGATTACATTGTGTTGTTTATATGGAGACCAGGAGATCGATGATCGGTTTTCAGTGGCCTCGTTGATAACATTCGTAGTGATTTCTCACTGAACAGAGTGAGTGGTCCGCCTGAATGCTGCCATCTTCCACCCCTACATTATATTCATCTGCCACGATATATGGATGCAAACGATGAGCATTGACAACGTGGAACAACGGCTGATTATGAGGGTGCAAAGAAGCGTGTACCGTACACAGGTGCTCGGTGCCAATTCCACAACGGAGTCTAAACGACGCTGCAGATTGTAGACAGTGGGAGACTTTGCCTGGCTCGGTTTTGCAAATACATTCCACTGCCGGGCGTGGCGGCGTAACCCTGTAATCTAGCGATTTGGCGGGCGAGTGTTGGTGGATCACGGAAAGATTCGTGAATCTTCCAACTGCAGTCCCCCGATTGGATGTGGTCGGCTGCTCGGATTCCCTCTATGTCCTCTTATCCTGTGCCTCTTCTAGAGCAGCGTCCACTAGCCTTACATAGAGACCCATAGACTTAAATAGAGACACATAGCCTTACATAGAGACCCATAGACTTACATAGAGACCCATAGCCTTGCATAGAGACCCATAGACTTAAATAGAGACCCATAGACTTAAATAGAGACCCATAGCCTTACATAGAGACCCACAGACTTACATAGAGACCCATATCCTTACATAGAGACCCATAGACTTAAATAGAGACCCATAGCCTTACATAGAGACCCAGAGACTTACATAGAGACCCATAGCCTTGCAAAGAGACCCATAGACTTACATTCAATTACATATTCCATAGACTTAGAGAGAATCATAGCCTCACATTAAGTTATATTAACTGTAGACTTACAAAGAGACGCATAGACTTCCATTGAGACCCATACATAGACCTCCATAGATCCATAAACTAGCATGCACTTACATGATCCAGAGACCAACAGACTCACATGGCCTTTACACGAAGGTCATAATATATTGCCCTGCTTGGTATGGATTCCTGCAGCCACGAAAGCTTCAAATCAAGATATTGTCCTGCTTTTATTATTATTCTCCGAGATAAATTCCCAACATCCACCTCGGCATTCCCATCCCAAACCCCTTTCAAGGCACTCTTTACGCAGTACAAGTGCAGTGTCAGCCTTTAATAGGTGCTCGCCAACAGCACTTTGTCAGCACCCCGTGCCAGACGGTGCATTAGTTCTAAATGCCCTCTTCCCGTGGGCGCATTACGAGACGTGCAGTAGTAGCCACAAGGTCAATGAGAGTCGTGCATTATTGACAACGTGGAAACTTGAGTTTCAGATGGAATATCCACGTAAAATATGCAGAAAATCCCACGCATTTACGGTGGGAATTTTGTTGTTGTTGTTGGTTAATCCACCGCTTAAGGATGGGACTACCTTATGCCGTTAAGTCACTGGGGTTGTGTCCATACTTCACCACGTTTGGTCAGTGCGGGTTGATGAACGCGTAAGTGGGTGGAGGACACGCTAAAGAGGAGTGGCCTTAACACGTGGCTTCAGATATTATCACTCGCCACTGATGAAAGCCGTGGCATTGCGAAGTTTCTGCGGAATGGTTTTGATGTTGTACAAAAAAAAATGTGGGTGCATTTTCCTTAAAACGAGGCTCTCATCCAGCAGTGGATCGACCACGGGCTGACGTCGGAACGCCGTTGAAGGTGATGGCGACGACGAGAGGTCCAGTCAATGATAAGTAAATCGATTCATGCCACAATATTCCCCCCGGCGCAGAATCGATCGCGGAAGCGTTGTGCTTCTCGGCACGTAGCAGTGCAGCGTAATTAACATAATTTATGAAGTGCGTCACTCATCAGCGTCACGCGCACTACCATATAAGGCTATACATCGACGTATCATAATGTCTGACACAATAGCCCCAGTCTTTTGAATACCTCATTAACATAATGCTGTCCTAAAAAGGAGCGAACGGCGTAATTTTATTCACCACGCACGGGCGGCTTCGGGCCAATCAGATTCGCAGCGGTGGAATGCCCATATAAGGAATGCAGGTGTATACCCTTTCATTAACATAATTTATCCGATTCTTAATACGGTCAATATAAAATTATATAATACCTCATGCATATATTATGCGGGCGCGTCCCATTGGGTGCGCGCGCGGTGGGCGTGACTTGTTAAGCCTCCCTGCCATATAAAGGCGAGCACCGGACGAGCGGACTTCTCGTCGCTTGCTCTTCGGCTTCCAGACGTCACCAGTTTCGCCCAGCTCCCGTCAAACAACCATCTCGTCCGCAATCCACTGACATCCGCTACAAAATGGTGAACATCGGCATCAATGGGTGAGTTTAATGAACGCACGAGCAACCCCCGTGTCGTAGTCTGCCCGATCGATTATTTTCTCGTCAGATGGTGGTGAATAAGATGACGGTAATTCGAGAATGCGCCCTCCGACCAGCGACCTTGGAATGCCGGGAAGGTCGCCTTTGGCAGGGGCGAGGAATTTAGCACCGTCTATGTTTGTTATCTCAAAGCTGTCAACGACCAATTAACATGTCGTCAAATACTAATATCAACTGCTGTGATTATATAAAGTTGTGTAATTTGCACTTTTTACGTGCAGTATTTAAAATGTTTGGACATTTTTTTATTTTTTTTATCAGCCTTTGTCTTTTTTTTGCTATGAATGGATTTTAGAGGCTGCATTTTTACCATATTTGTAAGTAGCAGGGCATTAATTAAATGTAAAAATATTTTTTTTAAATTGCATCACCAGAGGTGTCGTGACGTAGAAGTATTTGTAAAAAAATAAATGATTCTGTGAAGTTTGTAAAAATGAGGTCACGGCCTCAGAACATGTATCTTTTACTGCCCACATTGTACTGCACTTCAATGGTTTTACCACCCACATTCACCAGCAAACCCGGACTGAGCATCGTGAGATCCACTGTCATCCAGCAGTGGATTGACACGAAGCGGGGCTGTTGTGCGTGCAAAATACGCGGTGATTTCCACGTGAAAACGTGGCACGGCCGTGGCACGAAGGGCCCCCCAGGCACCGTAGAACATTTGCAACGGTGACTCATTAATTCGTGGCCGAAATTTGGGTCAATTCTCGCGCCCTCTCTGCACGTTCGTCTGCAAGTGACGCACGCGTGATGCAAATGATGGCAGGGGTAGGCAGGCAGGCCCTCATCATCATCCAGCAGTGGATTGATGGAAAGGGCTGTGAATGTAATAATGTGAAAGCGTGGTGTGCTCGCTGCACTGGTAAAAAAAATAAAAAAATGTTGGAATGACTCATTTCTACATCCCCTCTCCACTGCTTATCTGCAGTGACTCACGTTCTACCGGTTTGGGGGGGACGGACAAATGGGGGAGGGGGTTGCGGCAATTGGAAATAAGTCGTGACCCCCCCCCACCCACGACTACAAAAAATTACCATGAGTTTTACTATATTCGTGCCCCTCTTCTGTTTGTGGGTGGAGTGGGGTTTTCAGCCCACGAATTTGTGAAAATTCCCTTTAAGATGTATTTATTTGTTTTTCTTTGCAACTGCCAACAATGATTCCACATGTGTCTGCCATTGCAACCTACGCCACCATTTCATTGTTTTAATTGCGCGTGCATCGCTGTGGAACCGGTTGGGGCAAGTGGTAAAGCTGTGAATATTCCCTGCAGTCACGAAAGCTTTAAATCGAAATAAAAAATCTGTGAATATTCGTCAACCCCAGTTGTGGTATGAGAAATGGTAACAACTGATCTCTTTAAAAACAAAATCCTTCCCGAAAGAGATGGATAAATTAAATCGGCTCGTAGGCAGATGCGAGATGGATTATTATACATTGCAGGATCTAGAAAAGGTGATCTCTTGTCGAGAGGCCTCATTCAGCAGTCGATTGACCATGGCTGATGATCAAACTTAAATTTTAATACAGCAAACTGAGGGAGGGTGCTGGTTCAACCCGAAACCCAGCTGACATTTGCAGCTGGGGAGAGTTAGACGTCATACTGAATTGGGGTAACATCTTTTTTTGCCGTAATGCCAAGCAAGAAAGCAAAATGAATGAATGAAAAGAGCTTGAGGCGGAAAGGGCCAATCGGGGACGTTACGCGAACGTGCACGGAAAATATAATTGGGGTGGTGGGTGGGTGGGGGGTGGTGGAGGAGGAGTGACATTTCGTCGGAGGGAGTCATACGGCGTGACGCCAATGCAGAGGCCACACTCCCCTTCATTCGGATTGGCTCCACGGCAAGGGGCCTCCCTCTACAGCATCCCCATCACATCCTCATTCTGCAGAGACGTGCGTTACCAGGTGACGTCACTTGCTCGCCCCTCATTGGGTGGATATTGGCTGTGAGGACGATGCTGTTGCTGTGCGGAGAGAATTCTGCACCTCCAGTCTGCCGCCACCACCACCACCCCCTCGCTGAATACAATCGCCAACCTGCCACTGACACGACAGCCACCACCACCACCCTCTCGGTAGAGTCTCAAATGTCACCAAAGGGCCCCCACCACTCAATTCCAATTGGCCGAGCCGCACAATTGCTCCCAGCATGCACGCAGTGCCAATTTAACAATTAACAATGAGTGCAGCTCGTTTTTGCCTCGTCACTTATTAAGTTGACCTTGGCGCTTGTTATTTTGTTGTTTAAACTGCATATTTCTCTTTTCTGGGTTGTGCAAACAGTTTGGTGGTCGATCTAAACCAGCTGCGTGCAACACAGTAACAAACAAACAACAACGACGGCGCCAACAAGTGAAAACGATTAACGTGTTTACCGTCTGGTTATCGTGTAACGGGGATTGTGTGCGCACGCTTGCAACACGATCGAACTTACAGAGGACTCTGTACCGTGACCCCGATGTGGCCATCCCATTTATCGGTCGCAGCTCCAAAAGGCCTCATTGACTCAAAATGTTTCCACTCGAATGCTGCTGCATTCCCTGCAAAACCACTCAAGGTGACCTCCATTCTCGACCCTCCCACTTCATTGCCCATTAACTCTTCTGTCTGCCCTTGCAGTCTGGGGTAAGAACACTGTAAAGGTCCTGCTGCCCCCCACCCTCTCAACGGCAACTACAAACCTCCTACCTGTTCACCGTGGGGGGGGATTATGTAGACAATGGCTCTTTTTGTGTCATTGTTGAAGCGTGGTCTGATGTGCCTTCGTTTTGCTGCATTGCCCAGGACCGGTGGCAACAATTAAAACCAATGAAACAAAATCGAACCAGATTCACGCGAAAAATTTCTTCCTGCGGTATTGTCCGGTGCACTTTCATTTCAACTGTTTTAGTGTAGACACTCAATTCGGCAATGAGATAAATTCGTTTGCTTTGCCCAGAAACGCTTTCAATTTCTAAACTTTCGGTTTGTGTATTCAGGAGAGGTTCTGCATTGGGGTCATTTTACAAATGACTTTGTTTTATTTTTTATTAATTGCACAGCACACCTAAGCATGACCTTTGCCAAGGCGTGGATCTGAGGCAACCAAATAGATTTTTCAGATTTTTTTTCTTCAAACGATTTAAGATGGTGATGAAAAGACTTGGAAACACAATCGCCCACTTCACCCTCCCATAAACAGTCTTGCATTGATGTAATGCATGTACAACAGGGGCTGATGGTATCGTCAACTGGTGGATGCGCAACAGTAATTACGTAATATTCGGCATAAAGTTATCTCCTTTATATTCGGCGAATGTGCATCGCATTCCAATAGAGCTGTGTCACAAGGTAAAGACAAGTCCTTTATGGAATTAATAAAAGCAGCAGAACATTCTAGATTTGAAGCTTTCGTGATTGCAAGGATTCATATTTTTAGGTTTTTATCGGTAAAGTCACCTACGTCACCTACGTGACTTTACCGAAAAAACCTAAAAATACAGCAGAACTTTGCCATGTCAGGGAACGGCCCTATTAGATGACTCCACAGAATTTGCTTCTGGAGTTGCAACAATTGTAGACTCTCCTCCAGCACTGGATGACACTCATTTGTACTATGATACAGCGGTTTGCCAAATGGCAATCCTTAAATTATGAGCATTTAACCAAATTTTAAGCACTTGTGTTTTTTCAAAAATTGTAAAGAAATTGTATCCACTCCCCCCTACCCTTGTCAACTTCGTTTAATCGAAAGTTGTCAGAAACCTGGATTCTAACTGGTTATCTCAGCGGGTCCTGGCCCAGTATCTGGGATACGCTTAGCTCACAGTGATACTCAGCCCCAGGGCTCAAATCCAGGATATGGACAGTGCCGGCGCTTTGCTCTGACGTGGACATAAGCCCTCTGATCCGCCCCCAGCCACCCAGTTTTATTTCACACGAGACACCTTTTTCCTGTCCACGAAATGGCGGTTGCGCAGTGCTGCAGCCTAAGAGCCGTGACGTCATCGGCCATGATGAAATATTCAGGAGCTGCCGCATAGATTTAACTATTTTCCTGAATCACCCTTGGGTTTTGCATCTTTCTTGGCTCTCGGTGGATAAATGGAAGCACTCAATGGATTTCCCCCCTTTGCCCTGATTGGAGTCTGAGCAGCTCATTTAATGGTTGGGTTTGCAGCAGCAATAGTGGCTGCCAAGCTTGAGCACGGCTGAGCAAACACATTCACGTCAAAAGTTCCAAAGGTTCATCAGTGCAGCCCTTTTTATGCCTCTGGCTTTTTTCGAGATTTGGTGCTGGCTTGCTGTCAAAAATAGCGTTTCTGCTAGGTTGCGGCCATGTGAAAATAATTTCCCCAACAGCCCCGCCTGTACCACGATGGTTGCGTGTGAATATATACTGTACACAAGCAGATGGTGGTGGGCTTTGTCTAATTTCTGTCGTCTTGGTTCTTTCGGTAAAGTCACGTAGAAGGGAAATAATAAAATAATAATAAAACATAATAAAATAATGTAATTTATTATTTCCCTTCTACGTGACTTTACCGAAAGAACCAAGAAGATGAATCTGCAGTCAGGAAAGCTTTAAATCGAAATTTTATTTCTGTCTGATTGAACGTCCCACTCCCTGGGAGACATTATGGTTATTTATTTGTAAATGTTCATGTTGAGATTTCAGCAATGTAAAGGCTGTTAGGATGACCATGTCCTATGCGTGAAACCAATTATCACCACCGTTACAATTGTGTGCTAACATTGATATATTTAGTTTTTCACATTGTAATTGTAAGAATACACACTTGTTTTAAATACCACATTTTCAGCCTTCTTGCCTTTGTAGAATATTTCTGTAATTTACACCATCACTCACTGTCGCCAGTAAAATGGATAGAAAGGCTGGTTGACACCTTTTTGAATAGAAACACATCGGTCACAATTGGAAGGTTCCAAGTTTTAAAATCACAATCGGGGTCAACTCTGCAAAAAAAAAAAGGCCATCACTGTTAACCGTGGCAGTACTCGAACCACTATACCCCTTGCTCCCCTCCCAATATGCTAGTGGTGTGGGTTAAAGTTGCAGGGTCATGGCAATAAATCATCCACTTGTGGTCCAAATTGCAGATTAATCTATGTAAACAGTAGTAGTTCATTAAACGAGGTAGCCTTGGTCCAGGTTTGACTAGGGTGTCACCAGCAAGCGCCAGCTTTTTCTCCCAAATGCCTTTTGCGAACCCCTGATGTTTTGCACAAAACCACACTGATTTTGACTTCGCACTCAAAGTAAAGTTACCAAATGACCCGGTTCAGCCAGAGCAGTCCCGGGTATTGGAATGACATGTCCCAAAGCATTTGTAAAAAAATTTTTTTTTATCTTATTCAGGTTAAATATTTTAAGCTTCACTTGTGATGCATGCAAAAGGTGGGCTTCCTGAGTCCAGGGTGTAGGGCTGGGCTGGCAGAGGAATTGGTGGGGCTAATGGCAGCGTGAGACCAATTCCTCCCTGTGTGGGTGTGGCTGTCTAACAAGTGAACCGGGCTGATGGAGGGGGAAAGGCTTCGAGCTCATGTGTCCCTCGTTGAGCCTCCCAGAAACTGTCGCGTTACTCATCCCCAAGGTGTGTAATCAACCATGTGACAAAGGCACCCAATGGTGCCTTTGTCACATGGGTAATAAAGCTTTGGGCTAATACTGCACCTTGCACCATACACTGCCTTGTTTTTATAAAGCGCGTTCGTGCGCACAGTTTTCTTACATGCATGGGCGTAGAGATGAAGCCTAAGCGCTGTAACAGAACACTCGTGTGTACCTGAGCTGCTTTCACCTCTACACGCCAGCCCCATTTAGGAACTACCTGATGTGAAAATTCGGACAATGTTTAATAATAACTGGATTTTTCTGGAGGCAGGCCAGTTGGCGTTCCTGTGGTGAGCTGAACCATGTCCAAGCAGGCACAACCGACAATTCCCAAGCCGCAGTCACTGGTTCCTATGGGTACGCAGCTGCGCGACAGAAACCTTGGGAGAGACGTGCTACCAAAAGCAAACTACAAACGAACCTTGGCCCACAGCTCGGATTGCAAAGACCGCGCCTGCCACGCCCTCATGCACTGTGGTGAAAAAATGTCTGGGTCGGTCTGGTGCAATACTAGCACTGCAAGTTCAGAATGGAAATGTCTAATTTTGTGGCATTTTACTAATTGGATTTATCAGTTGACATTGTGCTGTGTTAGAATCTTGGCTGGCACGGCTGAGATTGTGGATTCAAGCCCAGGGGTTGGTTACATAAAACAACATGGGACCTCTTTTGCCAGTACCAAAATATGAGAATAGGTTTTTCCCCTTTTTCTCTGGCAACAAAACAGCTGTGTTAAGTTGTTAAAACACTGAACTGAAGCCTTTTACAAGGAATCATGTCTGCATTAACCACAATACTTGTGGTCAAAATGCAAACAAAAAACATACTCTGATAATATATGCATTGTCTTTGAAACTGATTGGTCCACACAAGACAGCTTTCTTTTGAGCCTCTGGTCTAACACAATGCATATATTACCAGTGTTTTTTGTTTGCATTTTGACCACAAATATTGTGGTTAATGCAGACATTCCTTGTAAAAGGTTTCAGTTTGGTGTTTTAACAACTTAACACCTGTTTTGTTGCCAGATAAAAGGGGAAAACCTATTCTTTCACATAAAACATCTTGCTGAAAATTGTCCTACGGTTTTCCATCTGCTGTACAGGGAAACGAAAAGAGATTCAGACCTGACTTTTTTTTATATACAACCGTCACAGGCATTTGCAGTCTGTTGCACACAGACATGACCTCAAACCGTTACAACAGTACAAACACAAGCTCGTTCATGCGAAGGCAGGTTACAATTCACCCCCCTAGTTATTTGATCACTTGCCACGATTCAAGTTTGCAATTCTATTCTTCTGAAGTTTTTGCCATCGTTTTGGATACAGTGACATTGTCTACTCTTTTTTTTTACAGAAATCCGTGTGATCTCTTGTTTACAGCAATGGGTCAGTGCTGGAAATTCCACACCAATGGCAGGGACGAGTCGCCTTTTGCTAACTGCTGTTGAATTCCCCACTAAGTGGTACTAATTGTGTAGATTCCAGAGAGATGGGGCTTACTCAGCCCGCCCAACTGGGATTCTAACTTCCAACTTTCTTATTGCAAGCCGTTCGCTCTATCACCCAGTCAGCTAGCTGCATTTTGAATGGTAGTTTTCACGGTGTTTTTTACTTTTCTCTCAAACGATTTCAATGCACTTGCATCTGTATAGGAATCGATAACAATCTTAACCAATCCTGCGGGTGACTGGTGGCCGTCATGCATCGCACATTGCGGTAAGAAAAGCCAAACGGGATCTCCCAGATGCTGTTGGGGATACGGGCATCCAGCGTGGTTCGATGCACAATCTTGTGGAAAGCAAAAAGCGGTTGGGGCAGAGATTTCGCTGCACACGTACTCGCCCCAACATGCCTATGTCTTGAGGTAGCCAGGGGGCACAGAGCTGAAACTGCTTTGAGCTTGGGATTAAATCTGAGTTGTAGCCACTGGGGATCGCACCAGGTTTTCAAGGGTAACGAGTTGGTGGTTTCAGCCCAGTAACCATGGTAGCACGGAAATCCTCGTATAAAATTTAATTTTAACTTAATTATGCTTGTACCTTGAAAAAAAAATCTGCTTGACGTGTGAGCAGGGCATTGACAAATGTGGCCGCTGTTGCAGAAGCAGTCGTGTAACGCCTTCCATTCAGGGCCATTCGCACCGATTCTTGTGAAATCTACAAATCTACCCTTTCTCTTGTGACAACAGGATTTCACCTTCTAATTTAAATACAATTGAGAGATATGCAAACAACCTTGCTAGCAAGTTTAAGTTTTCTCAGCCCAAGCCTATCCTTGAAAAAGTCTACATTATAAAAAAATAATGAATGTCGTAAAATGCTTCCTACAGTAACATTCGCCAACTCTCCACAACTTCCTTTATTTGTAATGTGGTCTACGCTTTTGCAGTGTGGTCACGTACGCGTGTTGCACAAGCGCATGCTCTGTCACCATGTGTTACTCTGACGTCTGTAGCAGTAACTTGGTCTTTCTCACTTTGTCTGAATCGTGATGAGCTCCTAGCTACAGGGCGTCCACTGTCACCGATGCGTGTAAACGACCGCGAAGGACATTCAGTTGCCCCCCTTTTACAATATCAAATCGGGATCGTTTTTAATGTTCAGCTTGGTGTGCTGTATAAATCAACCATATGTGTGGGCCTTTGGCAATCCACGACTGGATGAAGGCCGGTCGATGCAGTGTCGGTCATTGGGGTTAATTGACAATTTCACCACGCTTGATCAGTGCAGGTTGCTTTTGGAAGGGCCACCACAGGTTCGGATATCACTCGCCACTGCTGTTGGCCATGGCCAATATTAAAATTTCAGGTCGCTCTGTTCATAGCGTAGTACGCTAACAACAGGAGTACTGCTCCCAGCCCTCTATATAAAAAAAAGTTTGAACAATGGGTAATGAATGTAGTCTTTGCACTCTATATCATGCATGCGCTGGAGCACAATCGTGTGAGGTAATCGTTGCCTGAAATCTAGAAAGATAAATGCCTGCACAACTGCTATGGTTGAGCCATAAGCCACTCAAAGCCGGACTTAAGGCATTAGGTGAGCATAAATGCCCAATGCTCTGGAGCCAAACTAGAGCGGCTCCTCAAATAGTAATAATGGTAGAATTTATTCGTACTTGTGAAAGATTCAGCTCTTGAAGAGGTGAAACACCAAGGTGTCATGGGTAAAACGAGGACAGAGGTTGTTGGCTTTTGTGTTCTAATGTATGATTTATTTCTGCGTGTGTGTGCCTGTGTTTGGCCATGTCACAGGTTTGGCCGTATTGGCCGCCTGGTGGCTCGTGCTGCCGTGCAAAAGGAAGACGTGAATGTGGTCGCCATCAACGACCCCTTCATTGACCTGGAATACATGGTGAGTTCCTTCATCTTGCTACCAACCACACAGGCAAAATCAGAATTCCCCTATGTAGCCTTGAACAAATTGCTGGGGGAAAGTGCTGTTTTGAGCCGCTGGAATGGTGCACAAAGTGGTGTGTACAGAATCGCCCTGACCACCTTTGTCTCCCCATTGCTCATATTTACACATTGTCCCAGATGCTTATTATAAGGCGCAGTGCTACCTAGGGGGAGGCCCATGACCAGTTTGGATATTTCTCGCCCGACTATGTTAGCCGTGTCCAGGAATCAAAGCCCGGTTGCTATGTTTGTAATGTGGTTTGCTAACATTTTGCACCACGACAAAGGACATGGATAATGATCCTCCATATAGCCTTAACAGTGTTGGGGCAAGTGGTGCTAGAGTGCCAATTGCACCACTACTCTCACGCCACCACATACATGCTCACACACAATACCATTTATAATCCAGAATCCTTTGTTAACCAAAATTACCAGCTCTGTTAAACACACGTGAACTCGGCCCAGCAAAGCCTCGCTGGTTTATTCTTAGTGATGCTCAAATAATGGCCGATTTTAATGTACTCGGTTTGTGTAGTCATTGGCAATCGGGCTGAGGAAGCCATCACCTTGCTAAACTTGAGAAATATTTGGTTTGATGGCTGGCTGGACCAGAGTTTTTTTTTTTTTTACACCGGATCTCCACACAGTGCTGGCTCTATTCTGACGAGGCTGTTCTGGTCCCATGGAAAGCTATGGAGAAAACCAGAGATTCTTCACTTTTGCATGAAATTCTTGTTTGAGCATGGCTGCACCAACATTTTTATTTTCAGCCACATTGCTGCTGGTGTATTTGCATATAAGCAGAGATGGCACATATACATAACATCCATAGACATAGCCCGGCTGTTTATTTTGTACTGATCGTTCCGGGCAGGGAGCAGTGGGGCTTTTGATCAAGAAGGGTGGCTCTTTAAGGATATTGGTGGGGTGACCAGAGCTGCTATTTTAAGGGAATGTGTGACCTCTCAAGTGACCTCTGCACTCATTGGCTGTGGGTCGGGCTGATTATATTGACATCTGATGACACTCCCCTGTGTTTAAATAACCCTGGTGCGGGTTGTGGTCGGCATTGATCAAGACCGAACAGAGTGAGACTGGCCACGGTTTGATGCCGAATTTACGATAATATTTATTCTGTTTGTTTAGATACAGTGGTTTGTGCATTTCGGTGCTCCTGGAAAATCGGGGTCAATCCCCGGCCATGGCTAACATTGATGGCAAGCGTTATCTGAACCTGCCGTTACCCTCACCGAGGTTGATTCTGACCTTAATTATTCCGAGTGTGACGCTGTGTAAAAACGTCAGTACAGGGTTGACCAAGGGCAGATAGGTGTGGTGCTGGCCACATCCACCCCTCTCTCCACCAGCCCACTAATATCGTGCCAGCATTATTATCCTTTATTGCATGGCATTTAAAAAAAGCAACAGACTAATTCTATTTTAATTGTGCAAGCCATTCCATGGCACGAGTGGAGTTTTGTTCCACCAGAATGTGTGTGTGTGTATTGGGTAGTCATAGGTGATGTGCCTGATTTTTCACCTCACCGCATTCTGAGGTTTGAGTCCTTAGATCTTCCATTTGTGGAGGAAATATCCACACCTTCCATATGGTGTTTGGACACTGTTCAGTGGTCCACTGTCATCGGTGCAAAGAGAAACTCGGCCTTTCCTTTCTTCGTTGGGTCTTCAATAATTCCAGAATTAATTTGGTGCTCACTAACAGCATTTTCCTGTGTGCACACACTGTATATGCAGTGGTGGGGTGGTTATCGAGCGCACAGCACTACAAAGCCTGCCACCTGGGCTTTCAGTCCTGATGATGACTTGCCATCAGTCCTGGGAAATTGGCATGTGAACCCAGCCAGAGCCCCCTCTCCAAGGTCGACGCAGGCTACGAAAAATAAATGGCAATGCTGTAACGAAAACCATCCGAGGGGCCAAGTCGGGGATAAATATGAAACCGTTTAATGTTAATCTGGAAAGAGCAACTCTTGTTGTTATCCACAAGGGTTGGGCTGTAGAGTCCATTTCACGGTGCCTATCCCCCATGGTTCTGCCACACACCCATGCAACCCTCCGCCCCACGCACCATGGTTTCGTCTTCCGGTTAAACAAACCGGTTGGGTTGGTTCTACAGTGTAAGCCGTTGGCAACGTTGGTGCAGATATTGCTTCCTGTGTTGCACTGCCCTCCAGAGCCCAAAACCTCAGTGCGCATGTAAATGGGTGTGTCTATTTCAATAAAATCCATTTTGTTTCATCGGCCGATAGAGGTGGGGGGGAAACCCCATCGAGATGAAAAAATACAGTAGTTCTGCTGGTTTTTTTTTTTCACCTGAAGACGATTGCTTGTGTTGCGATCGAAACGTCATGATTTTTTTTTTATCTATGTGACTTTACCAAAAGATCCAAAGAGGTTGAAAATGTGGTCTTTTTTTTCCCCCGTGGGTGACCTGGATTAAACATTTTTAGGGTTGAGGGGAGGTCTTCATCCAGCTGTTTCTAACGTGTGCCCAGAGTCGAACGTATGTGTTTGTGGGCGAGTGCAAGCTTTGTGGCTTGGAGCCAGGCAGAAAGCATGTGGTATCTGAATAAGGTTAATTGCTATGCAGAATAGAATTGTGACAATTCATGGTACCTGGGCTGGAGGTGGGGTTGGTGAATTCTTACGTTGGATGGGTGTGTTTTTTAGGTCTACATGTTCAAGTATGACTCTACCCATGGACGATTCAAGGGAGACGTGAAGGTTGAGGATGGGAAGCTGTTGATCAATGGACATGCCGTCGCCGTCTACTCTGAGTAAGTGACATGCACACAACTGTGCAACACACATGGGTGCAGCATATCAGAGGCAATCATTGCAGCATTCAACCTTGCGCACACACACACACTTGCCTAGGTGGATATTCTGGCTATGGAACAAACTGTATGGTGATAACTGCGTTGGCAGTAGTGCACAAATGGCAAAAACACAACACGTTCATCAATAACACTTCCTTAAAAACAAATGTATAAAATAAACTTAAAATACATCGTATCGGTATATACTTTCCATATTTCGATTTAAAGCTTTTGTGACTGCAGGGATTCATCTTCTTGGTTCTTTCGGTAAAGTCACGTAGAATGGAAATAATAAAATAATAATAAAAAACATTATAAAATAATTCTCACGACGTTTCGGCCACAACGCAAGCAGCCGTCCTCAGGTGAAGACCAGGTCTGTCGGGGAGACAGCGTCTGAATGCTGTCTCCCCGACAAGAAGACTTTCCATATTGTTGTTACATTCTGACCCATCCCTACTGGACATCTGTGAAAAATAACTTTATAGCTCATCGGATTCCTCCAGTACAAACAACTATTCTGATAATAAGGCAGTGTTATTGTCAAACATGAGTTTTTTTTTTACTACGCCTTCACACCCAGCATGTCCCAAAACCTGTATTTAATATAAATCGTAGCACATAGTGGCGCATGCCTGCACAATACTTGCCTCCACACCACCTTACGATGCAGCACACGTGCAAAGCGGTTGTAGGGAGGACTGCGTGTGGTTGGCAAACTGCTACAAATCCACGGATAGCATCGGTGAGGAGTGATATTTCAACTGGTCCTGGGACCCCTCCTTCACCGACCCGCACTAATCCGTATGATGATGTGTATCATTCAACGACTGACACTGCATGAAGAGGCCTTCATCCAGCAGTTGATTGACCGAGGGCTATACATTTTTATTATTGTTGTGCACACCAATACAATATATTCACCGATACAAAATATTCGATACACTTGGTGGTAGAAGGATGATTAGTTGAACATGGTTTTGATCAAACGAAACAAAAACCACGGTCCGTAGCAACAAGAGTGACACGGAGGTGATAGATTGCCATGGAGCGAGTAACTGCAGTGGTTAAATGAGCTGGATTACCGATTACCCTAAATGCTTTGCATTTAATTTAATGCAGGAAGTGAGCAACTGGTGCTGTGCCCCAGATGTAACAACAGGATTCCCCCAATGTGTGCTTTGTTGAGTAGTAAAAATTGTTTACAATTAAAGACGGCTTTGGCACACGAAATAAAACAGTCTTCAATGCCTCATTAACTAAAATGGTAAGAGCCATTCCAGGACCAGTCGGAAGATGTTTTGTGCCATGCAAGTGCCTTGAGAGGCATGGAGCAGTAGAAGCAAGGGAAGATTGGGGGAAGTGGACAAGGAAGTGCGTGCTAATGGTGATCATGTGTCTGTGTGTGTGCAGGCGTGACCCCTCCAACATCCCATGGGGTAAGCATGGTGCCGATTACGTGGTGGAGTCCACCGGTGTGTTCACCACCATCGATAAGGCCTCTGTAAGTATTGCTCTCTTGCACATACTTGCATTCTCGCACATGCGCGTGTAGCGTGGGGAGGGGGTTGCAGGGTTTCCGTCTGCTCGTTAACCCCCGGTTTTCTGTTTCCGTGCTAATCAGCTGCACCTGAAGGGCGGTGCAAAGCACGTCATCATCTCGGCCCCGTCTGCCGATGCTCCCATGTTCGTGATGGGAGTGAACCACGAGAAGTACGACCCCTCGCAGAAGGTGGTCAGGTACGTAGCACGCACCTGTGGCTATTGCTACCGAAACGACAAGAGCCGCCACTCCACTAAGTGGCGGCGATGTTGCTACGGTACTTGTGTGGGGCTATGCACCATTGTGACGTTATGTTAAGTGTGGAAGGCTAGGCTGTAGGTCATCGAATAGACCCAGGAATTTTCACACCCCAGCACACGCACACTGTCTGGCAGTTGTGTACTCCCATTTACCCCGTCCACACACACACACATTTGCATTGCTGCGATGCGCGTAATGCGCTAACACCCACACAATTGTGCACACGTTCTTCATAAAGCTCGCATGTGCACACCCACCCCCTTGTGTTTTGCACTCCATTGGGACATGCTCGCACACTTACAAACATTCGCACTCGCACATACAAATTACACGCTCAATCGCGCACAGTTACATACAATATCTCGCCACCTAATCTGGTTGCAGAGCTCCCGTCTTGCAAGCTTGTCTTGTGCATTATTTGTTTTTTACTGACAGCTCTGCTCTGCTCATTTTGTGTCTCCAGCAATGCGTCGTGCACGACCAACTGCCTGGCTCCTCTGGCCAAGGTCATCAACGACAACTTCGGCATTGTGGAGGGGCTCATGGTAAACATAGGCACACGCCCAACTCAACAGAGAAAACCTTCATATATACACACGGAGCATACGCATGCTTACTCAGCTGGGAAATGCGCGCGCACACACAAATCGAGCATTTAAAAGGTAATCGATTCACAGTTTTCGGTCTATTAATGGCTTTAATAGACCAACGGTCCCAGCTCTTACAGCAAGGCTTCAGGGGGCTATCTCTCTCTGCGTGTGTGCAGACCACGGTGCACTCGTACACGGCAACGCAGAAGACTGTGGATGGGCCTTCTGCAAAGATGTGGCGTGACGGCCGCGGGGCTTCTCAGAACATCATCCCGGCCTCGACTGGCGCTGCCAAGGCCGTGGGGATGGTCATCCCCGAGCTCAACGGGTACGTGAATACACGGGGGGGGGGAGATGCACGAGGAACACGAGGACCAATGGGCGTGAAAGCTTTGGTGATATCGCAGATAGGCATGGTTACAATAATTTATGTAATGTGGTATGAACCATGGCAGGGTGAAGATGATGGGAGGAAATGGTAGGTGAAAGAGGGGTAGGGTAGGCAAGTAGGAGAGATAAGTGGACACAAAGGGAGCCAAATGATTGAACGGGGATGCCAGAGTTTTCAAGAAACTCATAGGGGGTGACCAAGGATGCATTGTGGAGGAGAGGGGGGGGACATGGCAAAATGTTGAAATGCATGAACGCGTAGAGCCTGAAAGTAAGGCGTGGAGTGGAATGGGGTTGCGCAGGAGACGAATGGGGGGGGGGTGCACAGATGGAACAGGGTAATGTTATAAGGATGCTGTAGATGAAAAAAGAAATGCCAATGTACCAGGATTAACTGGGAGGCACAGGGAAGCACGAGGATTGACATCGACACTTTGGGAGATGCTTGGGTACATATACATGTGCACAGGGGGATTGCATTGGAATTTAACAGCCTATCTAAATGGAGAGGCACAAGGGGATGCTCCAAGGAGATGTGCACGGGGAGGCACAAGGGTTGCATGGTGCAGAACTGATATGAACGGAGGCAGGACCAGGAATGCAAACGGTGGCGTGTGGACGCACAAGATGCTCTGCTTTCTCAGCGTGTGTTTTAACGCCGGGTAAACCCCACACGTGTGCCCATGTTTCCGCAGAAAGCTGACAGGCATGGCGTTCCGCGTGCCGACTCCCAACGTCTCGGTGGTCGACCTCACGTGCCGTCTGGCCAAGCCGGTAACGAGAGACATTCGCATGCACACACCCCCCGCTCAATAGCTCCCCACCGTATTGCTTTTTGGATCACAACTTGGGCAGGGCTGGGGGCGGGGGTTGTTGGCATCGCGAGGGGTGTTTCGTTAAAGTTGGTGTAAGGTGGGTTCAGCAGGGTATTTGTAAATTAGCAGGGACATTCCTGGTTATACAGATGAAATTACATGACAGGGGTGGTTTTATTCTGTCTTGTGGAATGTGTTTTTTGGTTATGGAACACCTGTGTGTGTCTTTGTGCACATGCAAATTTGTGTGTGCTTGTGCATTTACGTGTTGTACATGTCATGTGTCCGTGCGCAAGTGTTAAATTCCGGACCACTGGGTCCTCCCCTGATCCGACTCGACCTTAAACGAGTGGCTGGTGCAATTTGTAAACATCCGCACTGGGGAGATGAAGGTGACCTGGGTTTGGCGTACCATCACCCCCTTGTGCGCCATCTCAGCCTCCTTCATAGAGGCTCATGAATAGCACTTGCCTCAACAGTTTGTTAATGGATGTTTGTTCTTGTTCATCAGGCCTCGTATGATGAAATCAAGGCCAAGGTCCGCGAGGCATCCAAGGGTGAACTGAAGGGAATCCTGGGATACACCGAGGATTTGGTGAGCACAACGAGCCAATACGACCAGAACCCACCACCTCCAACCACCACCGCTCGCATCACCATCCACGGTCACCACTAACATGGGTGTGCTTGACCGTAGGTTGTGTCCACCGACTTCAATGGCGACACCCACTCATCCATCTTCGACGCACAAGCTGGCATCGCTCTCAACAAGCAGTTCGTCAAACTAATTTCCTGGTCAGTTGCTCCACCACTTTCCTCACAACCCACACACGGAGGCAAAGTATCCATTTAACATGGAACAATTCCTTGCTTTTTAAATGGTTTGTTTTTCCCACATTTAACCCCAATGTGCTAAATGGTGTAATGAGATTAACCCTTCCGGAAATCTTGCAGAGTGGTGGATAACAACCTTCATGTTTTAGAGGACTCGTAAAAGCATATATCGCAGAACACTTCTGAGAATCCTCTAGTCTACATCGTATGGGGAAGCACATTTGGCACCCACCATGCTACAGAAAGTGGTACAGGTGCATCGCGCTAAACGAGCGAAAATCCGTTCTGCGGAAATTGCTTTAAGCTAAAACTCGTTAAACTTATAAATCATAATTTTTGCCATTGACTCCCAGCCCCAAACTTTTCCACTGTTAAACAACTTTTTTAATGTGAGATACAAATTAGAATTTTTAAATAAAGTAATAAAACATCAGTAGATGTTAGTGGATGGAGGGAACACCAGGGGCCATGAAGGACTGCTGGTTCAAATATCACCACTGATGTTAGCCGTGGCTGGGAATCGAACCAGGGTTGCTGGGTTCATTACAAAACATGTATATATCGGTCGGTCTCCACTCTATGCGAACATTTTGCCTGTTTTGTGAACAAATTGGTCTAAATTCTAATTTCTCATTGTAGCAAAGTCTCGTAGAGACACGCCTCCTACCAGTTTCAATACACCAGATGGATTATGTTGATGGTCTCGGTCAACCGCCGACTGGCATTTGAACTCTTACCCTTAGAAGTGCAGGTCCTGCAAACAATTTTTTTTATTGACCAAGTAAGGCCCATTTGGCTATATAGCTCTTTTTCAGAAGCCACCTGGCCACAAATGAAGTGGCTTATGTGGAGATGTATAGCAGCCAAATATTATAAACGCATGTTGATTCTAAATGTGGAGGGAAAAACCAAAGGACCCGGAGAACAATCCGCATGACCACGGGGGGAACATGCAATCTCAATAAACAGGCGAAGGGATCAAACCCACGACCTCCTGTATACCAGGGACAATTGGAGGAACAGCGTGCACTTCTCCAAGTTGATGTATTCTCCACCTCTCCCACCCCTACCTGCACATGCTATTCTCTCGCTCAGGTACGACAATGAGTTTGGCTACAGCACCCGTGTGATCGACCTGATCACGTACATGGACTCCTGCAAGTGAAAACGAAGAGCATTTCACAGCAGGCCGCCCTCTCCTCCTCCTCTCCTGTCGTGCGGCAGCAGCCATCTTGTGCCGCCCCCTTACTCTCCCACGACCAACAGTACACGCCGCGGCGGCCGCCGTCTTGATTTTATCGCCATTCCTAACAGCTGATGTTTGTGTGTGCGTGCTGTTTCTCCCCCCTCTACGTAAAGTAAATGTCGCTCGCGTGGGTGATGGTGTCGCGTTGCCCGCGTGCTCTGTCTTAGCGTCTGTGCGTAGTATACCACTGTAAGTGTACTCGGCCTCTCGGGGCCGACTGGACCATCCTTGCCTGCGATGGCGCGAAGTCTTGCATTTCATCCCGATTTCCCCCCACCCCCCCTCACACTTTCCCCGGCTTCACTTATTCAGAGTCGAGTGTATACGCTGCAGTTGTGTGATCGGAGCGCGGATGTCGCTCTTGAGTGTGGAAACGTCTGTGCAACAGCTAAAATAAACGTCAACACGTGATGCACGCCCCTCTGCACGTGTCCATTTATTGTCGCAGCACCGGGTAGTTATTACCCACGTGACTTTGCCCTTCGAGTCCTAAAGACCAAGGCCATGATCAAATGTGGCCCACTTTTGTCCAATTGTCACTTGTTGCATCGCAAGACTGAGGGGATGACGACAGCTTGTTGAGGCTTTCATCCAGCAGTGCATCGATTACTGGCATTGCATTCACTATGGAAAAACTGTCAGGTTATGTATTTAGCTTGGATGGGTTATTAGCAGACATGGGTTGACATGATTGCTCCTTTTTCTTGTTGTGACAGTTGCATTTATATGCTATATAAATCCAGTGTATAATTTGGTACAGCAGTGGCATAGGATGATGGAATTCCATCTGGTAAAAGAAAACCATATAAAAAAAAACATGTGAATGATTGAGCAAAGAGCTGTCCGAATTGGTAACTATGGTGGACACTGATGTGATTTGGGCAACTAAAGCTTTTTCACATCACAACGATGCTGTAAAGAATCCCCAAGTGCATTATGGCGTTTGGTCTGGGATTGCGATCCTCCGGCAATAATGCTGAACCAGAATAGATCCAGTCTTAAGTCCAGCTGCCTGTACATGCCATTAACTTGAAGGGGAGATGGTCCATAAAGAGTTTTTTTTGGGTTAGATCGCATAACTGTGTCGTTAAAGCCCGCACCACCCGACACGGCCAACTAGTAAGGGTTGTTACGTAAACAGGACATGGCAATTCGTTACTAGTACAGCACACCGGTGTGTTGGAGAGCCAAGCCGCAACATTTACAATCGAGTATTCGGTACTCAAGAGTGCTCTCCAACACACGGGTGTGCTGTACTAGTAACGAATTGCCATGTTCTGTTTACGTGACAAACCTTCCTAGTTGGTTATCGGGTGGTGGCGTGTTTTAACGACGTTTACGCGAACTAACCAAAAAAACCTCTTATGGATGATATTGGTTGCAACAGCCTACATGTTAACTGCACATTGTCTCAACTCATTTCTAGAATTCTCTGAAAGTACATATTAAAATGTCAACATCGACTGGACGTGTGGTTTCACCAAGCACATGCACCTCAGAATTGGCATGGTTGGCTACATACGGTGCAAAAGAAGTTAATGCATACAAAGGCTTGAAGTTTGTGTAATGTTAATTTTTATAGTGGCTGTTGGTTAGATTGACAGCAGAAATTTATACCACATGAGGTAGCAACTTTACTGATGCCTGTCTTCACATCGCCAATAACAGTAAATTAGTGTTGCACCCAGAAGTTATCGTAATGATGGCAATTAATTTCAAGAAATAACTTCAAGAAAGGCTAAATAGTTGGACTTCAGAAATAAACGAGCAAAACAAGCCATGCTAGCTTGATAATAAAATATTGGTAATAAAAGTAAACATTCTTACAGGGACAACTAAAGTGGTAGAATAACTCCAATTAGCATGGTTGGCTGTGTACTGTGTGACACATTTTACATATACATTATTGGAGGGGATTGTAATCAAATTATTAAATAAGTCCCATCAGCAACCTTGAGGGTTTCTTTGTTGAAAACTCCATTTGAAACATTCCTGCGGAGGGAGCTGGTAGGAACGTTGGGTTGCTCGGTCAATGGCCAGGGTCAACGGCGGTGTGGTGTATTCCGCAAATATGCCCGACTGAGGGCAGGCACAAGCCGGCTTGAGTAGGTTAAACGTTGAGTTTTATAAGAGCACCACGGGGTGACCAGCCCCTCCCCACCCAGCCCCTCCCTGTACGATGGACACTAATCCCGTGGGCTGGTGTAACCAGGAGGTTCCTACCAGTATAAAAACGGCATACCAATGTGCCCACAGGAACATTTTTAATCATTACAATTTGCCAGCTATGATACAGATTAGGAACGTTAAACACTGACGTGGAAAAGTGATCTGCTCAACACAACGTGAAATTATGGCTGCTTGGTATCACACCGATACATTCAGAACAACAAGGAATTAATGAAACCTGAGATGTTGTCTATTAAAGAAATTAAGTCTACTTGGGCAGGACATAACATGGGTCGAAGGGATGATGAACAATGGACACATGGTGACTGGTAGACAATAGAACGCTGGTGAGAGTACATCCGCTGAGTCCATGTGGAGTGAGATAGATTGTTATTTGCAGAACCTTGTGATGGCATGGTGATGCATTTATCCAGCTGTGGATGGAGCACGGCTGGTGACTTGGTATAAGATTGAGGTTGGGTGTCAATTTTGCAGAAAGGGGATTTAACGATGCTGGGAGGCAGGGTGACGTCGATGGCATTGACCACGATAATCTCTTCACATTCGAACCTTATCAACAGTGTCCTCGTAAAATTATATTTACATTTTGTGGAAATTGACAAACGACCGTCGTATGTTTTGCCAGCTCTTGATGTTGACCAGGGAAAATATTTGTTTGGAGCCCCCATGGGCTGTAACATCGCAGCCAACAATTATAAATTGGCGTCTGATGAGAAGAGTCGTGGTGTGCCGGCCGTTTGTCTGTCCTTTGTGCGTGCATGCGCGTCAATATTTGTGCACATGTGCATATTAGAGTTCTCTACAACAGAAAATGTTTTCTTTTTATTCTGCTCAAACTTAGCCCATTTTTATAGGCAGTAGCTTGTGGGAGAAATGTGGTGCCGAGATAAAACTTGCTGTTTGTGAGAATGCATATAATAACCAGCAGGAAAGTACCGTACTTATGCTGCCTTCTGCTGGTTATTTTCTCGTTGATATGGTCTACGACATCTTCTCTGATCCATGTGCTCTTCTATGTTTCTCAATGTAATTCAAAGTGAACATCCTTCCATCCTCATTTGCACATTTTTCAGTTATAATTTTTACGTTTGAAAAGTGTGCTTGGGCAGCACACATTGCTGGAAGGGATGATGACCAGCGGTCAAGAATAACAACAGTGGTAGCCACAAGCAAACCTCCATTAAAGAGATGGAGCAGTAAAATCAGCTGCAGTGCAGACGCTAGGTGAATTTTTACATCGCAGCACCGTCAGATGGCGACGTCTTGGGGAGGCCTTCATCCAGCAGTGGATCAATCTTGGCTACCAATGAATACGCAACTAGAGCATCGCCTCTCAAACCAACACTTCACATCCTCCACACCTCATCGGCGTATTTCACTTGCATTTACATGTTGAAATAACGTTTCAAAAACTACACGTGTCCAAAATTACCTTTAATCCACAGAAGATGAATACAATCATTCGGATCACGTGCTGCAAAACACGCACACTCTGGCGATGTATACAAAAATATACGTAAATATTTTAAATCTTAACGAAAATATCCCAACGGCAACCACTTGACTTTCAGCAAAGTGGATTGGTACTTATTGTATCAAGCCTGAAGGGTTAGTGGCCCACGATCGAATCACCCGATCTTTTCAGATCTCAAAACCTACGCTGGTGTCAGCCTGGATAGTGCCAAGATGAGCATCCACCAGGTCTTCAGTGCAACAACATTCACCGGTGTACTATATACGCTTTGGGTCTTTCGGTAAAGTCACGTAGATCGAAAAAAAATAACGTTTCGATCGCAACACAAGCAATCGTGTTGCGATCGAAACGTGATTTTTAAAATAATTTTTCTATCTACGTGCTTTTACCGAAAGACCCAGAGTATGAATTCCTGCAGTCACGAAAGCTTTAAGTTACGGTGTTGTATATGTCTACGCTCCCAAATTCATGCCCTCTGCACAGACCAACCTGTACTAGACCATCATGATGAGGTATGACCAATAACCCCCAGTGTGGGGAGGCCATCATCCAGCAGTGGATTGACAAAAAGAGCTGTAGATGTACACGGAGGATGATTGAATTGAACTCTGAATGTCAGAGGGCACTCGGGCTTCGGTTGCCCGAGGTCACTGAGAATTTGTGCGGTCTCTGGGATGGACCTGTGACTGGGCTCCTGCCGGGGAGTCTTCACGGTGTCGGGCGTGGATGGGAGCTTCGCATCCACAGCAAGATAGCCGGGCTGGCGCTGCACCCTCTTCCTCGTCGCGGGCTCAGAGCCCCAGAGGGGGCTGCTGCTGCACTGCGTGGACGCCGTGGATGCCGTGGGCAGTGCGGGGGGACTCGCTCGCGGTGGCCCTCTTCCCCCACCTCCCTCCCACCCCTGGCCAACCCCCCCTTTGTCACCTCGAATATGCCCCAATATTTTTCGGCCCCCGAAGCTTTCCGGCACCCCCCAGCTACAACCAGGCCTATCCCAACCCCTGATTAATACTCCCTGCCGTTCTGTTGCTAAGATTACACCACCACTTTTAATAACCCCATTCATCTCAAACCATTATCTTACGTACAATGTTATAATTGTTGTAAAGCGCCTTGGAAAGGGCACTATATAAATCTAGATAACATAAAACATTTTTATCCTAGGGGTCCCCAAAGCCTAGGTGACCCGTTTTCTCGAGCTCAGATGATTAGTCGATTACGTTGATTCATCAACAAAAATGTATAATCAAAATCTTTTGTTGCGGTTGATTCCTTAAGCCACTTTAAAAACAGCTGGCACCACCACATTCTGCCTCCTGAAGGTGGGAAACCCCCCCCACCCCCTACAAGCCACACCAAGCGTGACGAGACAGGCGATGCCAATGACATGCCAAACCCCACCGATCACCTCGCGTCGAGAGGCACACATTGAGAAATATTGCCCACCTCTGAGGTACAAAAATTCGAAAAATCACAATACCACAAGACGGGATAACTAAATGTAAGTGCATTGTCTTGAGTGAAATATCAATATTAAGCAACTGACAGACACCAGGGGTTTCCCAGGAAGACTTATGGGTTTCCCAGGACAGCTACCTCAACAAAAGGATGACCTGAGGAAAACCAGGACCAATGGCCAATCTAGTAAAGAAAAGAGGTGAGACGTTTGTTCACATATTTTTGTTACCATTTAGGCGAGTAATCTAGCTGGTAATCGGATACTTATAATCGCCCAACTCCAGTGTTTTCCGTGACTCGTGATTGTCCCATGGAGAAGTCTTCAAGACTGTGGTGGCAGCGGAGACCAGGTGACCTTGGCTGGCCACCCACCATTCAGCAACAGCATCGCTTCTGTGGCAGATTTATGCTCACTGGGGTCATCCTCCTGTGAGTGCAAAGGACATGGGTGCTCGATTGTCAGATGTCACGCTACTTTCACTTATCAATATACACGACCGAGGGTTTAAACTAATTATTTTATTGTAATAGAAGAGTGATTCGATGTACAGGCTTCCCTTGCTTTATGCAGGTTTGGTTTATGCAATTTCTTATTTATATGTGGCTAATCTATTTCGACCCAACAATTTTCTATCTGCAGTTTGAATTAATTCCTATGCGGCGATGCGGTCGGACATTGTGTTTACTGTATGCACTACTCGGCAGGCACCTGTATCGTGCGTTTTGGCTTTGTGCACCTTTTTCATGGAACGCATCTACCACCTAAAGTGAAGGAAACCTGTACTTAATAAATAAATAAAAGCCTCAAACTTTTTTCAGGCATTTTGACGTCGCAGAGCAACAAGCAGCTCTGCTCCTGGAGCTCTGTAGTAATCTAGAGTGTAAACGTGTGTTCATCCGTCTCTCCAGAAAAACTGTGAACTTTTAAAATGTATAGTTAAAGATCAAGAGATTTTAAATGTATTTTTTTTTATGTGTTTAAGAGTTTACTGTTACAGGATTGTACTGCCTTCAAATGCACTTTCAAATTGTATTGATGTTTTAGATTAACTTCACGAATTTACATTCACTGTTTTGTTATTGGTATGAAACTGCAAAAAACTGCATACAATGTGTGTACACAGCAATACACTTGCAGAAGTCATGGTGCCTTGTTACAAATACTAACGAATTATGATGATGGAAATGGCAATACATTTGCAGTGATCATGCTGAAGGTAATGGTGATGATGGTGACAGCGATGATGGTGTTGGTAATGGTGACTATGGTGACAATGGTGATGGTAATGATGCTGACAGCGATAATGATGGTGGTGATGTTTATGGTTCACTACCTCGCACATCGGTGGGAGCTCAGGCATATCAGTCCACACTTGGGATCCACACCCAGGCAGCAGCAATTCAAACACAGCCTGCAAATCCCTGCAGGAACAAAGATACTCCCCTGTGTATACGTAAACGTCTTCCAGACTGCAGGAACTGCTGTTAGCAAGCATCTATTAAGGGGCTCATTTTGCACGTGTTAAAGGCTAGGTACTGGTACCAGTACTATGTATGCCCAGCCACCTTGCATAGGCCCAAGAATACACTGCAGAAGGAACTCATTTTTGACGGAGCTGACCGTGAGTGCCCCGTGCAGGCTACGATACAAGTTGACTATTGGCATTGACGTGCATCATCAGCTATTAGCTGGCCACCGCTAGATGAAGACCTCCACATGCTGTCACCATGCGTCAGTCCTATTTTACTACAATCCATCTCACTCCCGTACATGAATTGATCTCATTGCTCCATCTGCACAGTAGTTATCTTCTCAGGTGCATGCTCTCCTTTACCATTGTTATCTGTCTTATCCATCGGTCATCATCCCTTCAAGCTATGTGTAATTGACAAGTCCATATCCTGTATAGATATGGGCTGGTGCACTCAAGTTTTCAGTGGACACTACATTGCCACATACATGTCCACAGTTAATCCACCTGGTGGTATGTTTCCTTCTTTAAATGGTTACTTATTCATGTGTGATACCTGGAACATCCTCTTTCGAGGCATGGCTGAGCATAATCATGGCCAGGAATTGAACTCGGGTGACTAAAGTAAAGAGGAAAGTGTGCGATCCACTGACACAATGCACACACTCAAGGGCACCAACTGCGTATGAAACTAAAGTTAATCGGTTTACAGTACAGTTCATGAGACACGACAGATGCGGGAGAATGCAGTAGAGGAAGTATGATTCGAACAGCACTTGGATCGTTAACAAGACGATCACTCAAAAATGCTCTCGAGGAGTCGTACAACCATAGCTGCCACTATCCTGTGGCCTGAAATAAAAAATATATAGCTATAGATGACCGACGTATGAACTTATTATGTATTTTGATTATAGCGCGCTGCTACTGCTATTGTTAATCCGGCTGTTATGGATTGACTTATGCAGCTAGCGAAGGATGCTAGGTTTAGTGATGTGTGTCGCTATTGTAAACTTTTAATCACATTTGTTAAGGAAAACTGTTACGTTGTTTAAAAAGCATTGTTTTAGTAAGTTTTAGAGAGGCTTGGTTTGGCCCGATTTTTTTATTTAGTATAAATTTATACTTCAAATTTTGGTCTGTATTGTATTGTTATTGGGATCAATCTAAATGGAATTTTTTGCACTATTTATACGCAGCATAGACGGGTTGTGCTTTTTCTGTAGGATTTTATTGTTTACGTATGTGATGTTTAGATTTGTGTTCAATGTATTTTAGGTGTATCTTGTAATTTTATTGTTTGTTGCGGTTGAACCCAAATCAAGAGCCGAATGGCTCACGGGGTAAATTCTAATAAATTAAACTGAAACTCTTCGTCAGTGGTGGTGAAAACTTCAAATCGAGATTGGTGATGAAGTATTCAGCACACTGTGCTATGATAATGTACATGCATTTGCGAATTCACGAACGCATTTTTGACCATACTTCCCCATACTCGTCAGCAGCGTAGGTAGTCCATGGTGGTGGGCAACTACACCAGCTTGACACGTAAACTTTCGCGACAAATATTCGTTAAAAAAAGTTGTTTTTTGGTGGGTGAGGGGTTCGATCAAGTAAATATGTGTCGGTAGCTCACCAGCACCCTACACAGCCAATGAGCAAGGGTTTGTAACGTAACAAAACGTGGCAATTAGTTACTAATTCGGGCACACCGGTGCGCTGGAGAGTAAACCCACCACCGCTAATTCGAAATACAGTCAAGCACAATAATAATAATAACAGCAGCGCACTGAACTGTAACCTGCTCACCCCGCGCTCTCCCCATCGCGGCCTACACCTTCCTGCCCGTCCCCCCGCGCCTCGCTCGGTACGGAATCTATCCGAGGATCGGTGTCTTCGCGAGACGATGCCGTCAGACTCGAAGCGGAGCCGAAAGCAGCGGCGACAGCAGCGGCGCCGTCCCCAAGTCGTGGAGACTTCTCCAAGGAGGCTCTGTCGCTGCTGCCGGACGAGTTTCCGCCGTTGCTTTGAACTTTCCGTCGCTTCAGCGTCAGCTTTGCCCGCTTGCCGTCCGCCATCCTGGCGGAACTGCCCTGCGGCCTCCCCACCCTCCTCTGTCCCTCCACCCCCCCTCTGCCCCCCCCCCCCCCCCCTGCCCCCCCCCCTGCCCCGCCCCCCCCCCCCCCTCTGCCCCCCCAGCTGCCCCT
>CM025609.2:12195789-12218233 GCA_014621495.2 Entosphenus tridentatus
ATACCTTGTTAATTTAAGGAAATTTAATTTTTTTAAGAACTAAATTATAGAATCCCCCTATGTCGATAGTGGTTTGACCCAGCCTCTGCTCAGTGAAAACTGGTGGTTGTCCGAATAGCTGTTGTACTTGTTGCGTTAGTTGTTGTTTGGTTGTTGTTGTTGCTGTTGTGGTTGATGTTGGTGTTGTATATGAGGCTGCTGTAGCGATGCAGGAGCCGGGGCGTGAAGAGGAGGATGATGAAGATGAAGAGGACAAGGAGGTGATGATGATGATGATGATGTTTGGTGGTGGTGTGTTGGCGGGAGATCGCAATTATTACGGGGATTTAAGATGCGCTCGTGGGTTCAATCTTAATCGTTAATCTGTAATATAAAGGTTAATAATTGCAATACGTTATTGATAACGTGTGTATGAGTTGGGCAGCAGAGGGCAGTACAGCACAATAATTTGGTGTACGATACGATTCTCCCCGTCTTCAACAATCCGCACTAATCAGCAGTGGATTGACGAAAAAGCTGTAGACGATTATAATTATTGACTATTCGTAATTATTGTGGCGTAAATTACATTCAGCACTCGGTAGAAGGTTGTGTACAGGAAAGTCCATTCATAGACTGGTTGCCATGGACTAGTATGGATGGACTGGTCTTTGCCATGTGAATGTGGAATTGGCAACGCAGGCTCTGGACCATGAGCGGAGATGATAATTGCAACTTCGCTTATTTAAACTGGAAGTTACTTTAGCTTGATTATTCTATCAACACGGTGGGGTTTTTTTTATTCCTGTGGATCTATTGGTCCGCTGCCACAGAAGTTTGGAATTTAAACCACGAGTTGACGAGTGTTGCTCCAGGGGCGCCACGGTGGCGAGATGTTAACTACCTCTCCTGGTATACAGGAGGTCGTGGGTTAGATCCCGACCCCCGTGACTGACGCGTGCTGTATATTTGGAGTTTGCGGTGTCTCTCCCCGTGGTCGCATGGATTTGTCTCCTGGTCCTCCGCTTTTTCCCCTTCACATTTAGAATCAACATCACACGTTGAGAGTATTTGGCTTCTATACATTTCCACGTGATAAGCCACTTAGCTGGGCTATCATTTGTGGCCAGGTCGCTTCTGAAAAAGAAACATATACATTTACGACTGGGTGTAGCTGTCAGCAGGAGCTCCCCTGGTGCGGAGTGGCTTATTTTGGGTGGCTGATAATAGCTGCCTGTGACCAATTTATTCCCACGTGTTCATCAAGCCTTACTGGCCAGCGTGGTGAAGTATGGTCAAATAACCCCTATGAACCGCACAGTGTAGGCGGTGGGGGGAGGTGGAGGCCCTCATTCAGAAGTGGAGTGAGTACTTGTTGAGAATGGTTAATAGATTTTTCTAATTTCCATTCGGTTATTGAAGTTGTCACTTGGTTAAATAAAGTGATCACTCCTAATCGAGGGACCACTCGAAATGATAACACATGCAGGTAACACGTGGAACGAATGCATGTGGATTTTCCACCATCGGCTCAGAAGATGCCCAGCACTGCCCAATGCTCAGAATCTATAAATGCAGTGTGTGTGTATGTCCAATTTGAGTTTAGTTTGAGTTTATTTTGTTACACAGATGGTCCCGTTTAGCCAGGGAGATCCGTGGTTCGTGAGCACAGCTAAAACAAAGATGAAATATGATTGCAGAGTACGAATACAGGGTCCTTAAGGGATATTGCACAACAAACGAGGTGAGTGCAAGAGGTGCCAAGATAAGGTTAGGTACAGGTGTAAGTATGCTCTTTGTTTAGGTTTAATAGGGAAATTAAGAGGGGGAGTGAAGTCTGAGAACCGAGATGTAGATACGCAGTAAGGGTATTCCATAAATGTGGAGCAGCAACGCGGGAAGACTTTTTTACTAAACAGTTTAAGAAAATTGAATTTGATTAGGAATAAGGAGGAACTTCTGAGGCTAAAAGAAGGAGTTTGTGGAACTAAGTGGACCTACAGGTAATTGTCAGATTTGTTTATGAGGACCTTTAGAATAAAGACAGCCCAGTGATGGTCTCTCCAGAAATCCAGGGGAGACAGATTTGAGTTAATGTATAAGTCACAATGATGAGTTATATAGGGGGCGTCAAGGGCAAAACAGAGTGGAGTGGTATAAATGAATGAGACGTTTAAGGTAGATTCAGAAGGTAGGCAATAGATGATGTCTGGGTGTGTATGTTGTCTGTGGGGAACGGTGTGCCACCAATTTGCGCACAAACTTGAGAAACTTGGATTTAACAATAAAATTCTTACGGCGTTTCGATTGCAACACAAGCAATCATCATCAGGTGTGAAAACCACAGCAATATTATTTTTTTGTTTTCCCTTCTATGTGACTTTACCGAAAGAACCAAGAATATGAAAACTTGGCACATTGGACCTGAACCTTTCCTGTGCCTCCCTTAGGTCGATTCAACCATAATTATCTTGCGCCGTGTGTGAACATCAACACTCCGAAGACAAAGGTGGCCGGGCGTGGTGCTGATAAAACCGCAACTTCATGGGTTGTGCCAGCCTTCATAATATCTGCGAATATGTACACTTGACCCCACAGTCCGTTAAAGTTATGTGGGAGATCTTTTTCTTCGTGACTGTGTGCAGGGGCAGGGGTGGCACCTGTACCGCCTTACCCTGCAGGAGCTGGAGAGGCTAAAACTGCAGCAGGCGAGCGACATGCAGGAGGTATTAATGTAGCATCACACAGATCTACACACACAGGCACAGCTTATTCTCTACTCAGAAAAATAAATACGAGGATCAAAGAACTTACACAAGTTAGAGGCAGGATATATCACTCAAAGGTATAACAGCAGGGTGGTTGAGACTAACAACGGACTGGCAGGCAAAGGACAAAAACCAGAGAAGGTAACTTGCCTGAGAGGATGTCCACTGTGGAGAAATGGAGTGATGAAATAATGTGTGTGCAGAAACTATGTGTATTGTAACATTGCGAGACCATGAGGGATGGCAATGGCTTGGGAGGCCCCCCTCCAGCAGTGGATAGATTACAGCTGATGATGAATGCTTCTTACACTATTTATACGCAGGCTACTCAATACACAGAACACTCGACATCATACTCATTAAAAAGTCAATGTGTCTCTTAGACGAGCTTGGGCGGTGGTGCCCATCTCCATTGGTGGCCCTGAGCAGTGTTAGACTTTGCACTAATTAGTATTTATTTTGTCAACCCCAGAGGAATGATAGTCTGAGTGAACTTCCACCCAGGAATTCAACTTGTTGCCATTACAAACTCAATACCATCCGTTGCCTACTGTCCACTCCTGGTCCCCGTGTGTTCGTTTCCTTGGGTGTATCCATGTCCCTCTGTGTTCATGTGTTAGTATTTCCTTGTGTTCATATCCCTGTGTGTTGGTGTATCTATCACCCTGTGTATTAATTTGCCCATGTCCACGTGTGTTCGTGTGTCTGTGCCCCTATGCAGGTGGAGCGATATGTTGACCACGTGCGCTCCCTCACAGAAGACCGGGAGATGGGACTGGAGGCCGAGAATGAAACTCTTAAGCAGGAACTGGAGGCCATGCACGCACAGATGGGTGCGTGTGTTTGTGCGTGTGTGTTGTATGTATGTTGAACATATTTTGCACCGTGCGTAGCCAACCATGCTAATCAGAGGTGTTTGGACAGAGGAGAGCACAGGTGGTGCATTGGCCAGTCATTTAAATCCTCACATCTGGATCTGTCATGTGACCTGGCAACGAACCTTCAACGCTAGCCTGGCATAAGCATCATGGCCACATCACCGCCACTTAGTGGCAAATGGTAGCTGTTGTTATTGTGTATATGCACAGCATAAGTGAGGACCAATGGTTCGTACACTGTTCTACCATATCAATAACCTGAGTTTGATTCCTGACTGAATGTAACATCAAACTGACATTTTAATTCTCAGAGATTAAGAGCAGAAACAAATGTAATCTCATGTTTTATTTTTTCAGTCCAGGATGAGTCATTCATCTCACTGCATTTGAGTAGCCCTAAAAAGTGTAAAGGTAATTCTGTTAGATACAGATAGCATGTGGCCAGCACATTCTCAACCACCTTTGCATCTCCAGTGACCTCACACATTGTGCCGTGTATTAATTTAAGATTGAATAAAACAAGAGCATGTGCTCCATTGGCACCTCATTTGCCAGTAAAAAATATGATAATTGTTTTTTTACCCTTCTATCTGGCAACAAAACTGACACCTTTTTTACAAGGAGTCATGTTTGCATAGACCACAATACCTGCAGCCATAATGCAAACAAAAAACATAACTCTGATAATATATGCACTGTCCTTGAAGTTGATTGGTCCACACCCGAGACAGCTTTCCTTAGAGCCTAGTCTCACATGGGTTGGACCAGATGACGCCAAAAGGCGCACAACTCAAAGACAATGCACAATGCGTATCTGTATCTAACAGAATTACCTTTACACTTTTTAGGGCTACTCAAATGCAGTGAGATGAATGACTCATCCTGGACTGAAAAAATAAAACATGATATTACATTTGTTTCTGCTCTTAATCTCTGAGAATTAAAATGTCAGTTTGACTGTCATGACAAACATTTAGCAGGGTAAGTGCTGCCTGCTACTGTGTGAAACAGAGGTCACTTGTATGAATCTCAAGAGATAGCTATTCGCTATCGACTTCTGTGGGGCATTCTCACATTGGAAGGGTTACACTCTTACGAGAGAGATTTGAACGGATGCTTCATCTTGTGACATGATGTGCGTGTGTATGAGCAGACACTGAACGCAAGGAGATCGTGGAGATGTTGAGAAGACAGGGAATGGAAGAGATCATTGGGGCCTCTCCCAGCGAGCAGGTGGCCTTTCTTCTCGTCGAGAGAGCTTGTCTGCTGGTAATCGTCACCACCACTGTCATTGATATCATTCGGTTGTCACTATCACCCTCTGCTTCATACTCATATTCATTACAGTTGTCATGTACATTTAGAACAATTTTGTCAATCGATTGCTGGATCAGGGTCTCCCCCCACCATGTCGGTAGTGGGGGTCATTTGACCATTCTTCGCAATGCTAGTCAGTGCAGGTTAAAGGTGGGAATAATAGATGCAGAAGCTTAGGAGTACAATCCAACAATTTTGTTGCATTGCCATCTGCTGCCCACAACACGGAATCATCATCATCATCATCGCCATGATTATTACTCACTTGATTTGACCATCACTCTCCATTAATCACTACATTGATGGTCTTTGTGTGATCCATCAACCCTGCCTACACATTTTTCTGGATTACAAGCGATCACCACCAAGCCCGGTGTGTACACATTTGTGCATGCCTGTGTGTGCGTCTGTGTGTGCATGCCTGTGTGTGCGTCTGTGTGTGCATGCCTGTGTGTGCATGCCTGTGTGTGCATGCCTGTGTGTGCATCTGTGTGTCTGTGTATGTTTTGTGAGCATGTGTTTTTGTGCCTCTGCGTGCTTGCCTTGGTCTTTTTTTGTGCATGTGTATGTGTTCTTGTGTGTGCCTTTGGTTGCATGTCTGTGCTTGCATGTGTGTGTTCTGTCGGTCACTGTGTGTATATTTTTCATGCCTTCATGTGTATGTGTGCCAACATCTTTATGCGCATACATACTTGGTTGTGCACACGTGTGTGTCTGTATCTTTATATAGGTGGCCGGTGATGGTGTTGACCACCCCACTCCAAAATCGGTACTTGCTAACTTTCCCCAACAGTCTATTAGAGGCTCTGGAGAAGAATACTTGTGTGTGGAGAGCGATAGTGTTGTGGATAGTGCTCTGCTCTACTAACCCAGCGAGCCAAATTTAATTCCCGCTCACAGCCAACATCAGTAATGAATATCTGAACTGGTACTGGGCCTCCCCTAGTACAATTCAGCCTTAAATTAATACCTGGTGCAGTGTGTATTAATCATCAGCACTGGGGAGACAAAGACGGCCGGGCGTGGTCCTGGCCAACCACTCGCTTGTGTGCAGTTCCAGACAAAATACGTGTCTGCTTACAGCACCTACCACAACAGCCTATTAAAGGCTATACGGGGGATTTTGCCTTTGTGTGTGTGTGTGTGTATATATTTGCGTTTGTGTGCCTCTCTGTTTGCAGCTTAAGTCCCAGCATGAGGTGTTGGGTTGCTCCTGGAAGACGCCACCGCAGACCTCGGACATCATGACGCTCGGTGACAAAGTGGAAAAATACAAAAACCTCTACCACAAGGCAGAGGTACTAACACACAGCATAAACGGTCACTGTCAGCAAAGTGCAAATGTGTAAGGTTGCAAAACATGGTCTCCCTTACAGGAACACATATGGATTCATGCATTCAGTATTAATGTAGGTTAGATCGTGTAAGGTGCTCATAGATAC
The DNA here is from genome assembly GCA_014621495.2 of Entosphenus tridentatus. Classification (NCBI taxonomy): domain Eukaryota; kingdom Metazoa; phylum Chordata; class Hyperoartia; order Petromyzontiformes; family Petromyzontidae; genus Entosphenus; species Entosphenus tridentatus. The sequence continues at coordinate 12,202,174 of CM025609.2, forward strand.
TATAACTAGAGTCCTATTAGTGGTCTTCCTGGGCAGACTAGGCTGCATTGGCTGGTCATGTAGCGTGCATGCCAAGCCAGTTTTGTCTGGCTAGAGGGGGCTATATAAGTGGAGCTTGGGCTGGAAAAGAAATCGGCTAATGTGGGTACAGGAGGACCTGGAGCTGAGTGGACTTGCCATGTACTGGTAACAGAAGCTCACGATCAGCTTGTGTGTGTGTAGGATACTTGTGAAAGATGATAATAGGTAGTGGATGGCAGCTCTCTTCCAATTAATGCAAAATAATTGAGGTGCGATGCTTATAACAACGAGCAGAAAATTGGACAAATAAAACACAGTGAGTTGGCACGGGTGGTGCACCTGCCAGTTGCCTCAATAGGTCAACCATGAACTCATGGGCCCATGATCAAATCACCCAGAATCCATCTGATTTTGGCAGATCTCGAAGCCGAGTAGGTTTGAGCCTGGTTAGTGCTTGGTTGAGTGACCATTCACAAAACACGTTGTGCGGCTGTGGAGCTACCTTGTGGGCAATGTAGAAATATTATTTGTTTTTCTGTGTTTCTATGCTTCCATGTGTATGCTCCTTGCCTCCACAAACCTGCACTTCCCAGTATGGTGAAGAATGGTAAAAGAAAAACACATAATTTGCACATGTGTGCAGAGGCCCTCATCCAACAGTGAATTGACAAAGGGGCCGTACAAGTAAATGCGAATACATGGGCCTCTTCCGTGATCTGCCAGTGAGTCTTCGTCACTCCACGTGACCTCACAGTGCACAGCTTGGCAGTAAGTGTCGCGGTGACGTTACCGCCACTCAGCGGTGAATCGTTCCCGTGGCTGCTTGTGCGTGCGTGTGTGTTTGTGCTGCACTGTTGGGCGTGCAGAAATCTCGGCAGCTGCTGTCGGATGAGAGGAGCGCGCTCACGCTGAGGCTGCAGCTGCAGGAACAGGAGCTGGAGATGCTCAACAGCAAAAGCAGCAGCAACGGCAGCCACCCTCACAAACGGTGTCCAATCGTCAGTGTTTTCCATGCATGCGTGTGCGTGAACTGGGCCTTCTCTCTCTAAATCAAGTCAGACTTAAGTGAGCTCCTATTGTGGTCTGGGGTTATCAACAATGGGGAAACACAAAGGCATCTGGACAAGCTTCGTGCTGAATTCACCACCCCTTTGTGGGCCATGCTAGTCTTAATAGCTACTGCATAACAGTCCCTGCATGTATCATGTGTAATGACCCCAGGAGACCGTTTCTTGTCGGTGATCTTTATTGAAGTCACGAACACTTGACAGGCGAAGACCCCGACTCCAGCAGCCCCGAGCCTCTCGTCTCGACCCCTTTTATCCTATGCGTGGCCACCCCTTTACCCGATGGCTCTCGGTGCCTGATCAACACCTGCTCCCTTCTGTCACTTGGCCACATCCCTATTCTCGATCTTTCCCGTAGACCCCAGATCATTCACCCTGTCTGTCCATTAACCTGTCATTACCCTTTGTGGCCCCTAGTCTCTTCCCATGCTAATTCCCATGTCATTACCCCCTGTGGCCGCTACTCCCCTTACTCTCTTCACATATGCAAAGATACACGTGGGCCCCTGTTTTCTTAATTTATCCAAATGGGTGGTCCTGTGGTTAAAGTGTAATATTTAAATCAAAATCTTGACAGTTAAAGTCCTGGTCGACTCAGCCCTTCATCCTCTCGTGATCAATAAAATACGTGCCATGTTTTTTGATGTCAAACAACGGTTGCTGAGCACAGGCCTAAAGGCCAAAAGTGCCAAGTAGCCAGCAACAAACAGCACTATTGAGGGTGTAATAGATACGATGCTTGAATTGAGCAATATTACAAGAACTTGACTAATTTAAAATTTAGGCTAATGGAGTCAAGAAGACTTTACAAATGAGACACGACAATACAAATGAGATAAAACTAGACCAAAGAAAAAAAAATGTTTTCTTAAATCTCAACTCGAAATTGTAACTTTAGTTTGCTCTGCCAGACGAATGTGGAATTCCCACTCCTGGCTCAGGGCTATATACAGAAGATGACCATTCTTCATGTGGTGAGTGTGTGTTTGTGGTTTTGATGTAATGTATTTAACTCAAAGCAATACATGTGGAGTGTCGTAGGTCTCTTCTTCCTTCTTGCTCAAGGCATGTGTATGCGTGCGGGTGGCATGCGTCGCACACACACTCAGTTGGAGACGAGGTTGTTGTTGAGTTCACGCCACCAACTCGGACCCCATCTCTCTCACGACCACGCTGCCGCACGACCCGGCCCAGATACGACCCTGTCCACGTTGCACCGACGGCATCGACCGAGACAGCCAACTACTGTCCGGCCACGCAATGATCGGGCGAAGGTGGCAGTGACGAAGGCGGCGATGAGACGAGTCCACTCCCAAAACCGGCAGCCTGGATCTCTCATTCTCTGCTGCTTCTATTCCCCTCGGCGCGGCTTGTCTCCGCCCTAGCCACGCCTTCCTTCTCGAACCCACCAGAGGGTTCCAGGGGCTTCCCCACGATTTCTACCATGACCCTTGCCCCAGTTCCTCCACCCTGCCGGCACACCCATGTATATGCTCAACGGCGTGTGCGCTAAGTGCCTACCTGCAGTTGCAACTGCTGTACAACAGTCTATGTCACTACACATGTAACAAATAACATGTTATATTTAGAATACTACAGGATGCATTCTTATCACAAGCACCTAGATGGTGGCCCCGTGTATTCGTGTTCTTCTGTCAAATGCTTCTGGTCAACTTTTGCTCAATAGGAGATTTTTCTGTCTCTCTTTGGCTGCCATTCCATCACCGGTTTCGTCCATAGACCATCATCCCTTATAGCGCTGTGTCCTGGCTGCCAGGCAACCCCTATCCTGAGCACGCCGCCATGCTGAGCACAGTCCAAGACCCATGATTTTTGATATCGGCCTCAACCGTGGTCTGCCCCGAGGTCGGCTCTAGTTCCTCGGTAGGCTGATGATGATGGCGCACGCAGTGCTTTGGTATGATCAGCTGAGGTGTCCGCCCGGGGCAGCGTGTGTCCGAAGAGGTGAAGTCTCCTGACCCTGACCATTTCAGTCACTGCCAGAGGAGATACTTTTTGATAATGGACCTCAGCGTTGGTGATGCGCTCGCTGAAGTGGATGCGGAGTATCCATCGCAGACACCACCGGTCGAATGCATCCAGTTTCCTGCACAGAGAGTAGCTGCCATTGACCACATCTCTGAGCCATACAACAGTACGGACAGGATTTACGCGTTGTAGAGGTGGGTTTTTGTTGCTGTTGTAATGCTGGAGCGCCAGATGTATCTGTCAAGCTGTTTCATGGAGTCGCGTACAATTGAACGTCTTTTATATTTTTTCATCCCTGATGCCCGTATATTGCAGTTAATATGATGTCTCTAATTTGTGTTTGTTCCCTGATTCATGTCTTCCTCTTTCTGTCTCAGTATAATTCCAAGCATGCATCTCTCCATGCTTCTTTACATACTTTTCATGATTACATTTGATTGTCTTTGTTAGTTTTCATGTTTTTGATCCATATGTTATAACAGGCCACATGCCCGTATTGGAAGCATTCTTCTCCAGGTAGTAAATCAAAACTATATATATCTCTGAGTGTAAGGTGTTGTGATTGTCGTCATGGTGAAAGTTAGTTCTGATGGCACTTTAACACAAAGGCTTTTACGACCATTTATTATAAAGGTTATTTTGGTTAGATCACGTAAATATACATGTGTCGTTAACCCACCACCATCTGACACAGCCAATTAGTAAAGTTAGTGTCGGCTGGTGAACACAATTCAGGCAAATCGCCTGATGAAGATGGTTGTAATCACCAGGGAAACGTCCTACTCAAATTGTAAATGTTGTGGGTTTATTCTCCAACACACCGGTGTGCTGAAGTAGTAACTAATTGGCACGTTTTGGTCACGTCTAGGGGGTTTTCATCCTCCCCTCTGCAGCTGTCATGCGCAGATCGAGGAGCTCCACCGGCAGAACGCGGAGCTGGCGCGGAAGCTACGCAGTGCCGAGGTGTCGCGTGAGGAGCTGGGCGAGCGCAACGAGGAGGTCGAGGCGTTGCTGGCTGAGCTGCAGGCGCGCGAGCGAGACGGGGAGAGGCATGGCGATGGGGAAGACAGCAACAGCACCAGCGAGGACAGTGATAGCTCCGGGGAAGATGGGGACAGCCGCAGGGAGGGCGGCGCCCCCGTGGTGGCACGAGAGGCAAAGGAGGAGAGAGTCAACGTGGGAGAAGAGAGGGAGGTGGAGACGGAGACGGAGGAGAAGTCGCAGCTGCTGCAGAAGGAGGTGAGTTGTTTGGGTTGAGTGAGACTTTCACCCCTGCATCCACAGTGCCTGGGTTTGTCTCGCGCGTGACTTGTGAATGTGTGTATGTGTGTATGTGTGTATGTGCACGTGCTTGTGTGTTTTTGTACGCGTACATGTATGTGTATGAGTGCGGCAGTACAGTGGTTACCTCCCTGCGCTATGAACCTGGCGATCCGAGTTCGATTCTCACTCGTGACCAATAACTTTGGCGAATATTTGAACCAGTCCTGGGTCTCTCCTAGGTCGACTCAGCCTTAAATGAGTACCTGTTTCGGTGCGTAAACATCAGTACTGGGGAGACAAAGGCGGCTAGGAGTGATGTAGGTCATCCACCACCTCGTATGCCGTGCTGGCCTTCATAGGTGCTCGCGAACAACACTAGCCTTTCAGATGCGCTTTTGCGGCCTTTTTAATCTGGAAGCCACTGGAGCTATGCACTTTTAAATCTTGTTCGAAAGTACATTCTTTAGAATTGCCTTTTGTGTTTTGTTTATTGTCCTACCCATGCACCTCCAATTAACACGGTTGGCTATGTACGGTGAGAAAGTAGTTCAACAAAATACGTACGTACATCTCCAACTGTCTGTTAAAGGCTACGCGGGGGGATCTTTGTCTCTGTGTGTGTGCGCGTACTCAGCTACTGGGCGCGTGCACACACCGTGTGCTCACACACCCGTCCGTGCTGGCCGAGCGCCTCTCGGTGGTGGAGGGCGAGAGGGACGCGCTCAACATGACCGTGCGGCAGCTGCAGATGCAGAACACGCAGCTCCTGGACAAGGTGGGGCACAAACACGCTCGCTCACACCACCCACAAGAGCGACACCGACAGCAGCAGCCATGTGTTACTGAGTGGCGACGATGTCACCACAGCTCTAGCGCCAGGCTAGGTGCACTTTGAGGCCAAGTGTAGTTGTGAAAGGCTCGCTGGCAGTAGTTCACCGGACAAATCCAGATACTACGGGTTAACTGACAGAGATGACTGGCAGATGTACCCCCGTGGTGCCTGTTGTGCCAGCTTGCTGTACTGTCATTAAAAATAATAAGTAGATGCCTCCGTCTGCTCAGTAGCATCCTTCATTAAGCACCCCCACAGAGGCTAATCTTGATACTGCTAATTTCATTCATTGGCAAGTCCACTCTTCTCCAGTCCCACATACCACACCACCCCATCGCTTCGCTAGCCCATGCCATTTTAGCCCCCTCTATCTGCCCAAAGAGCAGCCACTCGAGCATGTAGTGGGTGAGCATGCGGGCCACATGACCCAGCTAATGAATTATCGCTGTTGGAGGACTTTACTGATGGGACCATGTCCAGCTCTTGCAAGGATCTCCGAGCTCCTCATGTAGCCCAGTTTGTTTCAAAATAATCCAGTTTGGTTCCTGCAACCTTTGTGGCCTGTGAGCCCTAGCAGAGTCAACCCCACTGTGCCTCACGCTGTTTGGATTGAGGGGTTCCCCCTCCTACAAAACATCATGGAAATGCCCATCAATTCTGCAAATATGATCTTTGAAGTCACCATTATTGCCCTTTGGGATGGAAATTGGGTGGTAATGCAAACTCTTTTTTTAATGCATTTCTAGATTAATTTGTGATCATCCCAGCAATCGGCGACCACCACTCATCCTTGTAGTGCTGAATGGCTTGCCAAACCTCCAAGCGTAGCCTTAGTTGTAGGATCCTGTAGACCAGCGGTCCATATATCACTGGTGGTTTACAAGGCCATGGGAAATGGTCCACGAATCTGTGGTAGATACACGTTTTGTCACAAAATACCATGTGGTCCGTGAACAATTTTGAAGGTTGAGAATGGGCCCAGCACTTTCTCTCAGCTGGAACAGCTAGGGCTTTAGGGAAATGTGAACCGGGTACACAGCAGAGCCATAGTTCTGAAACTTACCCATGTTCTGTGAGCCCAGAAAGAGGTGGGGAAAATGCCACCTAACTGCAAATAATGGTACAATTTTCACCTGCTTTAAGCTTTAAACAGCTGACTGAGATCAAGCTAATATGGGTTTGAATGGGGTCCAAGGTGGACGCCCACCTCCAGCATAGATGTAGGGCAGGCGCATCTTACAGACGACAAGCCAATCGTCAGTGGACAGATCAGTAGCGCTGGGCTAATCTGACTTAGAGATGCAAAAGACAAAGGTACCCCATATAGCTTTATCAGATTGTTGGGCAAGTGCTGTTAGTGAGCACCTATGAAGGCCAGCACGGCACATGAGGGGTGGGTGGCCAACACCATGCCTGGCTGCTTTTTTCTCCCGAGTGGCAATGTTCACACACCGCACCAGGTACTCATGTGAGGTTGAGTCGACCTAGGGGAGGCCCGGGACTGGTTCAGATAATCATCATTGGTGTTGGCCGTGAGCGGGAATTGAACTCGGGTCGCCGGGTTTGTAGCGCAGCGTGAAAACCGCTACACTATCGCTCCCCGCTACTTAGAGATGCACATACACAATCACATACACACACAGATATACACATGAATACATGCAGTTATAAACACACAAAGAAATACATGTACCAACAGACACACTCACATACACACCAATAAAGGCAAAGATCCCCCGTATAGCCTTAACAGACTTTTGGGTTTAAAATATTCGCCACTGTTATTTGGTCGTGAGCGGGAATTGAACTCGAGTCGTCGGGTTTGTAGCGCAGTCCAGTAACCACTGCGCGACTGCTCCACACCACGATACAGACACACGCACACAGACACACACGCGTGCGCTATTGCCGTGTTGACCGGTGTCGCTGAAACCGCCTGCACCGGCGCAGGCGGCGGAGTGTGAGCGGCAGTGGGAGGAGCGGCTGCTACGAGGGGAGCAGGAGGCAGAGCGGCAGCACGGGCGCGTGGAGAGCCTACAGCGCCAGCTCGAGAGTCAGCACGAGGAGATGCATGGCACCGCAGGGCACAAGCGTGCTGGAGACGCAGAACAAGTGACACAGGTGAACACAAAATGAGACAAAGATCCCCCACATAGCCGTGAACAGACGATCCTCACCCAGCACGTGCAGCACAGGCAACAACATCAACCGCCATTTGCCACTAAGTGGCCGTGACGTCACCACGACGCTTGTGCCAGGCTATGTGCACCTTGAGGCCACGTGTAGTGTCGAACGCCCGCTGGCAGAAGGTCACGGGGCAGACCCAGGTGCCACGGGTCGACTGACACACCGATACACACACAACAGAAAATGCCGATACACTTACCTCCTTTACTGCAGGCTCTTGATGCACAAGGAGGTGGGTGGCCAGCAACACGTCCGACTACCTTTGTCTCCCCAGTGGCGATGTTTACACACGGCATCAAGTACTCCTTTGAGGCTTAGTCGACTTAAAGGAGGCCCAGGACTGGTTCAGCGAATTGTCAGTGGTGTTGGTGGTTGTGAACGGGAATGGAATTCGGGTCACCGGATTTGTAGGGCAGTGTGCTAACCGCTGCGCCACCGCTCCTCAGAGCTGGAGAACCTGCATGAGGAGCTATATAGCGAACCCAATTATGTTGTTGACACTTTACACTTCATACGTGTCGCTAATGGACCAGCAGTTTGTGGTTATTTTTATAGTTTTGTGTTTGTGGTTTGACAGGGTTTTTAAGGCTTTTCAATACAAGTGTAACATCGGTTGTATAATAATGGTTTTGTTGTCACTGTGATCATCGCTTTAGTGCATTGTGACCGATAGAGGTTGCATTGTTGAATTGGGAAGTCACGTGATCGTGAATTTGTTGTACTGTAAAACCTCTCGAAACCAGATTCAAGTTGATTAGAATTTGGAGTAAGCCTGTAAAAGCTAGGTTGCGTATATTAACTAAATAACTATAAATAAAACAACATACAAAATAAATAAGTAATAACTTCACTCAGAACACTGTTTACATGCTAATTACATTGCTCATAGTAGGAGATAATGTGCGTATGTGCAATAGCAATTCTAAAGCTATGCGTTGTACTTATTTGTTGTATGTAATTGTGCAAACCTTGCTTTTTGGCACCATGCTCATCCGACACGCTCTATTAGTGCTCACTCTAATTTTTTTTTACATTTATTAAATTTGTATCTTATAAATATGCAAGATTATATGTAATTATTGAAGGCCATCAGGATATCTGTGCAGTCTTCCACATATTTCCATGGTCAACGTCTGCACATGGCGGTGGGTAAGTGACTCGGATTAAACTATAATTAAAATGTGTATTTTACTTATTTTCAGTTTTACGGACATCACCTATAACTGTCGAAGCTCTGCCCAAAATTAGTCTGGCTTTGGTACGTTTTGCTGTATCGTTACTGCCATCGTGAGTATTGTCCTATCGTTGGTGTAGTCGTGCCTCATGTTGTATTCCCACTGCTGTCCCGTTGAAGGTGTCTGCCCTGGAGAAGGAGCTGAGTAAGCTGCGCTTGGAGCTGCAGGAGCACAAGCTGCAGTGGCACCACGAGCAGCTGCAGCTGCAGGCGGAGCTGCAGCAGGGACACGCGCGTCGCACGGTAACGCACGCTCCATCCGGACCGAGCGAGGCCCTTGCAGAGATAAAGATCAAGATGTCTTCACGGCTAAAGTCGCTGATGCTACCATGCCTCGCCAACGCTTTCTACCCTCCACCATGCATCTGACCTCCAACACTTCCAACCTCTGCCGTAACAGGGACCCCCCCATTTGGTCTGAATTTTTCCTCTTGGTTGCCAAACTTGTCAGGACTATTCCACATTGCCTGTTTCTGTAATTGGCCCTCCCTCATGCTGCACACACGTTCTACTATGCGCAACCTCAAATCATATCTACATCACTCACCTGCCATGTTCTATTTGCTTAAAACGACGAATGAACTATATGATAATTGTTTTTTTTACCCTTTTATCTGGCAACAAAACTGACATTTTTTTTACAAGGAGTCATGTTTGCATTAACCACAATACCTGCGGTCAGAATGCAAAAAAAAGCACGACTCTGATAATGTATGCACTGTCCTTGAAATTGATTGGTCCACAGCCGAGACAGCTTTTCTTAGAGCCTAGTCTCACATGGTGTTGGACCAGATGATGCCAAAAGGCGCACAACTCAAAGACAATGCACCATCAGAGTATGAGAACTCGGGGTAAGCATTTACACCATTGGAACCTCCTTTGCCAGTAGCAAAATATGATCATTGTTTTACCCTTTTATCTGGCAACAAAACTGACACCTTTTTTACAAGGAGTCATGTTTGCATTGACATCACATGTCTAGTTATATCTGTTCGCGTGTGTGCATGCACGTGCATGCCAGATGCTGAAGGAGAGGGTCAGGAATCAGGAGGAGGAGCTGAAGGAGCTAAGGCTTCGTCTTGTGGAACGGGAAGACAGATCAGCTGTGCAGAATAAACCAAATCAAGACAGCCCACCTGACCAATCAAAACTGCAAGACGCACCTGATCAGCTTCTCTCCCAGGTGTGTGTGTGCTGCAACTTATTATTACATCTGTCCATGTGTATAGAATTCACGTGTGCACATGTACACGAACAGCCCCTTGCCACTCCACTGCTGGGTGAGGGCCTCCCCACGTACCGTGCAGGTAGTGGGGATTTATTTATCACCCCGTCAACTCGCCGCATCTTTTCTATTTCTTGTTCTGTGTGCTTCAGTGTGGAACGCCACGTGTGGTATCCATTCCGGATCCATTATGAATTATGAACATGTATCCAAACCACTGGAGTTGTCTCGTTTGGATCCACTCTGTCATCTTATTGCTTTAGTTCGTATTCTCTTCTTCTAAGTCAACTCATTTTTGCACTTGCTCTTTTCTTTTGGTTGTTCATCGAATTTAATTGCTGCTTGCTACTGGCATCCTACAAGACTGTGTATGCGCCTTGAATGCGTTTAACGTGCGTGTACGCGTTTAGGGCCAGGAGGCTGGTTTACGCATGGAGTTGGAGCGAGCCCTACAGAGAACAGACAAATACATGAGGTGCGTTTTGCGATATGCTGCAGACCGTCAATAGCCCTAATGTCGGAAATCCGAAATGTTTGTAAATCTGCATTGTAATTGCCTTTACTTGAGTAGCCAGCAGAGGGCGTAATAGCAGAATATGAACTGTTCTAAAATCCAAACGACCCACAGTCACTCCAGAGGTCGCAAACGGGTTTTGATTCCTTACCCGTACCCGGCCGCACCAGGGTCGCAAACGGGTACCCTACCCGTACCCGGCCGGGTACGTGTAGGGTATGGGTATCGGGTACCTGATTGCGACCTCTGGGACGAAGCCATGTTGCAGGCATGGATGGGTTGATTCTAGGAACTTGAATTGTGAGAAGAGACAAGACGTTGGGAAATGAGTGACAAACGGTGACTCACCAGTGACTCACGGTCTACCCGTACCCGGCCGCACCAGGGTCGCAAACGGGTACCTGTACACCCGTACCCGGCTGGGTACGGGTAGCCGGGTATCGGGTAGGGTACGGGTATCGGGTACCCGGTTGCGACCTCTGCCACAGTCCCATTGCGTGTGGATATTTTCTAGTTTGTTTCGGTCAGGTTCTAGTCCTTCCTCGCTGGGTTGCTTGTGTGCTCACGATCTGCCAGTTTTTTTTACTCTGTCACTCTCTCCCTTTCCTTTACATCACCTTCCCTCATGTATCTTCCTGTCCTTTCTGTCTTCCCTCAATCTCTCTCTGTCCACATTCGATGTTTCTATCCTGCGTATACCCTCACCAGCTGACTCACATTCTGTCTCTCTTTTACCAGCTCACTCTCACTTCATCCTCTTCCATTCATGCCCTGCACTCCCCTCCTCTCTCTCGCCCTCTCTCTTTGCCCCTTATCCTAGACTATTACACTCTCACTCCTCCCACTGGCCATCTCTCTCCAATCTCTTTCTCTCTCAATTTCATTCTCTCCTCTCACATACATTATTATTTATTTTTTCGACATTTCTCCAATTTAATCCAGGTTGTGCTATCGGTGTCTTGTCATGAGACAACAAATCTATTTGTTAGAGAACGATCCACAGAAGCAGATATTACAGAGCTACCTCTCAGTTCCCCTGAAGTGAACTCTATTTTCCACAGTAAGGAGACAAATTTTCCCACTTGCTCTGCCACTGCAAGAAGTATTTCTGACATCACATTCAAACCAATATTTTATGGCTCCAGATGAAATTTGTCCAAATTAAGTGCAGAACCAACATTTAAAATGATTTGTTTTGCGCAGTCATTTTCCTACCCCCGCCCCTCCGATGAGCACAGTTGGCTACCTACAATGCGAAAGAAGTTCAGCATACAGTGCATAAATGGTGGCAGGGCTGAGACCATCAAGAAACTGTACTTGAGAACCTGCTTTAACCATAGGTGGTTGTGCAAATTCGAACCCAGGATCTCTGCTGTGCCAGCTCAGTGCTCTCACCTCTGAGTCACCCAGCTTTGGAGTAACTTAATGAACTCGTGCAGAGAGGCCCTGCTTCTTGTCTGCCCCATATTTCCCTTACCCCCACCGCCCCCCCAAAGGCGATACAACGCTGGCCGTGTTTGCTGGCACACCCGCCTGCGCTGCGCCCGGGACGCCTTCCTGGGAGAGCTGTCAGCGCGGGATAAGGCTGTGGCCACCATCTCGCATGACCTGAAGCTGGCGCAGAGCTCAGCCAGCAAGGTCAGCGAGACTTCACCTCTCCAGAGAAATTTGCTTGGGTCTGTTTACCCCCCGGACCTTCTGTTAGCGAGACTCTGCATTGTCTCAGAGTGAACCTAATAGGCACATAACGGTTCAATTAAATGTCACACTTTGGGGGTTTGAGGTTCAATTCAAAATTTATAATCTTTTCTGCCATGGTGACGAATGTAGAATCTCTGTTGAATGCAGAGCTTACCCTGATCTAATTGCAGCATGTTCAAATTATAAATCATATATTTGTACACAATTCGATGGGTTTATCTTGCCAAGAACGTAAGCAGGCACAGCTGCCACAGTTATATTACACGGAGATTATGTTCGGTGTGTGCCGTATGCGTGTTTTGGGAGTTGCGTTGCAGTGATTAGTGCACTGCACTTGAGTGGGGTGATCTGCATTCTTGTATCGCTGCACCACCTTGACGAGGTGCTTGCTAACAGCACCAGTCCCATAATCATATATAGGCTGAAAGGGAATTCCTTGTGTTGAGTGCACATATAATGCTCTATATGTGTGTGTGTGTCTACCATGGTCTGTGTGCTGCACTACATTCCCGATGACCTGCGTTTCAGTTCTCAACCATGAAGTCCGTCAGTGACAAGTGGTATCTGAACTTGATGCAGCCCTCTCCCCGAGTTCACTTTGGACATCTGTACAAGGGTGGAGAAAAAGAGCTGGACATGCGTGGTTCAGGCCACACCACCCTTTTGTGTATTGGATCAGCATTTCTATTGGCGAACTGACATCACTTGTCCTGCAAGTGGTTAATGCACTACGCTACGAACCCGTCAAACACATCAAATATCCCAAACACTTCCAACATCGGTGGCGAATATCCGAATCGGTCCAGGGCCCTGAGGGTGACTCAGCCTAAAATGAATTCCATGGTGCGGTGTGTCAACATCAGCACTGGGGACACAAACAAGGTGGGGAGTAGCACTGGCTACATGACACCGTCGTTTACCATGTCGGCCTTCATAGGTGCTCGCTAACAACACTTGGCGTGTCTATGTAGGCTGCACGAGGCATCTTTGTGTGTGTGTATGGGAGTGTGTTGGCCACACACGCCCTCGTGTGCTGTGCCGGCCTTCATAGGTGCTCGCTAACAGCACTTGTCCAACAGTCTGTTAAGGCTATAAAGGGGATATTTGTCTTTGTATAGGAACGAGCGTGGAGGGAGCGAGTGGTGCAGGAGCTCCACGTGTCTTTGGCGTCCGTACGTGACCTCACCCAAGAAGTCGCCGACCTAAAGTTTTCCTTGCGCGAGCAGACGAGGCTCACCCAGCACGCGCAGCACAGGCAACGGCACAACACACCGATACACACACCTCTACTCTTAGCTTTCATAGCGAGGACCTATGAAAGCCGATACGGCACACGAGGGGTTGGGTGGGTGGCCAGCACCACGCCCAGCTGCCATTGTCTCCCCAGTGCTGATATTTTACACACCACACCAGGTACTCAGTTGAGGCTGAGTCGACCTAGGGGAGTCTCAGGACCAGTTCAGATAATAGTCACTGGTGTGGGGCGTGATCAGGAATCAAACGCAGGTCGCCGGGTTCGTAATACAGTGCATTAACCACTATACTACCATGCCCCACTTACATACACACCCATATACCACCTCATATCTACACACACACACATTCATTCATACACTTACACACAATCATTCACCACACACTCATACACAAAGATCCCCCGTGTATATACTTAACATACTGTTCGGGCAAGTGCTGTTTGTGAGCACTAAAGACACTCATACACACACATACACCCTAACAACAACAACCGCCATTCGCCACTAAGTTTCAAGTGGCGGTGACGTCACCACGACGCTTGTGCCACTCTAACAGCACCATATCCACATACACCTACCTATACAAATGAAAATGTATCCACCATTTAAAAGCTTTACAGTTACTCCCACAAACATTCAAGCATTAATCTCCTCACTCACACACCACAAAGGTATACACTCACAAATCCAGACATTTGCTAATGTTTATATTCAAGTTGTTGCCGGGTCTTTGTGTTGTTTACATGTGTGTGTGTGTTTCATTTGCCTTGTGCACAGGGTTCAGCTTCTGGAAGAGGAAGGGGAACGATTGAGGAAGCTTCTTCTCGCGGAGCCTAGAATACACTAACACGTGGCATGCAGGCACACTCCGTCTCACTGACACACGCACACTCACTCACACGCCAGCACACACATACTCACACAATTGTCTTTCACCACTAAGTGGTGGTGATGTCACCAAGGCGTTTGTGCCTGGTTAGGTGCAATATGTGGCCACTTTAAGTGTGGAAGGCTAGCTGACAGGGGGTCATGGGGATAATCCAGGTATTATGGGTTAACTAATTGAGATCACTGGCAGATGCACCACCTATGCTCTTCATTGTGTCAGTGGAGAGAGCAGGTGGGGCGTTTGATCTTTGGGCAAGTGCTTTTAGGAAGCACCTAATAAGGCCGACACAGGGCACGATGGGGTGGTGTGATCAGCACCACACCCATTTACCTTTATCTTGCCAGTGCTCTCCTCCCCCCGACCCAGCTTAAATATACGCTGCCAAGCTTGGCGGTGTTCATTGGGACGCTGTCTTTCCGACAGCTCTGTTTCTTCACCTGAGGACCGCTGCTTGTGTTGTGGCCGAAACGTCGTGAGAATTGTATTTTATTATGTTTGATTTTTATTATTTTATTATTTCCCTTCTACGTGACTTTACCGAAAGAACCAAGAAGACTTGCCAGTGTTGTTGTTTATACACCACACCAAGTACTCATTTCGGGCTGAATTTTCCTTGGGAAGGCCCGGGACCAGTTCCTACACACATACACAAACTCTCACCCACAGATCCACACAATCACATGCAAAGACAATCATCATATAGCTTAGGTTTAAGCTTTCGGAGTAAGTGCCTATACCAATGTCAGCGAGCACCTATTAGGGATAGCATTGCAAACTAAATGGTAGTCTTTGCGTCTCCTGTGTTCATGTTAATAGGCATATCTCCATTGCATGATTTACTGATTTTAGTCTGATTTTATCTAGAGGAGACAAGCCAGGTTCAGAAACCATTTTCAACATGCTGCTCTTGCCAGGAATTAAACCTAGGTCAGTGAGATTTGAGTGCGTTGCACGAACCACAATTGCACCTCTCTCCACTCCAAAGATCCCCCTTTAACAGACTGTTAGGGCAAGTGCTGTTGGCTAACACCTCTGGAGACCGGCACGGTACACGGGGGGTTGGTGGCGATCACCACGCCCAGCCGCTTTTGTCTTCCCAATGGTGATATTTATACACCGCACCAGGTACTCATTATTTGAGGTTCAGTCGACTTAGGGGAGGCCCAGGACCGGTTCAGATAATCATCACCAGTGTTGAGTGGGAATCGGGCGCAGGTCGCCGGATTCGTAGCGCAGCGTGCTAACCGCTAAGCCCCCTCTCCCCCACACAAGCATAACCCGCTATTTGCTGTGTGTACAGCTGCACTCCCTTGTCTGCTGTGTGCGCAGTCTTCTGTCTGCCCTTCTGCGACTAATTTATCCGTGGTGCACGCCTCGCTCGTTTGCGTCATTGCTGTGTGTGTGGGACTCGTGCTTGAAGACAATGAATTAACCTCGTATTCCAAGGCCTTTAAAGGAGACTCCACTGTCTAAACTTGTACCCCCCCAGACACTTTTTTTTTTACAAAAGACAAACATTTATTGTCTCGCTTCGTGAAATGTTAATGAACATGCTATAAGCAAGCACCTATAGGTACAGTTCACTCCTGAATTCTTTATTAGACGTTCAGTCTGGTATATCAATACCCAATCTGACATTACAACACCTGCACTGCCCTTAATTTGCACACTCCACTGGGTAGTTACTTTGGATAAAAAAACAATGTGTGTGATTGGAGAACACTCAAATGTCACTGCACGGTAAGGTGCCACTTTTTCCACAGAACAAACCCAGACAAATATCTCAGTCAGCCTACTTGTGTTAAAATTGTGTAGTATGCTGTCATGAACTTCAACACAATACCACAAGATCCCGGTACAAATAAATCCTGCCACCTGAACA
>CM025609.2:12230168-12261680 GCA_014621495.2 Entosphenus tridentatus
CCCATAAATATGCTAAATTCCTCTTGATATGCAAATTATTTTGTCAAGGCGCCCTTTCCCCCCCTTCCAACCCAGATTAAATATATGCTCCAAGCACGTGTGCTGTTTCATTCAGACGCTGTCTCCCCGACAGACCTGTTCTTCACCTGAGGACGGCTGCTTGCGTTGTGGCCGAAACGTCGTGAGAATGATTTTATTATGTTTTCTTTTTATTATTTTATTATTTCCATTCTACGTGACTTTACCGAAAGAACCAAGAAGATGAATCCCTGCAGTCACGAAAACTTTAAATCGAAAAATGAATAAAGCACTCTCGTTAAAAAAAAATTCCATGTTTTTTACCCCAGTTAATTACCCTGTAATCGCGAAATTTGTATGGGATAAGGGTAAAAGGTAAGGTAAAGGTAGGCTCGTTCTTTTTTTACCTTTTACCTTACCTGCTAAAGGATAAAAGGTAGGGTAGCGCGATTGTATTGTGGTAGGGTAAAAGGTAGGGTAAAGTTTCTCTTGTTTTTTTTACCGTTTAACTTTTACCTTACCTTGCCCAGGCCAAGTTGGGACCACACGGTATTTGGGTGGCCGTGGTGGGTGACAGCCCCTTGGCACCACCACCACCATCGTCAATAGGAGTCGCTCGCACACATTGACCGGCCGCTTGCTACATGACCACCGATCATAAGGAACGCCGTAGCTTCCCACCGACGGATGTTTTTACTTTTGGTGTTAATGTGTTGTCGTTGTTGTCGTTGTTGTCGTTGTTGTAAATGACAAACGCGGTAGAAGTTTGCATGGTTGGTTTTGTTACCAGCGGTGTAGCTGAAGGGTGACGACCCCCCCCCCACCACCGCAGCTCCTTGGCGGGGGGCCCAGTGCCGGGCTGCGGCGGGGAATCCTGGCAAGCACGGCCGCTACGTGTAAGTGAATTTTTGTTATTTCTCCTTCTGTTGTTTAAGGGTGTTCGTGTGTAAAGTACATCATTTATGGTCTTTTTATGAAGGGCGGGTTGTTTCGCTTGAGTTATTTTGCTGATTAAAACCGTGACCTGCGCTATAACGCGTTCGCGGTGGTTAACGCGTGTGTGTGTGTAAGTACATCATTTATGGTCTTCATGCATATGGCAGGCAGAATCGTGCCGTGTAAGAATGTAGTGTTTGTGCATTGCTGTGACAATGACAGTAATTGTTGTTATTATTGCACGGTCCACTGCTGGTTGAAGGCCCACGCCGTGTCGGCCGTGGGGTTGTTTTTATCTTCACGTTAGTCAGGGAGGAGAAGAGGGCCAAGTAGGAGCTGCTACTCTTTACTAAATCCTCTCAATATCACGCGCCACTGATGATGGCCCATCACCGTGAATCCCTCATCAGCGCCCATACCTTACTACAGAACAATTCAAACCTTATCGGTCACCCCATGTCCCTTATACATCTCAACGTTCGTCCTACAAAGTCACATCACAAGGGAGAAACACAAACAAATACACATTTTGGTTGTTGTTGCTGCTCGTATTGAAACGGCAGTACGTCGTATGAACCTGAAAACTCAATTTCCCTGTACAAGAATACGGGGTAAGAAGCCGTGTGGGTTGACAGCTTTGATAGCCGCGCCCGGGGAATCGAACTCAGGTTGGGGCCGGAGTTCACAGTGCGGTAGTTCACGAAAAACCACTGCACCACCGCTCCAGCCCATTGTCTTATTCGATCCTCGTGGGAGTGGGACTGTGTTGTGTGTGGACTCGCATGTTGTATGCAGCATGTAGAAGGGGTAGAGGGGTAGCCCTGCAATTTCCTGCTCACGCTACAGCTGGTGGAAGGTCTGCCACTGGAGGGAGCTCTCGAAAGCCACTCTCAAATCTTCCTATCCTATGTTGTATTGCTATGTTCTATGTAGCGGTTCTTTGTAAATTATTTGTTGACTTTTTTTTACTTGCAAAAGATATATAATGACCTTAATTTGAGGGAGCATGGTACGACTGATTTTGTTTCCACCGAATCAAATGCCTTTCCGTTGTCGATAAAAGCCTGGCACAGTTTATGTTTTTGACACTCGTTTGTTTGTCTTTTCGAGGGTGTAGTTGCCCATGTGGTTAGTTGAATTGTGTTCTGAACTATTCACATTCCGTTCACTGGCATCGTAGGAACAAGATGTGAATGGGTCTAATCCTTGAAACCATTTTTGTCTCATCTTTTTTTTTACCGAATAATTATTCCACCATTGAGTCATTTCACGTCTCTGCAAACATAATTAAAACGGTCCGCTAATTTGGTATCAACAGCCGTTTCCACTTACATATGTATGTTGACCTTATTTCGTAGGCGTCCGTGCTAATCGGAGGTGTGGGATCTTCGTTGATGATGTCCATAGTGGCACCATGTAATTTGTGGGGGAGCGTAGCTTTCTTTTACACTGCCAAGGAAAGAGATTTGAAATCGGAGAAAACTGCATTAAAGTGATGTAAGATGCCATAATGAAGAGGGGGAGCAAAAAGGACCATCTAGTCTGTTGGATTGGAAAATGGGCTTTTTATGTTTTGTTAAGACCATACCATGACATTTAATTGAAGCAGAATGTTAAAGCTAGTTGAGGAATTGTGTGCTGATCTCTTTATAAATAAAATAATATCTTTGGAAAATTCCACACGTCACATCTCATGAAGTAGCCACTGTCTGTGGAATACTGTATATGTATTATATATTGGAGCGTGCCACTACAATGTGGGGCCTTACCATCAGCCCCACCAAAACGAAGCACCTGCCTGGGTATTTTATGTCATCAACCACTCCACTCCCTCAACTACCCCATTGGTGGGGTAGTTGTGGAGTGGAGAGGTTTTCATACCTGGGCAGTGTGCTTATGACCAGCTCTGGTGTGGCAGCAGAGGTCTTACTCCAAATCAGTTGAGCGGCATTATCTTATCATCAGCTGCCTAATGCTGTGTGGAAGCTACCTGGTCTGTCGCTGCATACGAAGCTTCGGGTCTTGTGAGCCACAGTCATGCCCCCTCTATGCTTGCGAAACCTGGACCCCCGAATGGAACATGTGTTAGAAACATTCAGGCTGGCCTGGGTTTTACCAGGCTGATTATGTGAGCTCACAAATCCTCGTAAGATATGGACACAGTCACATCGGTGAGCTCCTCCGGCAGGCAAAGCTGTGTTGGCTGGGTCATGTAGCCCACATACCCAGCCACCGCATGCCCAAACAGCTTTTGTTCGGCTGGATAGAGGTGACTAAACAGGCACGGCACGAGCTAGAAAAGAGATGGAATGATGTGGCACGACAGGATATGGAGCTGAGTGGACTTGCCAATAACTGTTATCAGTGGTGTCAAGATTGGCCTCTGTGGAGGAGGCTCGTGAAGGACGCTGCCACTGGGCAGTTGGAGGCAGACGCCCTCCAGCAACAACGGATGGCAGAGGGAGCGACGCTCACAACAATGAGCAGAGAACTGGGTGCCTAAAACACATGTAGTTGGCACAGTAGGGAACACAAGTGGTGCATTGGCCAGTCTCAGTCAACCCATAGCACCTGGGTCTGTCGCATGACCTGCCAGCGGGTGTTCGACACTTCACGTGCCCTTAAAGTGCACATAGACTGGCACAAGCGTCGTGGTGACGTCACCGCCACTTAGTGGCGAATGGCGGTTGTTGTATTGTATGTGTGTGTGTGCCACGTTGCCATAGGCAGATGAGGGGCTACGTGCTCGGCAGTGCAGCAACATCCATTATTGTACTTTACTATGCTCCCACGTCTATGCTCCCCACCTTGACCAACCCGCACTGACCATCGTGCTGAAGTATAGTCAAATAACCCCAATCACCCACATGGGGAGACCCTCGTCCAGCGGTGGATTGACATAATGGCTGTATACATGTGTGTAGACGTATGCATGGACGTGCAATGCGAGTGTGTAGAAGTATGTATGGGCTGCATGTGTGATTTTACATGTGAATGAGAAGGCATTCAAGTGTGTGCAAGTGTATGACGATGCAAGGGTCGTTGTGTATACCTGTATGTGTAGGTGTCTGAGTAGGCTTGTGTGCATTTATACTATCTGTGTACAATGTATGCTATGCGTATTATGAGTGGTTATGGCGTGCGTGTACGATGTGTAGTTTTATTTGTTTGCATGTGTATTAAGCCTTGTGCCATAATGTGTGTTTATGAGATTATAATGTTGCTGCGCCATTGCAGTCAACAACAGCTAACAGCTGAAGTAGAACTTGTATATGTATGTGAGAGCGGTAGGGTAGCGGTTAGCGCGCTGCGTTACGAACCTAGCGACCCGAGTTGAATTCCCGCTCATGACCACCATCGGATCGGTGACAAATATCTGAACCGGTCCTGGACCTCCCCTAGGTCGATTCAACCTCAAATGAGTATCTGGTCCGGTGTGTAAACATTGCCGGGTGTCGTGTTGGCCAACCACCCCTCGTGTGCCGTACCGGCCTTCGAAAACCTAACCATAGTGGGCAGGCTTGGGTAAAGCTACATGGCTAGGAGTCAGAGCCATTCCCTGTTCACCTTTGACAAGAATAACCTCTGGCCACATCACACACATATTTTTCGACCACGTAGCTTGAGAATCTTTCCATGGCTGTACTAGTGAAATCCCCATCTAATACAGATGCCATGGCAGGCGAATCGATGCTCGGGTGCAGTTAAGGCATTGCTCACTACTGGTCAACGATCTAATATTTTCTGCTCACTCTAAGGACTCAGAGATTGCTGCTCACGCTGGAACTTGCCACCTGCCTGGGTACATTTTGTGCTATCAAACACCCCACTACCCCAACTCTCCATGGGTCACGGGGGTGGTCATGGGGTGGTTATGGACAGGTTTCCATACTTGGGCAGTGTGACCACAACAGTGGAGGTTTCACCCCAAATGAGTAAAGCAGCATTATATTTGCACTGGCTGTGTGCGTAGCGACAAGCTTGTCGCTAGACACAAAGCTCTGGGGCTTTTAAAAAACGATCATGCGCTCTCTCTCTATATTTACAAAAAGTGAAACCTGCTTACTGGAACACCTGCAACAGCTTGAAACATTCAGGATAGCCTCCCTGTGTTCCATCCTGGGTGTGACCATTCGGAATGCATATCAATCGTTTATCATCTTGTGTCATATGTACATCTCCTACACTATCATCTCATATTGTTGCTTTTATACATTTATATCTCATTTGTATCTTCCTCATCTCCTTGCATACGGCTCATGTCTAAACACATACATCTTTGTGCATCTCTGAGTTCTCTGTTGTCTTACTAAATGGGTCTCCTGTCTGCATCTTTTGTTATCATATCGAATTACACCTCTATCTTGTTTGCATCGCTCTCTTCTAGGTGTCTTATTTTGTATGTTAGGAATTTATCAGAAAAATGCGTATGTCCATATTGCGCTGGGTGAGTCGGTGGATCCTTCAGTAATAATAGTCAACCATGATGGGTCCTCTTGGGGGTTTCCTGCCTTCACGAGGCAGGATGCAGGCACAGCCGCAATTTTAATAGGGCCCAAATAATTTTTCGGCAAAAAACTAGTCAATTGCAATGTTTTGTCAATGAATAATGAAATGGATGCATCATCACAGCTCCCATTTATGTTCTCTGTTATGCTGTTCATAGCACCTTCTCTAAATTGAAAACTCATTTCGTTCTGAGTAGAAAACTAATTTCTTGAAACTGCGTTTTGTGTTTAGTTTGTTGTCGTTCCCCCGCACCATCGATTAGCATGGTTGGGTATGTATAGTGCGAAAGAAGTTCAACATACTATACAACTTTTTATTTTACTAGGTAAGGCCCACTGAGCTGTATCACTCTTTTTTTAGAAGCGACCTTGCTGCAAATGATAGCTCAACGAAGTGTCTTATCCCATGGAAATGTATTGTAGCCAAATACTCTAAACGCATGTTTCTAAATTTGAAGGGAAAACGGATGACCCAGAGAAAATTCCACGCCACCACAGGGAAAACATGCAAACTCCACATTTATAGGCGTCAGGGTCGGGGTCGAACCCATGACCTCATATACCAGACGAGGTAGTTAACTTCTCGCCACTGTGACGCCCTTATACATACATCTCTCTGTTCTAATTTACTTAATCACATTTGAATACACTTTACTATTCAGCCTCAAATTCACTTCAAGCTGTTCGCCTAATACAGGTGTTTGGTGTTGGGCAGAATAGTAAAGGGTGCTCATCAATGCACCTCGTGTGTATGTGCTTCCCCCTGTGTGTGTGTTTACAGGTGTGGGGAGCAAGCCCCAATGTGGTTTCATGAAAGGGCGGTCCTGCACAGATGCCAAATTTTCTGTCCATCTGCTACAGCAGAGATGTAGGGAATTCCAACAAGACCTAAATCTCTACTTTATTGAACTGGCTAAGGCTTATGATACCATCAGTAGGTCTGGGCTCTGGGTTCTTCTTCGTGCTTTCGGAGTCCCTGACTCTCTGCTTACGATCATTAAGGAGCTTCATGATGGTGAGTGGGCCCGGGTAAAAATACGTGGCTGGGAGTCGGAGCCATTCCCTGTTCACCTTGGGGTGTGACAGGGATGTCCTCTGGCTCACACATTATTTAACATCTATATCGACCACGTAGTTCGTGAAGCCCCTTCGATGGCTGTACCAGAGGAATTTCCATCTGGTACAGATACAATGGGAGGCTAATCGATTCCTGGGTGCGGTCAAGGGATGGCTCCCTATTGGTCAACAATGTTACGTATGCCGATGATCTGGTAATTGCTGCTCACTCATAAGAGGAGTCGGAGGTGCTGCTGCTGCACCTGGAGCGTGCCACTAAGAGGTGGGGCCTTACCATCAGCCCCACCAAAACTGAGCACCTGACTGGGTATTTTGTACCATCAGACACTCCACCCCCAAAACTCCCAATTGGTGATGGGGCAGTTGTGGAGAGAGTGGAGAGTTTCCCATACCAGGGCAGTGTGCTCATGACCGGCTCAGGTTTGACAGAAGAGGTCTCACTCTGAATCAGTCGAGTGGCATCTTATCATTGGTTGCGTAACGCTGTGTGGAAGCTACCTGGTCTGTCACTCCACACGAAGCTTCAGGTCTTCTCGGCCATGCCCTCCCTTCTCTTCGCTTGCGGAACGTGGACCCCCCTAATGGAACATCTTCGCCGGTTATAAACATTTAGGCTGGCCTGTCTACGATCCATCCTGGGCTTAACCAGGCTGGATTGTGTGAGGAGCTCACAAATCCTTGAACGATCTGGACAAAGTCACATCAGTGAGCTCCTCCGGCAGGCAAGGCTGCATTGGCTGGGTCATGTCGCCCGCATGCCCAGCCACCGCATGCCTAAACAGGTTTTGTTCGGCCAGGGGGCTAAATAGGCGTGGCACGGGCTAGGGAAGAGATGGAGTAATGTGGTACAAGAGGATGTGGAGCTGAGTGGACTTGCTGATGACTGGTACCAGTGGTGTCAAGATCGGCCTCTGTGGAGGGGGCTCGTGAAGGACGCGACTGGGCAGTTGGAGGCAGTCGCCCTCCAACAACAACGAGCGGAGCGCCGGGTGGCTAAAGCACAGCAAGTTGGAACAGTAGGGGGGCACAGGTGGTGCATCGGCCAGTCATCTGTCCGTCGACCCGTGGCACCTGGATCTGCTCCGTGACCTCCTGCCAGCAGGCGTTCGACACTTCACGCGGCCTAACGTGCACATAGCCTGGCACAAGCGCCATGGTGACGTCACCACCATTTAGTGGCAAATGGCGGTTGTTCTTGTTGTTGGGGAGCGGTATAGTATGTATGTTGAACTTATTTCGAACTATACATAGCCAACCGTGCTCTAGGAGGTGTGGGAATTCGATTCCCGCTCACGGTCAACACCAGCGACGATTATCTGAATCTGTCTTGGACCTCGCCTAGGTCGACTCAGCCTCAAATGCGTACCTGGTGGGGTGTGTAAACATCACCACTGGGGAGACTAAGGCATGGTTCTGGCCACTCACCACTTCATGCGCTGTGCCGGCTTTCATAGGTGCTCGCTAACAGCACTTGTCCCAACAGTCTGTTAAAGCTATACGGGGGTCTTGTTTTTTTTGTTGTTGACGGGTGTCGCCTCTTTGTACCTTAATGTGTGTATAAGCGTTTCGAGTTCAAGTTTACTTTGTTAAACAAGGTGAGCACTCAAGAGAGATTAATCTGCCAGATTGAGCTGAGTCACCAAAATGACACAATCAAAAACAAACAAAACAAAGTACAGCAACGAACTAAGAAAAACACCATATCACATGAGGAGGATATGTGTAAGGGTTTGTATTATAATACCAATGCCGAGGAGGTGTCTGTTATGTATAACATAGCATCCATATGTATACGTGTGTATGGGTATGTATTTTCGCATGTGGGGAGCGGTAGTGTTGTTGTTCACGCACTTGGCTACAAACCCGACAACCCGAGTTCAATTCCCGTTCAAAGCCACCAACACCAATGACTATTATCTGAACCGATATTGGACCTTACCTTGGTTGACTCAGCCTCCAATGAGTACCTGGTGCTGTGTGTAAACATTGCCACTTGGGAGACAAAGGCTGCCAGGCATGGTGCTGGACATCCAACACCTCATGTTCTGTGCCGGCCTTCATAGATGCTCACTAACAGCGGTTGCCTCAAACATTTTTTAAGGCTATACGGGGTATCTTTGTCTTATAGCATGTGTCTACGGATATTGTACATGAGTGTGTGTTATTCTCTTTGTAAGTATATATGTGTATTATTGCAACTGTACATGTAACCAGTGCGTCTGTCCGTGAATGTGTACACATAACCTTTATTCAACAGTATGAATAAAAAGGTTATAGATCACAAGACAGCATGTTATTTTTACAGTGTACAGGACAGATTGTGAACTTGTCAAAAACAAAGCATGCAATGTTGTATTGGATGTTACTTAACAATAACAAGGGCCAGACGTTCAAGGTGCATTTTCAATAAGAGTCATTCATGCGTCATTGTTACACATGTACTTATGACCACAATACCGAGACATCTTGTAAACTATATGTTCCAAGAGAGCCTTCCTGGATAAATATTTAATACTGGTAGGAACCTCCTGGTTACACCAGCCCACAGGGGATTATTGTATCCGTCGTACAGGGAGGGGCTGGGTGGGGAGGGGAGGGTGGGGAGGGGCTGGGTGGGGAGGATGGGGAGGGGCTGGGTGGGGGGTGGGGCTGGGTAGGAAGGGGCTGGTCACCCCGTGGTGCCTTATAAAATGCAACGTTTAACCTACTCACGCCGGCTTGTGCCCACCCTCACAGTCGGCTATTTTTGCGGAATACACCACGCCGCCGTTGACCCTGGCCATTGACCGAGCAACCCAACGTTCCTACCAGCTCCCTCCGCAGGAATGTGTTAACTAAACAACAAAACAAGGACGTGGTTTTGCCTAAGTGGGCTTGAGCAGGACATCACTGGATGGGATGATGGCCGATGGGTGAGACAGGTGATGCAATGACGGCCGAAGGAGAGACCATGGCTGAGAGGATGACCACCGCGGAGATGGAGCAATGAGATCAGTTCGTGTGCAGGAGTGAGATGAATTTCGATTTAAAGCTTTCGTGACTGCAGGGATTCATCTTCTTGGTTCTTTCGGTAAAGTCACGTTGAATGGAAATAAAATAATAAAAATAAAACATAATAAAATAAGTGAGATCGTTTATTCCATTGTAGGACCGTTGGAAACGGCGGTGGCGTGCTGAGGTGCCTTGATCGTTGCTGTGTGAATGGCGTAATTCCTGTGCAATAATAGCAATCTAGCCTGGTGGTGGTTGTAGTTCGAGTGCATGACTCAATATCTATAAGAAGCTTGTGAGTTCATATTCCGGTTGTGAGTCAGCGCGGCACAATATTCGCACTTTAGGTGGAAGTAAAGTAGAGGTTGTGCTATGGATGGACTTGTCTCTTCCATAAAAATGTGGAATTATCTCCACTGGCTCAGAAATGCGGCAAGAGGTTAGCACTGCACCCGTGCTTGATTGAGACTGAAGACTCAGAATTTACTTTGTTTAAGTTGATAATGCATTTTAAAATGCAATCCCCTGACAGCACTGGTAGAAATTTTGGGCAATTTTAATTTACAAATATTAAGGACAAAATACATTTCTAAAAATAAATACGTACAATAGGATGATAATGGCCCATCCCTGACGATTCGGTGATTTATTTTTATTTAGGGGGTTGTGATCCGTTTCAAGAATCTAATCTTTATTTGAACAAATTATTTCATGATAGCGCATTGGCAGTGGTGCAGAAGCACACATTACACATACAAAAATCGACACGTTCGTCAATGACATTGCCCTAAAATATATAATGGGTGTATAATAGACGACGTTTCGGGCAACGGCCCTCTTCACAGCACATCACAGCACGTAACCTCTGGCCCCTCTGCTGTGAATAAGGGCCATTGCCCGAAACGTTGCCTATTACATATATATTTTTAAGGGCACAATGTTATTGATGAATTCGTTTTTTTTTACTGTTGTTTGTTTTACCACCTCGTTCTCACCGTCTCCTTTGCGGCGTTTTTATTCTGCCACGGTTTGTACAGTTGTGTAACGTCAGCATACCGTTTGGTCGGTCCAAAACACATTGCATCTAACTGTGTAGGTATCATGAGCTATGAGAAGGAACTGTTGAGCTGCAAGGACTGTATCGATACGAATGAACGAACGAATGGATCTATCGTTACATCGCCCCTAAAATGCAGAGCATTTTTACCAACCTGTGCCGACTAGCGTGGTGCAGTATGGTGAAACAGTCTCAACGATCGACTCGGCGTGATGAGGCCATAATCCAGTCATTGATTGACATCGTGTGCAGCGCGTTTGCAGTACGTACATTGAATTCTTTAATTGAAGAGGATTGACCAATTTGATTCTGTAAAATTGCTTTAAGTGATTCATGAGTTGTCAACAGCCGTTGTGTAAGTGAACTAACTGGTTCAGTTTGTTTTTATGCCACTGCCATCTAAAGGGCTTTATTGGTTAACCATGCTGCTAACACCGCTGTAAAGATGACTACTAGGTCGAAAGCATTCAAGGCCATGGTTTCGACGGTGTCACACCAGGAGATGGGTGGGATGGGCAGGATGGTTGATACTCTTAGGATGCCCGACTCGATTTTGTGGTCCTGAACCAGTGATAGATATTCCACATTGTTCTGGCAAGGGCAGGTGCGTCCTCACCTAATACAGCAATCACTGGTGATTGTTTACCGATCTGGGAGGCCTGATTATGATATTGCCAATGCTGGTGATGATGTTGATGATGGCAAAAGTGCGTCTGCATGTAGTAGTGTTGATGATCTATGTGACGACGTTGCTACTGATGATGCAGGAGATATTGATGACAGTCATGCTGCTGCTAGAGGTGCTGGGGATAGTGGTCATGGCTACAACAATGCAGATATGATGATACTTGTGTTAATGCTCACCATGATGGTAGTCATGGTGACAGTGCTGACCATGCTGGTCGAGATGATGAAGATGGTGATAATGTTGGCCATGCTCGAATTAAGGAGAAGGATGATGCTTGTGGCAGTGCTGTTGATGCATTAATAATGATGACAACTACAATGCAGCTAATGATTCTGAAGATATTTGCGATTAATATGATAGTGATGGTGAAAATGCTGTTGGTGGTCGTCAGTGACCCCGACTGGAATATAAACTCGTGACCTCTTCACTGTGAGCTCTGTTCCATACCGCACGCGTTGCCACTGATGTGGCGTGTACACAGCACAGTGTGTCTTCCAAATACCGGGCTCATTCGGGAGCAGGGTGCACCAATATATACATCTATCTACTTAAGACCCCACCGTTTCCATGAAGGCCAAAGTGTGTGAATGTACACCTTCGAGTGATATCTAAATAGCATTTTTTAAAAATATCTCTACAATATTTTACAAAATGTGTAAACCAGTGTAAAAGAAAGGTCAAAATAAAACCACCAACCAAAAATAGTCGGCCAATTTTGGATGAGACAATGCAATTGCCAGAGGAGTTTGGCTGCCGTAGGGTACAGTCGGAAACTGGGACTGCCCAGCCAATGACCTTTCTGTGTGCCGTGAGGACTTGCCGATCAACAAGTTGGCTGCCTTAGATGTTTGAGCTTTGTGAGCTATGTGAGTGCAATGTTCAGTTTGTTTTCATTCGTGTTAAATTGTTATGGGTTGCCCAAAGAAGTCCCCTGACATATGAGACACGTATATCCGCCCACATTATTTCAAGCACTGTACGTTCATCAGCCATTGCCTATCCACTGCTGGATGAAGGCCACCCCAAGCTATCGCCGTCGCTCACAGTCCAGTGCTGCTACCGGCCATCTCGCTGCTGCACACGGACTTGATCTCATGGCTCCGTCTCCACGATGGTCACCCCTCTCAGCCAACGCTCTTTCTTTCTCCTTTGGCTGTCGTTCCATCACCAAGCCTCACCCATTGGTCATCGACCCTTCTCGCGATGTTTCCTGCCCAAGCCCACTTAGACAAATGCACGTCCTTTTTTGGTTTTTATTTTTTTTTAGTTATTAAACGTTCATCCAGGAAGGGCACTCTTGAAGATCTAGTTTACAAGATATCTCAGTACGGCATTGCGGTCATACGTAATTACACTTGTATGTATATTGAACTTCTTTCGAACCATATGTAGCCAATAATGCTAATCGGGGGTGCGGAATGCATTAATGTGTTAATGATACATGATTATGCGAACCTGCCCAGGACCGGTTCATGTAATCGTCACCTTTAACATCTGCCTATTTGTTATTGCGAAGTAACGTCCGGTACAACCATCGTTTTGCGCAAACCCACACCAGGCTTTCTTGTACACTCCCAAGGCGAAGACGTCGTCGTTATGAGGTCCACAACTGCGTTTCACTGCTGCACGGGAACCGATCTCATCGCTCCGTCTCCGCGCGCGCGATCGCTATTCTCTCTTGTGCGCGTTTTTGTTGCTGCTCATTTTTAAATCCTTTATATTAAGTTCGCTTGCTTGCTTGCGCGCTTACGACCGTGCAAATATTTCGGTCGTTTTTTAACCCACTTACCGTGATCCAATCGAGCTGACATTTTGCACACAGACTCGTTGTGCGTGACAATTTATTTTCGTGAAAATGTTTTTCCAAAATTTTACACTTTTTAGGCAATTTTTTTATATTTAATTACCAATTGCTTAATGGTGGCAGGCAATCATCTGACCCATAGGTGGCAGCCATCTCAAGCCAGAGGACGAAAGGACTCTAGCCGCCACGCATATAAAGGATTTATAGTGAAAAACTTTGTTTTTACGGGTTCATTTTCTTTTTCTGTCACGAGACCACCGCCGTCTCCCCCCCTGCAACCTGCGCGTTCACCGGGCGTGAACTCTGCACCGTGTTCTCATCGTAGGTGGGCGGGGGGGAGAAGAAACAGGCGACACTCACGTTCAGCGTGTTTTTCTTTTGCTTGGAGGTGTGGCGGATATAGAAGGGGGTGGGTACGCTCAGGTGTTTTTGCTCAGGCGCAGTTATTGTTCCATCTGCACGCGTGCGTGTGTACGTGTATTCGTGGGGAGCGGTAGTGCAGTGGTTAGCGCATCGCGCTACAAACCCGCTCATGGCACAACACCAGTGACGATTATTCTAATCGGTCCTGGGCCTCCCTGAGGTTGACTCAGCCTCAATAGTGTACCTGGTGCGGTGTGTAAACATCGTCACTGGGGAGTCTTTGTCTTTGCACGTGTATTACGGAAGGTATATATTTTTTCAAGGTTGTGCCAAGTCGGCACATTTCTTTCTGTTTGCGTGTGCGTTTGGGTGTACGTGTTTTTGAGTGTGTGAATGTGGAATAATAATAATAATGCTATTTGACAGCCCTTTATCAACCCACTGCTGGTGTTGATCAGAATCTTTATTTATCCTGGTGGAATTGGATGAGCTATGAAGCTCCTTTTTACAGATGTCCTCATTTGAGGCGGAATTGACCGAGAGGAAGATCCCCATGACCAGTTCAGATATCACTAGCCACTTTTGTTAGCCGTGATCGTGGCGATAGGTAAGGCCGCATACAGCGCCTTGGTATGGCACAACACATACACAGTAATAGACTCATGCATTGGTAGCGTATCAATAACCAATTTATGCTCCGATGCAAAGACAAAGATCCCCTTTATAGCCTTAACAGACTGTTGGGGAAAATGCTGCTAGCGTGCACCTATGAAGGCCGGCACAGCACGTGGGGGTGGGTGGCCAACACCACGTCCGACCGCCTTTGTCTCCCTACTGGTGATGTTTACACATCGCACCAGGTACTCGTTTGAGGCTGAGTCGACCTAGGGGAGGCCCAGGACCGGTTCATATAATCGTCACTAGTTTTGGCCGTGGACAAGAATCGAACTCTCGTCACTGAATTCGGAGTGCATTGTGCAAACCCACTGCGCCAATACTCCGTGTATGTCCTTTGCGTCTTAAAATTATATAATTGCACTTGTGTGTGTGAAAATCAAGTCATTGCATGTCCCTTAAAATGTAATCAGCGCGGCAATGTCATTTTGATTTGTGTGCCACATCATAATATAATTGTATAGGTGTTTGCCTGAGGCTGTTGCAATGTCATTACTTATGCCATTGTGCTTTCCTTAATAGGCGCTCTGTAACAATACCTCCCCTGAAAGCCCCTTAGCCAGAATAAAACAAAATGCCATGTGTTTGTTGTGCGGTGATGACCAAACCAGCCCCTCTTGTGCCACGCTCTCGCCTAAAGCTTGTCGGTTCTTGCTCCAAAAGTATTTGAGGGGCATTTGTGTGTTTGTCTCTTGATTTAGTGTGTATATGTGTGTGTGCTTTGGCGCATGTGTGTGCGTGTGTGTGCAAATGTTTGCACACTATAAAGCACCTACGTGCATTGAGTGCGAGCTCAGGTCAGCAGTGTTTTTGTGATTGTTAGAGGGTGTGTCAGTCACGTGGTTATCTGTAGGGGGTTTTCGGTCACTTTATATTGAAGGCACATGTTAAGAAATGTTTCATCTCTCTGGTCTCTTTTGACATTTGCCCCAGGAGAGAGCCCAGTCGACATTCACGTGCAACTTAGGGCGACGGTGGCTCTCATCTTGCGCTTCTCTTTATCCCTCTCTTGCACAGCGCCATCGTTTTTCAGGAGACTCTGTCAACAGTAACTTGCGGGAAATTTTCTTTTTTAACATTTTCTTCTCGACGTCGTCGTACTTAGGGGAGAAGTCTTTCGCTGAGGACCGCTCAAAGCTTGCGGGGACCGTCTCGTTCATGCACTTGCGCACGCAAGCCATGCCCTCCTACAGGGTGGCCAGGATGTACACTTACAGGGTGTTTTGTTTCGTCAACTCCACAGTGAAGGTACGGGGATTTTTGTTTTTATTATTACACGCTTTTTATTAACTCACTGTCTGTTGTTGTATCCTCAAATCTTGTAACTAAATTTTTACCCACTTCCCAATGTGGTATCGACTGCAAACTTGGTATACGTATGTCATACCGATGACAATACAATATTTTATCGCGAAAAATAAAAAAAAACGTATCTTTGTAAACATTCTTTTTATATGTTATGTTTCGGCTTGGCTCTAATTGTCCACGCTCAACTGACGTTGGCTGTAAATAACCACGGCCCCTTACGTTATGGCAAGCTTCGGGGCCACTTGCTGGAGTCGTGGAGTTCTTCCATTGCTAGTTGGGTACATTTCATTAAAGCGTGTTTTGAAAAAAGTTTTCTTAAATATTACTTATTTGTTTGCGCAAAAGGGTTTCGCGATGGCGGTTTGTTTGGTGTTGAGACCCACCGGGCGGCAGGCGCGCCAAATCCCTTTCGGTTGGGCGCGATGTGTTGCATTTGAGTTTTTGCATCGCGTGCCCGTGTTCGAAACTACAAATAAAATGTCGGTTCAATCGGTTGTCATTATTTGCAGCCTTTTTTATTGCAAGGAGGCCCCCCCCCCACGCTGTGTCGATCTTGGGGAGTTGTTTGGGCATACTTTACCACGCTGGTCAGTGTGTGTTGGTGAAGCGGGGAGGGTGTTGTGGGGAGGGGGTAGGACCTGTTCAGCTATCACTCGCCACTGGTTTTTAGCTGTGACCGGGAATTTAACTGAATTGGCCAGGGTTCATAGCACAGCAGTGCACTCACCACTCTGCTGCTTCAGGCTGCGACCTGAGGTGGTCGTCCCAGGACATTCAAAACCATTTTTTTGTGGCAGCTGCTGTCCTTGGACATCTGTTAGTCTTCCCAGGAAATCAAGGTACTGGCTTTTACCAGTCATGTCGTCAATAATAATAATGCACCACTCAAGACCACGTGTTGACACGTAGCTGTCCGCTCTGCTGGTATTCTCAGATATTCTAGTTCACACATGCGTCCGGGTTATTTGTATTTCATAGGCGGCAACTTCAGCGCCACGACTCCCCATACCCGGATTCGTTGTACTGTACCTTATTGGTGTTAACACGTGCATGAAGAGTTAATGATGTTAATTCTATGTCGATTTTAGTGTACGGATGTCGTGGCACTGGCACATGAACGTGCTGTTATTTGCGGGATTGTGTGTGTGATTTTGTTGTGTGTGTGATTTTGTTGTGTGTTTCCACTTGTGTATGCTTTCACTTTGTAAGTAGGTCAAAAGCCTTCCACCACATCAAATATCCGAGCCACGTCCAACATTGGTGGCGAATATCCGAACTAGTCTAGGACCCTTAGGGTGACTCAGCCTGAAATGAATACCTGGTGTGGTGTGTAAACATCAGCACTCGGGAGACAAAGGCGGCCGGGTGTGGTGTCAGCCACACCACCTCCTTGCGTGTTGTGCCGGCCTTTATCGGTGATAAATCGCTAACAGCACTTGCCCTAATGGCCCATTAAAGGCGATAACGGGGGATTTTGCAGTGGTGCTGTAATGTTTAATGCACTACACTTTGACCCCGACTTCATGGCTATGTTACAAATCATCACTATCAGTTAATGAGGTACTAGAATTAATTGCGGGCTACCGCGAGGTTGACTCAACTTCACGTGCGTACCCAATATGATTTGTGTGCATCTTCACAGGGAATGCAAAGGTGGCCTGGATAGTTGGTGCTGGTCGCACGACCCCTTCGTGGGCCATGCCACCCTTTGCAAGCGCTTGCTGACTGAATGGTCATTGTTTCCTCTTGTGGCACTGTGTAGATAATGGAGCGACAGGAGGAGAAAGAAGTTCTATTACCACCATCTCTGACACCTGACAAAGTTGCAGAGGTAGACACACACATCCGCACTTATGAATGCCAGCACAGCACACGAGGGGTTGGGTGGCCAGCACCACGCCTAGTGGCGATGTTTACACACCGCACCAGGACTTCATTTGAGGCTGAGTCAACCTAGGGGAGGCCCAGGACCGGTTCATAAAATCATCACTGGCGTTGGCCATGAGCAGGAATCGAAATCAGGTCCCCGGGTTTATAGAGCAGCGTGCTAACCACTGCACTACCGCTTCATATACATAGTCGCATGGACAGTCACCAATCGCCATTCGGTAGCGGTCACATGACTAAGGGTCACTTTGAGGTTGTCACTTGAAGTGCGGAAGTCTCGCCGTCCAGGAGGTCACGGGACAGACTGAGGTGCCATGGGTTGGCAAACTGAGATGACTGGCAGATGCCCCCCTTTGTGGTGCCCACTATGCCAACTCCCTGCATCTTATTTGCCTGGCGCTGCGCTCATTGTTGTGAGCGTCGCTCCTCTTCCCTCCATTGTTGCCCATGTTTTCCCCATTAACATTCACCAATGCATGTCGAGTAACATAATGTACATGGAATAAGTGACCGTCTCCCCCCAGCCCAGAGGTTTGATGAAATGTCACGACGTGGGGTCGTGATTTGATTCAAGGATCGATTCTTTGTTGCCTCGATTTTTATGTCGTAATTTATTATTTCTCGTTTGTATAGTTTTGTTGGCCCCATTAGCCTAAATGTAACATTAGTTGTATATGCATATAAGAATCAAAATATTTGTACTGGAGGAATCCAATGAGCTCTTTTTCACAGATGTCCAGTAGGAGCGAGTAAGAACGTTACAACAACAAACAATACAAAAACATGATAAATTGGCATGAACCGTACATAATTTATTCACACAGGCACAATTCTGTGCATGTATCGTGAGTGAGATAATCAAATTGAATTGATTAATAGATGCATCCATACCTGCCTAGTATACGTGTATGCACACACAGTCACATGCACCAATACATTAACACTAGTAAAGACAAACATGACCTTTATAAACTTGATTTGTAGCTTTCGTGACTGCAGGCATTACTCTTTGGTTCTTTCGGTAAAGTCACATAGTAAGAAAAGAAATTAAATAATAGAATGCGACGTTTTGATTGCAACACAAGCAATCGTCATCAGGTAGAAAACAAACCTAGTAAACTTAGAAATATAATGCAATACAACACAGAGAGTCGGCTAACATAACAGTCAACACCCTACCTGGTTGATTACGTTCTTCCAAAGATTGCCAAAGAGTATGACCTCTATAGTCTGCATAAATATTTATGGAAAGTGCTGTTAGTGAGAACCTATTAATGCCAGAATGGTTTACTTGAGTGTGGTGTGACCAGCATTATTTGAGGTTGAGTTAACCTAAACATGGAATAGCAAAATAAAATAATGCCTCCATCACATATTTGTCTCTCCACATGAAAAAATATTTTTACAAATCCCATTGGCCGTATGGCCTTCTGGGAGTGTATCCT
The DNA here is from genome assembly GCA_014621495.2 of Entosphenus tridentatus. Taxonomy (NCBI): domain Eukaryota; kingdom Metazoa; phylum Chordata; class Hyperoartia; order Petromyzontiformes; family Petromyzontidae; genus Entosphenus; species Entosphenus tridentatus. The sequence continues at coordinate 12,248,926 of CM025609.2, forward strand.
ATCAACAGCATTGGTTCCTGACTCGCAAACTCTGGACCGATTTTAAACATTCACCGTATCATCAGCAGTCAGGCTTGCTTGAACCAATGCTCGTGAACTTCCCAACGTTTTGGTTCTATGATCACCTGATGTTAGCCGTGGCTGGGAATAGAACCCAGGTCGTCAGGTTCGTAGCAGAGTGCACTAACCACTGCACCACTGCCGCCCACATTAACATGCACACGCGTACGTGGCCACACACTGATTCACATACGTGTTGCCTGGTAACCCCACTTTGCATTATCCCCACTGTTCCGTGTTGCCTCCACTTCCCGTGTTACCTCCAACGTGTCCCATCTGCCCAGGTGGCGCTGTGGTTAGAGTACTCAACCCGAAGTCATAAAGTCACAAGTTCAAATTTCAATTGAGGGTACACTTGATGAACCCAGTATCAATAGCCCATCTATTAGATCAAGTATAACCTTACCATAGTAATGTAGAATTTCCACCACTGGCCATCCGAAAGTCGCCATCCGCTCGCCACCCGCTCGCCACCCGTTTGAGCGGGAGGCTCTGTAACTTTTAACCGTACCTGTCTCTGCATTACATCTGTTAAACAGAACAGAGTGAGGTGTCCATAATAGAGTTTTTTTGGGTTAGATCACGTAAATAAAAATATTTCTTTAAACCCGCCACCACACGACACAGCCAATTAGTAAGGTTTTTCACCTAAACAAAATATGCCAATCAGTTACTAGTTCAGCACACCGGTGTGTTGGAGAGTAAACCCGCAACAATTACAATTCGAGTACGATGCTTCGCTGGTAATTACAAGCCTCATTAGGCGACAACCAGAATTATGGAGAAATCCTCCTTTTTCGGTCTTAAATACAGGGCTAAATATTATGTCGTCACTGTGAACCAATCAGGTGCGAAGACCAGAGAGGGGTCATATCAATTACAATGGATATCTCTGATTTGAGTGAAGTGGCCGAATGGTTCAGGGTTAAGAGATCCTGAACTGCCACCACCACTTGGTTCATATCAAGAGTTTTCGCCACCTGTGATTAAACTGGGTTCTCAAATTTAGCGAGTTGATGGTCTCAGCCTGGTCACCTATACCCACAGCCATGACCCTCATTACCTCCATGACCCCCATGACCACTGTTACCCATTCATTACCCACGACTCCCATCACCCCCGCTTACCATTACCCGTTACCTCTGTGACCATTGTTACACATTACCCCCGTGACCCCCGTGGCCACCGTTACCCATTACCCTCCCATGTCCCTTGTTACCCCGTGACCCCATAACCCGCATCAGGGCTCGGTCCGGGTGACCCTGCAGGAGACGGTAGAGCTGGAGCACGGATCAGGGCTGTGGGGCGGCCATGCCTTCACCTACCTGTGCCTGTGGTACGGGCTCAGCTTCTGCACGCTGGTGCTCAACAAGTACATCCTCTCGCTGCTGGGCGGCGAGCCCGCCACGCTGGGTACGTACAGATACACGCACGCACCGCATGCGGACATGGGCGAGGATGCACTCTGTTTGTGTGCGAGTGGCTGGATAAGGGGGGGCTAAACGATCGCGGTACGTGCTGGAGAAGAGATTGGCTGCTGCGGTAACAGAAGGATGTAGGACTGAGTGGACTTGCTGTTGACTGGTACCAGCAGTGTTCAGATCGGCCTCTGTGGAGGAGGCTCGTGAAGGACGCTCCTGGGAAGTTGGAAGCAGTCGCCCTCCAACAACAGTGGGGGGCAGAGGAGCGATGCTCACAATGATGAGCGTAGTCCCATGGTGACTAAAACACAGGGAGTTGGCATATTGGGGAGGATAGGTGGTGCATCTGCCAGTGATCTCAGTCAACCCATGACACCTGTAACCTTCTGCGAGTGAGCCATCGACACTTCAAGCCTCATCATGCACCTCGGCTAGCACAAGCGCCGTGGAGACGTCACCGCTACTGAGTAGCGAACAGCGGCTGTTGTTGGAGGTGGGGGCATTTGTGGCGGTGCAGTGGTTGGCGCACTATGCGACTCACCCAGCATCCTCAGATTGACTCCTGGCCATGCCTACCATCAATGGCGAGAGATCTGAACCGGTCCCGGGCCTCCTTCTGGTCGATTAAGCCTGAAATAAATCCTTGGTGCAGTGTGCTAACATCAGCATTGGGGAGACAAAGGGGCCAGGCGTGGTGATGGCCACACCACCCCGTCGTGTGACGTTGCAGGGGGGTCGAGGTCACATTCCCAATGTCGACACAACCGGGTCGTCTTCCCTACTCGTGCGTCTCGAGTACTCACTTGAATAGGCGCTCGCTAACAACGCTTGCCTCAAGATTCTGTCTCGGCTCAAAAGGGAATTTTGTCCGAGATTTTCATGTGTGTGTTTTTCTGTGTGGAGAATGGTTGTGCGGCAGTTATTGTGCTGAATTACGAATCCGGTGACCTGAGTTTGATTCCCGCTCACGGTCAACACTGTTGACGATTATCAGAACTGGTCCTGAGCCTCCCCTAGGTCGACTTTGCCTCAAATGAGTACCTGGGGCGGTGTGTAGATATTACTACTCGGGAGACAAAGGCGGCCGGGTGTAGTGCTGGCCATCCACCACATTGTGTGCCATGCCGGCCTTCATAGGTGCTCGCAAACAGCACTCGCCCCAACAGTCTGCTAAATGCTATACGGGGATCTTGCTCTTTGTAGGAGTAGTGCTGACATGTACTGTGTGTATCATACTTCTGTGGGTGTGTGTAGGAGCGGTGCAGATGGTCTCCACGTCGGTCATCGGCTTGATACAGATGTGCCTCCGGAAGTCTTCCCACAAGGACTTCCCCCCCAACTTCGTCTCCGCCATGACGCTCATGGGCGGCATGAGGTGCAGCGCATCGTGGGGCAGTGCGCTCGGTCTCAGAATTTCGAATCTTTATTTTGACTGAAGGAGGAATCCGATTTAACCAAATTTAAAAAAAATGTATTATCAGATAAGGCCCACTCGGCTATATAACTCTGTTTCAGAAGCGACCTGGCCACAAATGATAACTCACGGAGGTGGCTTCTCGTGTGTAAATGTATAACAGCCAAATGCTCTAAACGCGTGATGTTGATTTTAAATGTGGAGGGAAAAACCGGAGGACCCGGAGAAAAATTCCACGTGACCACAGGGAGAACATGCAAACTCCAAATATATAGACATCAGGGTCGGGATAGTAGCTACTACCTCCTGCATACCACCTGCATACCAGGCGAGGTAGTTAACATCTCGCCAACGTGAATCTTTTTTTCACATATTTCCAGTCGGGGCAGGTTAGTAGGTTACAACAACAACAAACAATCCCAAAAAAAAATTCGATAGAAGTGCAAAATAGAGAAAAGCTTAGCAAGTCACAAAAAATAATAAACACATAGTATTAAAGTACTAATTGTGTAAGTACATACATTCCTGCTGATTTTTCAACACTCAATGCAAGCTTGGGCCAGGCAGCAAAACAACAACAAAAACAGTCCCAGACCACACCAAGACAACACACAAAGTTAAATGTGGGTGCAGTGATGTTCCCTTATCGTTCCAGTCATCAGAGGCAGTGCTGGTGATGATGATGATCATTGTGACTGTTGTGTTGTTGTTGTTACAAGTGTGTTGTTGCAGTGTTGCTGGTCAGTTTGTTGTGATCATTGGGGCTGTAGTTGTGCCACGGTTGTCCTGGTTCTCAAAAGTAGTGGTGATGGTGACGACGATCACCGTGGCTGTTGTTGTGAGTGTATTGTGGTTGTTGCTTGTTGTTGCGGTTGTGAGTAAGTGCGTTGTTGTGGTTGTAGGTGTGCCACGGTGGTGCTGGGCCTTGTTTGCCTCAAGAACGTGGCGGTGTCGTTCGCTGAGACGGTGAAAAGTTCCGCACCGATCTTCACCGTTCTCATGTCACGCTTCATCCTTGGAGAGCACACCGGTACACACCCTGGACACCCGGACACTCCCTGCACACCCATACACACCCTGCACACCAGTACACATCTTGTACACCAGTACACACCCTACACACCCTACACACCCTGCACACCCTGCACACCCATACACACCAGTACACATCTTGTACACCCTGCACACGAGTACACACCCTGCGCTCACTGCACATATGTTTTGTGCAGTAAGCAGGAACCAGGATGAGTCCATTAATTACTCAGCACGGCACGGCCATAAATGTTTACTGATCCCACCTGCCTCTGGGAGCCACATATATGGAGAGGGCTTTAACCTTTACACTACGGAGGGAACGATAATTCTAAGGGGATGATCATTCAGACCTGTAACTGTTGAGAAAACCAAAACAACAGAAACATGAACACAAAGATGTGCAGTTAAATCTCCATGGTTTAACCACAGAGGGCGGTTGACAACTGGATCCTCGCCCCATGTGGAGTCCAGGTCAAGTTTATTTTGTTCAACCAGGCGAAAACTCAAGATAATCAGGACCAGTCTCATTTTGCAAGAGGAACCTTGGTGCAAGAGTTGCCATGTGCGCGTGTGTGCTCCCTAACAGCACTTGCCCCAACAGTCTGTTTAGGCTATACAGGGCATCTTTGTGTGTGCGTGCGCCTGTGCACGCTGCACTACAAAGCCGGCGACCTGGGTTCAATTCCCGCTCACGGTCAACACCAGTGACGATTATCTGAACCGGTCCTGGGCCTCCCCTAGGTCGACTCAGCCTCAAATGGGTACCTGGTGCAGTGTGTAAACAACAACAACACCAGCCATCCACCACTAAGTGGCGGTGAGGTCACCATGGCGCCTGTGCCAGGCCAGGTGCACTTCGAGGCTACGTGAAAACATTACCAGAAGCAAAACGCGGCCAGGAATGGTGCTGGCCACCCACCCCCTGGTGTGCCGTGCTGGTCTTCGTAGGTTCTCGCTAATGGCACTTGCCCCTACAGTCTGTTAAGCCTATACGGGTGATCTTTGTGCGTGCAGGTTGGCGTGTGTCCGCGTCACTCATGCCCGTCATGCTGGGCCTGTCCATGTGCACAGCCACCGAGGTCGGATTCAGCTCGCTGGGTTTCAGTGCTGCCCTCTCCACCAACATCGTTGACTGGTACCTCTCTCCTGCCTCGCTCTCCTCCCTCTCTTGCTCCTGCCTCTCTCTCCTCACACACCTCTCCCATCTCACACACCTCTCTCCCACTTTCCACACCTATCCCCCACCTCTCACATCTCTAACACCACCTACACTTCGTCAATGCCATCGGCTCCCAGGGGTGCAGTGGCGAAATGTGGTCGGCACCGGGATGTCACTGTATGGTGCCGGCCCGGAAGGGCCGTGGCGTGCGATGCATTGTTATCGCGTACATCCCGTGGTGGGTGTAGTACCAGCCCTAGCGGGGCTTGGTGAGAGATGGGATATAGCGCAGGCACGACGCATGGCGTGCAGTGCGGTTTCCCACGAGGGGGAGCGGGAGAGTGTCAGCCCAAGGACAGGGTTGCCTCGGGCCATGGAACTCTGGTTGATCCTGCAGACACGTAATCTAGAGTGTCCACAGAGAGGCCCCTAGGTAGGGGGACTAGGGGGTGATCACGTGTCCGGGGAGAGCTCTCGAGAGGAATGGAGGGGGAGCTAGAAGGCTCCAGAAGGTGGGCGGGGCCAGGGGCGGAGCATCCCCGACCCGTGGGGGGATATAAGGCGGGTCCCTGAGAGGGACCGGGGTCGCTGCACGTCCACCAGCTGATGCTCTACCTCTCAAGCTGGAAGCTCTACGTCTTCGAGGCAAACACGTGGTCACGCCGAGTAGGGACCCGACTCTTCGTAGCAGTAACTCCTCTGTATAGACTAGTTAGCTGGGTGGTCACTACCCTAGGCTGTATCTGGTGAAGGGGCAGTTACCCCTTTGTGTTACATGTTACAAATAAATGTGTTGCCTCTAAAAAGGAACGTCTACGACTCAGCTGGACTCAAGGACTAAAAAGGGGCCCCCTGTCCATTTTCCCCTCTCACTGTAGGGGCCAAGCAATGATAAATATCGATATCGTGCAGTTTCTGCAGTCACTGCTGCTGCAACTAGGCGGCGCCGTAGTTAAAATTGTTGCTCTTGAATGTGCTGTGGTTGAGGTTGCCGAGTAGCTCAGGTGATTGATTGACTTTGTCTGTGCTGCTTGCCGGGTTTCGCGCAACAGACCAGCGTGCCTGCCGCTCAGCCAATTTGCAGGGGAGTCGAGGTCAGATTCCCAATGTAGACAAAACCGGGTCATCTGATCCACTCGCGCATCTCGAGTGCAAACTTAATAGGCGCTCGCTAACAACACTTGCCTCAAGATTCTGTCTCGGCTCAACAGGAAATTTTGTCCGAGGTTTTCATGTGTGTTTTTGTATGTGGAGAATGGTAGTGCAGCAGTTAGTGTGCTGAATTACGAATCCAGTGACCCAAGTTCGATTCCCGCTCACGGTCAACACTGTTGACGATTATCTGAATTGGTCCTGAGCCTCCTCTAGGACGACTTTGCCTCAAATGAGTACCTGGGGCGGTGTGTAAATATTACTACTAGGGAGACAAAGGCGGCCAGGTGTAGCGCTGGCCATCCAGTGCTACACCTGGCCGCTTTTTGACATTGAGTTACTGAGTGTGTGTATAGTGGGAATGGGAGAGTGGCTAACGGTGTTTCACATGTGCGTCTGTGTGCAGTTTACAGAACGTGTTCTCCAAGAAACTTCTGAGTGGTGACAAATATCGATTTACGTGAGTAGCACACATGCTCAAACCCACGCCTTTCACACGAGCATGCACATGCACGCACATTCACAACAACCACCATTCACTTGTGCCTGACTAGGTGTACATTGAGCTGACGTTAAGTGTCGAAGGCTAACTGGCAGGAGGTCACGGCACAGACCCAGTTGCCAAGGGTTGACTGACATGACTGACAGACGTCTACTTCACTGCTAACTTTCTGCTTTTTAACCTTCCGGCGCTCTGCTTGTTGTTGTGAGCATCGCCGCTCCACTCTTGTTGGAGGGCGACTGCCTCCGACTGCACAGAAACGTACTTAACGAGCCTCCTCCATGAGGCAGATCTTGACACTGCTTGTACCAGTCTTCGGCAAGTCCACTCGGCTCCACATTCTCCTGTACCACATCAGCCCATCTGTTCTCTAGCCAGTGCCATACATCGTTTAGCCCCCTCTATCCGGCCCAACAGAAACCGCTTGGGAAAGAGGTGGCTGGGCATGCAGGTTACATGACCCAGCCAACGCAGCCATATACATACGTACAGTTACACAAGCACACTTTTATGTAACGAGCATGTGCCGAATGGACACATGTAATGGTCTGCACACTGGACTTCCAATGCAGAAGTCACCAGTTTGATCTCCCGGTGCGCCAGTTGAAACAACGGGACACGTTTCGTAAACTCTACCTCTGTCTACCCGGCAGTGCAACTAGGCACACCACAACTAGTTGATTAGCAGGTTGCGTACGGTGAAGTCAAGTGTGGGTAATCCAACCTTTTCCAAGACGTCTGGACCGGTTCAGATATTCGTCTGAACCGGTCCTGTGCCTTCCCCTAGATCGACTCAGCCTGAAACGGGTCCCTGTTGCGGTGTACAAACACGAGTACCGGGCAAACAAACGCTGGCCACTCGCCCCCCTCGTGTGCCGTGTCAGCCTTCATAGGTGCTTGCGAACGACATTTTCCTCCAAATTCTGCTAAAAGGCTACACACGGGGGATCTTTGTCTCATCGTGTGGGTATCCGTGTGGGTGTGTGTGTGCAGGCCTGCGGAGTTGCAGTTCTATACGAGTGGAGCCGCCGTGTTGATGATGATCCCTGCCTGGTTGCTCATGACGGTACAGCACTCATGTTCTCTCCACCCAGAGTCTGCGTGTGTGGCGCATGTGGGTGTATGTGGTGTGTGCAGGACATGGTGTGGTATGATGTGCGCTGTGGTGTGTAATATACGTGAAGTATTCGGTGCGTGCGTGCGTGCGCAGGACGTGTTGTGAGCGGCAGAGCAGCGGTTAGAGCCCTGTGGTACGAACCTGGCGACCCGAGTTCGTTTCCCACTGACAATTTTCTGAACCAGTCCTGGGCCTCCACTAGGTCGACTTTACCTCAAATGAGTACCTGGTGTGGTGTGTAAACATCGCCACTGGGGAGATAAAGGCGGCTGGGAATGGTGCTGGCCACCCACCCTTGTGTGCCGTGGCGGCCTTCGTAGGTGCTCACTAACGGCGCTTGCCTCCACATTCTGCTGAAGGCTACACAGGGGATCTTTGGTGTGTGCAGGACATGGTGTGATGTATTCAGTGTGTTTTTCTGCAGGACAGCGTGGACTGTGGTATGGTGGGCGTTATTCATTAGGAACTACATATATGTGGTGTATGCAGGACATGGTGTGGCTAGCCGTGCCCATCACGCCAGACCTGGCTGGCCTACTCGTGACTGACGGAGCTCTCTTCCATGCACAGAGCGTGTGCGCGTTCGCTCTCATGGGATACATCTCCCCCGTCACTTTCAGGTAGGCTCAACATGGGCATACCCCACACACATGCATCACACACCGTACTGCACCAACACATACATCACACACCACACATGCCACGTAACTCACATACAACGCACACCACACACATAAAGCACACAACACACTGCCCACACGATACACAGACATTCCCTGACCACCAACACACAATTCGCAAAAGCACATCCACCCATGTCAATGCATTTGCCCATGCCCGTGTGTATCTGCATGTCCATGCACTCATTTATTTGTGTACCTAATTGTGTACCTGTGTGGATCTGTGTGCCCTTGCAAATGTGTCTTTGTGTACCTGTTTTTATACGGGTACATCCGTGTGTAACCATGTGTGTCTAAGTGTATCTGTGTACTCTGTGTATCAATATACGCGTGTTTCCCTGTGTATCAATATACGCGTGTTTTCGTGTACATCAATGTGTAGATGTGTATAATCGGTGTGCCCCTCGTTAGCCATGTGTACGTATGCCTGTCGTTGATCGCGTCTCCTCCCTGTGTTTTCCCCGTGCATCCACGCATGTTCCTGCGAGCAGCGTTGCGAGCACCACGAAGCACGCGCTTTCCATCTGGCTCAGCGTGCTCGTGTTCGGGAACCCCGTGAGCGTCGTCTCCGCCGCGGGCAGCGCCCTCGTCGTGGGTGGGGTCGCGCTCTACAGCCACGCTCGTGCTCACGGGGGGCACGGTGCCACGGCGGCCACGCACGCGACACACGGGACGCAAGGAACGCACGGCACGCCCAGCAACGCTTGCAAGCAGATTAACGTGCAGACACAAACACACACACACGCGTTGTGATCGGGGCCAGCAGTAGGCCCTTCCATTTCCTGGCAGTGATGCCCTCCTTATGATCCCACGGTGAGCTTGGGGATCAACACGATAAGATGATGGGAAATTTGGTCAGGCGTAGGCAGACAGAAGGTTATGGACACCTCGCTTTTACTGGCCACGCGCTGGAGGCAAAAGCCTTTTTGTTACTGGCCATATCTACCTTATAGTAGCCACGCCTCTGCCGACGACGCAGATATTGGCTAAGCAAGGAGGGGCTCCCACAAGTCTTTAATACTTGGGTCCCTATTGTGGAACACAACAGAGTGTTTTAATGAATGGCAGTGCCTGGAAGTTTGACCATTTTCCTTCCAGTTATTGTGTCACAGTGAGACACAAGTCATTAAATCCCAGGAGTCTGATTCACTGGTGGGCTATACATCAGTGTCATGTGTATAATAATGATACGTCAGCGAATCAAAATATCTCTTGGAGTAATTTGGAGCCACCCTCGTCTCTGATGACCCTGGGTTGTTGGTGGAAATTTCACATTTCTGTTACGCAAGTCGCGTTCTCATGGGACAACCACCACTGTTGAGTTCCTGCAAGGTTGTACAAAGTTTACAGACCACGGCAGGATGATGGGTTGACTTGACACTTTACCACACGATTTTAGCTCGGAAACCTGCTTGTGAATTGGACACACTAACTACTTTGCTGGCTGATTGATTTATATACAATAGCGATTTTTTTGTACATTATTTGAAGATACCTCTATATGGTTTGCGAGTGCATGTCAAAACACCACGCCGCACTGCCATTCCAAACGCCAGCCAGAAAAAGTGTGGGGTTCGATTCTTAGGGCCTGGCAGTGACATTTTACAGATGGTCTTCACAACGAGTGGCAACTTCACACAATCATGAGTTTGAGAATGGGGTTCAAACAATTCACCTACATCCCTGAGATTGAAAGAAATACTGCAGCTTTAGCAGTAAAAAAAACTGAAGGTCATGGGAAAATATATACTGTACCTGTCAAAACTAACATCCCCCAATGTATGTGTTTGTATATGTGTCTTCATGACAGTAAATGTGAGTTATACATCGGTGCTAATGTGGTTTAAGACCCTTGGCCTTGTGGAATGATATGATAACACCCCACCCTGTAGAATCGGCACCTTTGTTGTAAATGTCAGTATTAATGTAAATGCCATCCTTATGCGCCTGTTTGTGTGTGTGTGTGTGTGCGTGTGTGGTGGGAAGTAGTAACATCGTAGTTCGCTCACCACACCCTAATCCTTGCAACTCGAATTTGAATCCGAGCCATAATTGACACCAGTGGCATGGGGATTTGAAACCTGTCCTTGGCTTCCTCTAGGTTGAGTACTGTACCTGCTGTGGTATTGGGATCAACATCAGCAACAAAGAGTTGCTTTTAATTTCAGGCTGTGGTGACCTAGGGGAGGGGTGGTCCATCCCGTATCCACATACCAATTCTCCACTGATGTGTGAAACTGTCAGGAATTGAACCCGAGCTGTCTGTGTGTGATTGCATGTATTAATATGAATATATCATACATTGTAAAGATTTTACCTTGCAGTCGGGGCAAGTGCGTTTAGCTGTCACTTATTCTAAAATGTAATATATATAATCACAAAGTACTTATGCACAAGTCTCGTTAAGGTGTGAAGAGAATTAAAAAACAAGTCTTAAGGAAATAGAATATTGTGTTACGTTAACACAACTTTGTCTAAACTGTGTGCTCGCTGCATTACAGCTACACCACTTTAACATCTCAATTAAGCATCAATCTTAATTCAGGGACTAGTTTCTTCAGAAATGCATCCACGTTTTCTGTTGTAACTTCGCAACAAACTTGTCTTTCTTAATTCTATGATTTTAGTTGTGTTCATACTTTTCTGGTGAACGTGTAATAGCTTTTTCATGTGTTACAAAGCTGAATTTTATTTGTGTGCAATAACTGGTAACCAGACTTAGACCAACTCCATACAAAACCTTGACTTTCCTGACTGCAGGAATTCATATTCTTTGGGTCTTTCGGTAAAGTCGCGTAGATAGAACCAATAAAATAATCAAAATTTAAATAAAGTGAATAAAAAATAATCAAAATATCACGTTTAGATCGCAACTGATGACGATTGCTTGTGTTGCTCCCTACACTTGAGACACAGACCAACAGAAAACTTGATACCCCCGGTAACAACCTGCTTCAATAACTGGGGTGGCTGAAACGATATTGGTTGAGTGCCTTTGGCCACAGCCATTCAAAGCCACCCAGTCACATGCTGAACGTTAATTTTAATATCAACCTGTGCTTTGTGGGACCACGTGTTAAAACGAAAAATGCAGGAACTTGATTTGGAGAAGAAAAAAAACATACACATGCAAGGTGTAATAATTTTCCAAGCTGCGTTCTTTTCAAATATCCTATTGTTTGCAATTGCTTCATTACATTGCCAACGTGGGTGTACGAATTGTAATTATTTGATAATGCCAAAACATGTTTTGCATTACAATGTTGGTTTATTACGCTATAAATGTATAAAGTGATTATTGTTTTTTTTTGTTATGGCTGATGAATCAAAAGGGCACAAAGCAGATGGGCCATCGTGCCCTATGTTAAGCAGAATTTATTCAAGCGCGCGGTGTACCATATTTTACAGATGATATGTTGTGCACAGTGTCAATCTTACAGAATATAAATATGGTCAGACACCTACAAGGTTATATGAGGCACTCCCAAATAAGCATGTTCGTGGTGATAATATAATCTCATTTGGCATCCTTGAATGAGTTGTGGAAATTACACATTCCCATGGTGGAGACCAGTCTCCTTGTAGAATGACCACTATAACTTCCCACAAAATGATTCCTCATTTTGTTGGCCCTGGAGATATGATGAACGGCTGGGTTGATTTCAAACCTGGATATATTGTGAGTGATATCCTCTGGCAATCGTGCCATGTGGCTGGATAGCATGAGAAAATGGGCACAGATTTCTTTGCTGTTTCATAAATTCTGAATTGTACAAATCTAAAGAGTTTACAAGTAATGACAAGCACCCATGTAGTTTCTCGCTTTGGTTTAAGGTTCATGAAACAAAGAAACTAGGATGGTATGCGCACCTGCTGACATGGGACCCAGATTCAGCACCCACTCGCTGGATTGCACGTCCACAGATTGTGGGCATCTGATGCACATACACCATCATCACCGCCGCAGCTCTTGATGCTAGACCTTGTCATTCAGACTCCCATCCCTGTGTGGTCCGTTAACCCAACCTCTAGGTTTGAAGGTTGAGGAGTGAGCCTGTATAGATGGGCAGTCTTCACTACATGCATTGGCAGAGGGATTTTTTAATGTCTGTAAAACTGCGATGTTTGAGTTGAAATAAAATGAGCTTTTTTATTATAAATAATTCCCGAGTTTCCTTGAATGGTCTATGGGGTTCTGCATTGTGGTGATAGAAA
>CM025609.2:12270748-12291655 GCA_014621495.2 Entosphenus tridentatus
TTTATTATGTTTTATTATTTTTATTATTTTATTACTTCCCTTCTACGTGACTTTACCGAAAAAACCAAGAAGATGATCAATTCACTGGTGGATTAAGGTCTGATAAGCCTTTACCATCTCCCACAAGTCCTTCGATGCAATGATCCATCTAGTAACTTCAAACGAGCTGATTTCATTGATCCATCTCCACGGAGGCCCTCATCTTGGGTGTATTTAATGTTCACCCAGAAGTGAAAATGTTACACCACAGTTCGGAGTTTGGCAAGTTGTGTGTGGTGTAGTAGAATGTGGCCACTCCCACCTTTATCAATACGTCTCATTAGCGTGAAAGAGCAGATAGACTACTCTATAGAGATCCCTCCCGTGGAGCCCCATTCACCATAAGCTATATGAGCAAGCAATTGAAGGGCTGTGCTTGCTTACAATTGATTAGACTGGGTGCAACAATTGCTCAGGACCATTTGAGCACTTATTTGGCCAAATTAATGTCATAGCCCGTTAATAGGCCCTGATTATTTTAAATAATCAAAGTGTCTGTTCACATAAACTCACAAACCCCCCACGTGTGGCCATGAGCAAGTGCCGTCAAATCCACATTTCTCTGGCCAGGACCAGTCTCTCCATTAAGCAACCTCTCTCGACTCACAAAGTGGTTCCTATTTGATCAACCCTAGGAGAATGCTTGGCTGAGTAAACCTCATATTGATTATAAATTGAAACTGATTTTGAGGTAGGCCTTCTGCTGTATCACTCAGAGTAATGAGGGGTTAGGAAGCTACTATCGAAACTGGAATTGTACTTATTGATCTTGCTCTTACTGCAACACTCTCTCTTGACCAGATGGCGACTAATCTCCTCTACAATCGTTATACGGTTTTGGAAAAACTAGACGAAGGAGGATTTGGCGAGGTGTACAAATGCTGGGACCACAGGAACCACAAGGAGATGGCCTTCAAGAAGACTGATATCACATTAAGGTGAGAGAGACCAAGTAATGATGCGCTTCACAATCTTCACTGAAAAGTAGCTTCCTGTCAGAGAAACTCACGTGTGCCTACCTAGACAAGACGCAATACGTTTTCCGTTTTAATGATGATGCAATTTCCAACATTCTCATAAGTGTTTGTATTTCTTCACGCAGCATCAAGGAAGTGCAAGCATATCACGAGGCTGTCTTCCTCAAAGTGCTGAAACACGATAGCATCATCCGGTTCGAGGAAGACTTTGTCGTGGGAGATTACCATTATCTCGTGTTGGACTACATCAGGTAATAACACCAAGTCCATTACAACCGTGGCACTTGCAGGATGTATACAAATATAAGCTTGGCAGCTGATTGATCCACATCAGTACACAATCCCTAGCTATGCTACACTGCATTGTTAACAAGGAGCTGCATTAACCATTTCATAGCTGGTTTGTCAATTCTCGGGACCCAGTCATGGCCCAGTGGTAAAAAACTCTGCAGTCAGCAAGTATTCAAGTAATTGTTACCCGTCGAATGCCTTACCTCATCCTCAGTGTTCCAGTAATTGCATGTGTGGATGAGCTGGTGCCTTTGTGCTTCATGCTGTTTAACCATGTTGCACTGTGTTCATTTTCTGTTATCAGCATGGGCAGCCTCTTTGACGTTCTGAAAGCGAACGGAGCATTTACTCTGTCCTCCGTCAAGAAATATGCCCAGTCCCTGATGGAAGTGCTGGCCTTCCTGAAGAAGAACAGCATAGTCCACGGGGACCTCAAGCTGGTAAGGGTTTATCATTAATCTCTTTTAGAGGAATTAAACAGTCTAAGGGACGCTGCTATGGTGTCATGGATCGCACACTACACTTGAAACCCAGAGGGAATTGGTTAAATTGATCCTCCGTCTTGGCAATTATAACAGTGGACAGGTTCCCAAATCCCAACCCCACCCACCCACCACCTCTGTACACCCATCAGTATAAACAGGTACGCCACAGTTAGTCATGTCACGAGTGGCGGGGTGAAGTGTGGGTACTTCCCCTTCTTCCGAGACATTTGACGCTGTGTAACAGTACCCCAAAACCATCTAGAGGGGCTCTCTTCAGCTCCCTATGGCGGAGGCCTTTCTAGAAGTAGAGGGGTGAGCAAGTAATTGCAGGGCTGCACCTTCACCGTCATCTTTCAAGCAGATTTAGCAGTTTGCCACATGCACATACACTGCATGATGCACATACACTGGCCAGTTTAATTCCCATCACAGCAGCTGCCTCATACAGTGGAGCTCTTATCCGTGACAATATTACCCATGACTCCCATTATCCATGGGAACTGTCGAGTCTATAAAACCACCAATGATCTGTGGCCCTATTTTTATTCTTATACGTAATTATTGAGGTTTTTTTTACCATCCTGCATTGTGGAACAACTCTGTTATTGCTGATGAGAAGAGTCGCTTTGGCAATTCTTCTCATTATAAGCGTCTTGTTTTCATGAACAACTTCGTTGCAAGATTTCATATTGGATAATTTTTAGGAGAGTTATTGATCCCCCTGCTTCCCTCTCCATTACAAACGGACATAGGTAATGCATAAACACTGATAACGTTAGATGGACAGTGCAAAAATGAACGCCATTTTCTATGCAGTGATCATTTTAACGGATCCTCGTCTGGTTAAATAACATATATATAAAATGCTTCCATTCTTATATTTCTTTCAGGAAAACATCTTGGTGCAAGGTCACCACACGGCAGCCATCCGATTGGCCGACTTCGGAGCAAGTTTTTTTGACACTGAACCTCGTAAGTTACACTTTATATGCATTTATACATACCATAGCATTTCTAAATCTTCCTACAGATCCTGTTATATGGAACAATGTTTTGCTTTCTATAGCATCGTTCATGCAAATTGCGTGAACGATGATAATGTTAAATTAACATATGTGATATTACAAGAGCTTAACACAGTGCTGAGTGTGCATGGTAGCTCTACAGGAGGTATGATTACAATGCCTTGCGATCTCCGTTTCACAACAGCGCATTGGGAATGTCCACTTCCGTGTAAAATCACGTCCTTTCACATATCATGCAGGACAGGGCGAGAACACATTGGAGATTCTTTCAGTAAAACTGTGACTCCGATCGTCCACTTAACCCTTTAGAGCTGGTCCATTTATTCTTGGGACCTAGTAATGCCCACCTATGGCGGGACCTGATATTTCAAACGACTGAATGTACGTACGTTTTTTTGTTACCAATAATAAAACTGAGGTTGACAGAATTCATTTCAAAAGTGTCTGTGCTGCAGAGTGACATAGACTTAAAAGTTGCATTAGCTATGAAAGACCTGTACTGTATTCTTATTTTTCTCCAGCCGACCATTTCTTTGGGACGGCCGGATACCAGGCTCCTGAGGTCTTGCTGGCCCTGCCGTTCGGAGCAGCAGTTGACATGTGGGCTGCTGGCTGCTTACTGGCCGAGATCTCTGTTGGGAAACGACTGCTGCCAAAAACCAGCACGATTCAGGAGGTCGCTGGGATCACAAAGGTAAGATTCGTTTCGTAATTAATTGATTTAACTATTTTATTACGGAAAGTGTTTCATGTTTGATTGGTTGTTGCAGTTCTATGTTGGCTCAGCGGTTGAGTAATTGGCTCGCAATCACAACGTTGTGAGTTTACATCTGATTGGGGGTTTATTCAGCCCTCCAGTGTCGATAAAATGAGTGCCACTTTTTGGGGAAGTCGACATTGGTTGACATAGAAGTAGATTCGCCGTTGCCGTAGGAATGCAGAGTTTTGCTATTAACTCAGGGCGCAGCCAGGCGATGATCACTGCCTCGGTGATCGTTTTACTTTTAGATAACTTACTGCTTAGTTTTACGTGACTTCAAGTGTTAACTCAATTATGAATAATTGAATCAATAGGATACAAACCATGCATGTAAATACGTAAAGAAAAACTCCTCAATTCTCCAGTGACATAAGAGCAAATGTATCGTTTATTTCAGATTCTGGGAACACCACCCTTAAAGATGCTGCACGCTGCACCAAACGGTCATCGGTATTTCTGTGAGTAATGCAAATTTTATTTTTAATGTGATTAGGTGTTATAACATCACTCATCTGGCTGCACAATGACGTGAAAGTTGGGTTGTTTCCCCACGTCCTTCACAGCCTTAATTATACAACACAGCCTTGTACACATGAATAATATTCTAATGCATGACATCGTTTGCGATTGTACCCACTGCAGACTTCTTTGGGCAACTCACCGAGGAATGTCTGCAGGAGACCCCTCAGTGTTGGCCGCTCAAGGAGTTTCTGAAAACGAGAGACCCATTGTTCCTGGACTTCATCAGCTCCATCCTATGGTGAGTATCCCACTATTTGAGTTTCCCTCAACTTTAACAAATTCAAGTCAGTTTCTATATCATAAGGAAATACGCATCCCCTTTGCAAAGTATAGCAAGTCTGCATCTCGCTGCAGAAGAAACTAGGTAAAGAATGAAAGGACAATGCAGTACTCTAATTCGTCATTTAACGCGGTAGTAGATGCGTTTATGAAAAGTGTTGCATTCAGAAAAAATGCATTTAGTGAGGAATTACCGTTTACACATTACAGAGATAACAAATGAAAACCATGCACATTTGCACATTTTCACTATTAAATTAGCCTGCAGTCATCCCATGGCGAAAAAAAGAACTGTGATGAGGGTATTCCAATGCGTACTATATCAATATATCATTCCGCGCGGAAACCCAGAATTCCTATACTGCTCAGCCACGCAGCTGAAGAAAGTAATTTGCCGTGAACCACTCGGAAAGCTCGTTCCCAAATGGAAACAATGTATTTTCGCGATAAGCACACTTTGAGCGAGGACTTATCATACCTAACTTCACTTACCTGCAAACCCTTACTTTGTCAAGTGGATGTCAGTTCATTGTATCACCATGATGTGTAATATGGGTATGTATATTTTGCTGATCTTCTCATCGGTACTTGTCTCTTTGTTTTCAGCTGGAACCCAGATGACCGCCTAACTCCGGAAAGTGCTCTCAAGCAACCATGGATGAGTGCAGCTCATCCATTGCCAGTCCGGAAGAGCAGCAGCAGCTCTTCCAGACTGGCAATTCCCATTTTGCCTCCAAAGGTGTCCAGTGTCATTTCACTTCCACCTCCAGCCGTCATTCCAATCCCCTTCATTCAGCCAAGCACTGACGCCTTCCTGGCTTCTGCTTCTGTTGCATTAAGCATCGGAACCATTTTGGATGTGGAGATGCCTACAGCCCCTAGCTCAACATCCACCACAAAATGCAGCATTCAGGTGGAAGATTTGAACACTGCTGTATCTCTTACAGCACCAATTGCTGACTCTCTCCCAGAGTCGGAGACCATAATTAATGTGGACATCAAGCCTCAGGATGTTGAGGAATTTCCTGTTTCAATTGAGGCAATCGATGAGATGACCCAAAATGGAGCCAAGACGACCCAAAATAAAGCCGAGACGATCATGGGCTCCATATTGTCTCTGCCTATAAACGCAGACTACACTGTTAACCCTCTCCTGGAGTCCGAGAGCACGGTCAATGCAGACTCTAAGCCTTACGATGCTGAACAAAAGCAAGCCATGGTGCAGAGTGACATGAACAGTGCAGAAAAAATGCAGATCCCCAAATCCAAATCACTAATCATTCGCAAGAGATTGCGTCGGTTCGGACGTGCTCTTATTAAGTTGGTCTGTGGTTGTGGGAGAAGTGGAGAGGGGGATTAAATGTTTTAATATTGTAAAATATATGGGCAGCCCTCGACTTATAAACAGATTTCATTCCTGGGACCTGTTCATAAGTCGAACGGTTTTATAAGTCGGTCGTCAAAAGTATTATATTTAAATGCACATAACTCATTGCTATAAATTGTTTTACCGTTTTAAAAAGGGAAACATTGTTAAACTCATAGGAAATATTGTACATTTGCATTTTATACTGTAAGTAGCTTTGCATATGTGACGTTACCGCTCACTTGCCATGCAAAATATATCAATTATTGCACCCCCCCACTCCCCAAAATACAAAAGTATATTTTTATACAGTCTGGAAGCTACCCACATACCAAATTTCAAGTTGCATGTCGGGAAGTATGGTAAACATTTCGAACAGACACACATTCACAAATTTCCCTTTTATATATATAGATACATATTGTATTGTACATAACATACCAAAAAAATGTTGGTAAATAAAAAGAAAACTTCACTTGCCTTGATTCCCGATGACGCTGGCGTGCTTGTCGGAAGGCGCATAACGATCCCAACAATTGCACACACACGAGGGGGCACGCACGCGCACGCACACAAAGACACGACAACGATCCCCTGTGTAGGGCTCGTACTCGGGTTGTCTTTCCGTTACGTTTATTTCACATTTAGGATCCACCTTCTCATCATCACCGCTCCGCGTCTCTCCGTTCTCTCGCTCCGCGATTCCTCCGCGTCTCTCCGTTCTCTCGCTCCGCTCCGCGATTCCGCTCCGCTCTCTCTCCGTCTCTCCCAAGGTCTGTATACTCCACTGCTACTCTACTCTGCACCCCTCAGATGCATGGCTACCACTGTTCCCCCTCACTGTGTTCTCTCTATTCCTGTTACCGTATTCTCTGCTCTCTCTATCGCTGCTACCGCACTCTCTGCTCTGCTCTATCACTGTTACCGTATTCTCTGCTCTCTCTATCGTTGCTACCGCACTCTCTGCTCTTCCCCGGGCACCATCACTCCAGCTCCAACCAAGACTCCCGTCTCTCTCTTACGCTGTGTCTTATATCCCCGCACCAATTAGTCCCAATCAATTATCTCACCCCCCCCCCCCCCGCTTACCACTCGCCCCCTGGCCCCGGCCTCACGTGACTTTGTTATTCCCGCCTGAGCGACGCCAGTCATTACGCAATTACCCTCTTAACCAATCACTGGCCTGTGTCCCCCGGCTACCCCTAACACCTGTCGCATCTCTTAACGACCTCTGCCTTAATGCCACGACAACAACCGTGTCCTCAGATACACCCCACTGTACACTGCTCGCTTGCATAGCAACAGCACAAGAGAATGCGTGGCGCGCCATAACTTAAGTCCTACATCTGTATAGCCTGCCTTCACAGCGCTTATGAAGGCCGCCTTTGACTCCCCAGTAGCAATGTTTACACACACCGCATCAGGTACTCATTTGAGGCCGAGTTGACCTAGGGGAGGCCCAGTACCCATTCAGATTATCGTCACTGATGTTGGTTTGTGAGTGGGAATTGCATATATTGTGATAAAAAAACGTAAATATTACATGTAAAAATGTGAACATTTATGTAAAATGTGTTAATATTTGTAATTAAGTGTGATTAAGCTTGATTTGAAGCTTTCGTGACTGCAGGAATTACTCTGGTTCTTTCGGTAAAGCCACGTAGAAAGAAAATAAATTAAATAATAGAATACGTTTCGATTACAACACAAGTAACCGTCATCAGGTAGAACTAAACTTGAGATAGAGACAAAACACAGACACTGAGACACACAGAGAGAGAGACAACATAGACACACAGAGACCCAATGCCTCTGTGTAGTGGCCTTAAATAGAGAGAGGGGGAGGCAGAGAGATGTGGGTCTGCTGGAGCAGAGGAATTAGCATGTCAATGAGAGAGCTGTGTGGAAATCCACCCCGCAGCGGCAGGGGGGGAGAAAGACCCAGCAAGTCTAGTCAAGACTGGTATATTTTAGAGAGAGTTTTGTGGAAATCCACCCCAAAGCGGCCGGGGGAGAGAAAGAGCGAATGAACCTATGAGAGCCTGGGAAATTTGAGAGAGAAATAGGCAGTTTGAGAAAACAAACTCAGCAATTTTTTGGAAATGTAATGCAATGCAACGCAGAGAGTCGGCAAACACACAGTTAACACATAGCCTGGTTGATTACATTCTCCAGAGATGGATAAATCAGAAGTTAAGTGTGAAATTTGACATTGACACACAGAGAGAGAAGACAAACTTTTACCCTCCCCGTAGAGGTGGTTCAAACTTCGTTTGAAGCTTTCCAGGAGACTTGCGACGTAACTTAGAGGCAACACTTTATTTATAACAATGTAACACGATACCCCCTTTACCCCGCTCATTAAGGAGGTACAGCCTCCGGGCTAATGTGCCCCATCACTTGGGGTAATATAGAGCCCTCTGGCTAGGTGTGACCTAGGGGAGACTGACTGACCCGACCCAGCCAAGGTGCGGGTCCTGACCACTGGTCCACGCTCGGCCCCGGCCCTTATATGGACGTCGGGTCCCGGGGTCCCAGGGTCCTAGCCTAGCTGGTCTTCAGTCTTCGTCTTCGTACCACTCTCCCGAGCCGACCTGAGAGACTCTCCGCCCCCTTTCTGGAACCTTCCAATGGGTCCTGGAAAGCCCCCCCCCAGCCCCTCACCTGGGGTAGGGGAGGGGAACCCGGCCTCTCTGTGGTCCGGCTCTCTATCTCCTTGTACAGGCTGGCACCCCCTACAGACCTCTGGCCGTAACTGCAGGTAAGTGCACATACGCGGTGTGTGCATACGTGTTTCCGACGCTACACAATGATTAGACGAACATCAATGATCGAATTAGCAAGATTATGCGATTAAAAGAAAAACAGCGAATATCTCAAAACGGTAGTATTCAACCGGATACCAATATGCGTGCCGTTGATTTGTGTATCAGGGTGGCAATCATGATGCACGGTCCCCCAGTTATGATATATAGTGATGTGAGTTCGTTCATTGCGATCCTTGCATGAGGTGGCGTCACGAACTGTAAGCTGTGTGGTCACGTGGTGGGTGCGTTTAGGAGTCAGTGTTCGTCTTCCGTCTCCTCCGTATCCGAAAATATCTCAAGTCCCATCAGGGAGCGTTTATTAATAGGCTCCATCCACTGCTGCAGTGTGCTGGGAACACGCAGCTCGCTGTCGACTCAGAGCTGTCCATCATGGAGGTAGAAAAGGATGGCAAGCTACCTTTCTTGGATGTCCTAATCAAAAAGAGACCAGATAGCTAAATGAGCCATTTTGTCTGCAGGAAAGTAACCCATACTGATGCCTACCTAAAACCTGACTTCCACCACCATCCTTTCCAGAAGAATTCCCTCATCAAAACTCTACACCATAGAGCTCAATGTATCTCCGACCATGAACACCTAACCAGTGAACTCAAACACGTACACCAAGCTCTCAAGGCGAATTGATATTCTGACCACACAATCCGCAAAGCCATCACCCCAACCATGAGGAAGGAGCCATCTGAGGATCCAATCAAAACCCTCACCTTGACATACATAGCAGGGGTAACCAAAAAGATTTCCAATCATGAACACAAGATCCAGGTCCGATTTAACACAGTACATAAAATTCGTGATCTGATCCCATCTGTGAAGGACAAGATCCTTAACATGCAATATCCCGGCGTCTCCAAACTAAGCTGTATCTTCGGCAGCAGTTACATTGGGGAAACTAAGCGACATGTCTCGGACCTTTCGATTTAAAGCTGACATTGACTTCTCCAAGACGAAGGTTCTCTGCAAGCCATCCGGCTACCATGAGAGATTCGTTTATGAGGCCATCCACATATACAAACACAGAGACAATTTCAACCGAGAAGATGGATTCTGGCTCAGCAATCATTGGAAGGACGTGATAAACCATTTCGGATCTTGATTGATTATGTTCATGTTTACGGTGACTTTCAGACCGCATTACATTCACTGGCATTGACTATCTTTTGTTTTCTCTTCACGGATCGGAGTCTTTGCTCCGCTGCAAGTTTCCTGCTACCACTCTCCCATTGACATATTTCTTTGCTTCCTCTTAGTACCTTCACGCGACTGTCAATGGTATGGCGTATAGTAGATTGTATACTAATAAATAGTATAATAGTGTAATGTTTAATAGAATGTATAAGGTAAAATATAGTGTGGTATACATTAGGGTTTGTAGAATAATACATAGTGTAATATTACAATGTAGAGTCTAAGTCCTAAGGTATAGGGTAGTGTATAGCAACGCAGTGTATAATTCAATGTTGGGGTTTGTCTATGGCAGTGCATAGTACGGTGTCGACATATAAGTGCAATGTATATTGTTAGTAGCTCAGCTTATTGGAGAGTATATTGAGTTTATTGATTATATTGATGTAGTTTATATATTTTTTTTCACATCGGTGTATTGTATGGTAGTAGGGTATTTGTAGTTCTTTAAAAACTCCTTATTTTTTGTTGTCCACATAATGCACGAGCTTGATACGCGGTGGTTTGGCTGCTGCAGCTCTTTACTATAAAAAATTCCCTCCCTTTATTACTGCTAATCCTATTTCCCTCCCTTTATCACTGCTAATCTTACATAATATACTAGCATAATATGACTTTGAGACCCCCCACCACCTACACATTCCACAAGTAGTGACTAATCCCATATCTGCATTTGTCATCAATATGCTAAATTCCTCTGTTGATATGTAAACTCGTTTGTCAAGGCTCTCTCCTCCTCCGACCCAGCTTAAAAATACGCTGCCAAGCTTAGCAGTGTTCATTAGGACACTGTTTTTCCGACAGCCCTGTTCTTCACCTGAGGACGGCTGCTTGCGTTGTGGCCGAAACGCCGTGAGAATTTTATCTTATTATGTTTTATTTTTATCATTTATTATTTCCCTTCTACTTGACTTTACCGAAAGAACAAAGAATATGTCTCGGACTGTGTTTGTGAGCTTAAGGGAGATTTGAAACACGGTAGGAACCATACTTCTGCCGTGGCTGATCATTATTTTAACGCGGTTGGCTTATAGGAAATATATTTCTCTAAGATGATGGTACTTTGCAAGCCTACTGGCTATCAACAAAGGTACGTTCATGAAGCCATCCATATATACAGACACAGACACAATTTCCACCGAGAGGATGGATACAAACTCAGCAATCATTGGAAAGATGTTATCAACCACTTTGGGTCATCACTTGATTTGTGTTTTATTGTCAAGGGAGCACAGGTCAAGTCATGACTTGATTTGTGTTTTCTTATTACCTTACCCCAGGGCACATATGCCCCGCCCACTTAGTTCTGACACCAGGACGTTTTGTGGCACTGCATGTTCCGTGCTTCAACTTGGTGCTCTCTGACCCCAGGCACATATGCCTGGCCACTTCTTTCCGCCACCGGAGCGCTTGTGCCACGGCCATTTTTTAAACCTTTAAAAACGGTTGCCTTCAGTGACCTTCCCCCTCTTTCCTCCTGAAGACGATACGTCGTGGTTTTTATTTTTATTCACTTTTTTTTCTATCTACGTGACTTTACTGGAAGAACCAAAGAACATTACTGTACTGTTTAGCATTGACACCAACAATCATCCAACCCACCTGGGCACCAGAAGTTGTATTTACACAGAGAGTCTCTGTGTGGCTGCCAGAGGAAAAGACTTTCACTACGTCGAAATTACCCTGATGGCGACTTTCCAAAACCGACTCTACGATGAGAAAAAACAATTCTGAGGCGATCTTAAGACCAACATGATGCCCCTTATATAGCGAACAGGAGCATAAAACAGAACTCAACATCACATGGAATGGTGTAAATCTGACCCACTGCTCAAATCCTGTATCAGTGTAACAGTCTCCGACATGCATTGCACATGTCGAGAAAACCAAGGCAAAGGTCAGCTCATGATGTAACATCGTCTGGAAACTGGCCAACACTAATATGGGAGTGAATGCATCTACCACACTCAGATCAACCGCACTGGTTCTCTGCTTCTCAGCAGTGGAGTATGTGTGCGCTGCAAGAAAAAGGCGTTTGTACGTGCTAAAAAGATCGATCCGGTGTTAAACAAATCCTGCAGAAGCATGACTGGCTGCCTCAAGCCAACCACTGCAGGCAACCTTTATATCTGGATTGGGCAATCAGCGTACCGCGCTCAATACAACAACCATGACTCTCACACGCACGGGATCATGTTTTATTTGTTCTGTACATATGTAGTGAGTCCAACTGTGTCGCAGACGTTGTCTTGGGAGCAACACTATTTATCAACTCAACACAACACAATGTAATCTACACTCGGGTGTTGAACGCCCATCTAACCACGCTACGGCAGAACTAGACACGGTCCCGCTATCCCGGTCCGGACCACGAGCTAGGTCCCGGACCGTGTGGCTAGAGGCTTCTTCAACCCGACATGGATCTTCACTCACCAACAGTCAAGAACCCCGAGCCCCACACGGGGCCCCCGTTATATCGGCCTGGGCTGGGGCTGGCTCTGCCTCTCGCCCCGCCCACCTTCTCGATCTCTCTGGCCCTTTCCCGAAAGCTCCCGAGAGCTCTTCTATACCACGTGACCACCCAGCGACCCCCGTCCACAGGTGGCCCCGCTCCAATATCATCCAGTCACCTGTCGGCAGGTCAACCAGCATATCATGCTCCAACGTAACCCTGGCTGGCTGACACTCTCTCTCGCTCCCTCACCGGAAGCCCGCACCGCACACTGTACATGGTGCCTCTGTGCTAACCAGCGCTCACCCAAGCCCCGCTAGGGCTGGTACTACGCCCAGTAACCAGGCTGCACAAGATGACAACATATTATCCGCCGTGGCCTCGCAAGCCCGGCACCACACAGTGACATTCACAGTCACTACACATATATATGACGTCATCCATGCACGAGTCCCAATCCGCTGCCTGGGATTGATCACACTGCTGTCACCATCCTAGATTCTCACCCAGATCCACAAGAACGCTGGCGATCGCAGTGGAATTGCGGGCGCAGGACGTCCTGAAATCAAAGTCTCTTCGTGGAACATCCTGAAGTGCCCGTCTTCCGGAAGCGTGAGACCATTTTAAACAAAAAAAACCCCACCTGATGATGTTGGTTGTAATTATCAGCGAAACGTCGTACTCTAATTGTAAATGACATGCGTTTACTCTCCAGCACACTGGTGTTGCTGAACGAGTAACGAATTTCCATTTTTTTTTGTTTACGTGGCAAAACTTCATTAATTGCCGGTGTCGGGTGGCGGCGGGTTTAACGACACATTTATATTTACGAAATCTCACCCCAAAAAAATACCTTTTATTATGAAAAAAGCCCAAAGAACCTCTTATGGAAGCGGTAGAGGCCGGCGATCTAAAGCGCAGAGCGCCACTTCTGGAAAATATAGAGCAATGTATTAAAAACACAAATATTTATTCTGGAAGATTAAAGCACGCTCACCGAAGAGCAGGGCGCTTCTTCCGGAAGAGATATCTAAACAGAAATACAACTTAAATACGTCTTCTGGAAGATTAAGAAGCACGCGAACCAAAGAAAATGGCGCGTCTCACGCAAGAGGTAGAGCAACGTAAAAACAACGAAAATACGTCTTCTAGAAAATGTATAACAATGTAAAAAACAAAAATTGCGTCGTCCAGAAGAGGTAGACCAATGTAAAAAAACAGGCAAATAAGACTTCTGGAATTCATATTATTTGGGTCTTTTGGGTAAATCTTGACGGCAAAGTCACGTAGGAGGTTCAAAATAATGAAATGAACAAAAAACTTCGACGTTTCGATCACAACGCAAGCGATCATCATCAGCAGGAAAAAGGGGGAAAGCTACTGAAGACAAGCTGCTTTTAAAGGTTAAAAAATTAACCCGTAAAAACAAAGTTTTTCACTATAAATCCTTTATATGCGTGGCGGCTAGAGTCCTCTCGTCCTCTGGCTTGAGATGGCTGCCACCTATGGGTCAGATGATTGCATGGCAGCATTAAGCAATTGGTAATTAAATATAATATTTTTGTCCTAAAAAGTGTAACATTTTGGAAAAAATAATTCACGAACATTAATTGTCACGCACAACAAGTCTGTGTGGAAAATGTCAGCTCGATTGGATCACGGGAAGTGGGTTAAAAAACGACCGAAAGATTTGCACGGTCGTAAGCAAGCAAGTGAACTTAATATAAAGGATTTAAAAATGGGTATAGCCCAAGTGTCAGAACGAAGTGGGCGGTGCTAGTGAGCGGACGTAGTGATGTTCATGTGAGAAATTAACATGTAGGTACACAAGGGGTGTACCTTCGTTATCGATTTTTGGTAAGCCATACAATCTGGGTGGTCAGCCGACAAGGGCAATGCCACGGTTATCATGGACAAACCCACATACAATAGCAAAATTCAGGACCTACTTAATGAAGCTTCACAAAAATTAAAAGAGATCCCACCAACAGCCTCGTTACAAAAACCAACACTATCATCACTGATTCGGCTTCATTAATTGAACAAACCAAACTGGTTTCCTTAAAACCCTCTGCTGCTATACCACCCAGATTGTATGGCTTCCCAAAAATCCATAAAGGAGGTACGCCCCTTCGTCCCATCGTCTCCACCATTGACTCACCCACCTAGAAACTGGTCCGGTTTCTGTCTGAGACCTCAGAACCATTCACTGGTAAGATCACCTCAGCTGTACTTAACTCAGCTCACTTGGTATCCTTAATTAAGGACATCTCACTATCTTCAGGTGATTTGCTCGTTAGTTTCGATGTCGTTTCTTTGTTCACCAAAGTTCCTATGCCCGACACCATTGCAATCATTGAATATTTGGTTCAACAAGGATTGAATGCTGATGTACCGGCCCTAGTGAGACACTGCCTCACCAACACATACTTCACCTGGAATGGAACATTTTACAAACAAGTTGAAGGCACCCAATGGGTTCTCCCTTATCTCTGGCTGTAGCCAATGTTTTCATTGAAAATTTTGAGACAGATGCTATCCAGGCATCCACTTTACGTCCGTCCTTGTTGAAGAGGTACGTAGATGACACATTCGTCATCTGGCCACATGGCCGACCGGCTCTGCACAAATTCCTCAACCACATTAATTCAATACACCCAGCCATCAAATTCACCATGGAGGTGGAAAAGGATGCCAAGCTACCATTCTTGGACGTTCTAATCGAAAAGAGACCAGATGGCTCAATGGGACACTCTGTCTACAGGAAAGCAATCCATACTGATGCCTACTTAAAACGTGACTCCCACCACCATCCTTCCCAGAAGAATTCCCTCATCAAAACTCTACACCATAGAGCTCGATGTATCTCCAACCATCATCACCGAGCCAGTGAACTGAAACACGTGCACCAAGCTCTCAAGATGAATGGATATTCGGACCATACAATCCATAAAGCTATCACCCCAACCGTCGGGAAAGATCCAATCAAGATCATCACCTTGCCATACATAGCAGGAGTCACCAAAAATATTTCCAAAATCAGTAGCAAACACAAGATCCAGGTTCGATTTAACACAGTACATAAAATGTATGATCTAATCCCATCTGTGAAGGATAGGATCCCTGACATGCAATACCCTTGCGTCTACAAACTAAGCTGTGTCTACGGCAGTAGTTACATTGAGGAAACTAAGCGGCATGTCTCGGACAGTGTTCATGAGCATGAGGCAGATTTGAAACACCGGAGGACCAACACTTCAGTCGTGGCTGATCATTGTTTTAATGCGGTTGGCTTACACGAAATTGATTTATCTAAGACAAAGGTACTTTGTAAGCCCACTGGCTATCAACAAAGATTAATTCATGAAGCCATCCATATATACAGACACAATTTCAACCGAGAGAATGGGTGGTGGCTGCTCTCCAATTTTACATTAACATGTTAATTTCTCACATTAACATAACCATCTCATTTTACTACCCCGCCCACTTCGTTCTGACACTTGGGCTATTCCCATTTTAAACCTTTATAAAATATATCACGACATTTCGATCGCAACACAAGCAATCGTCATCAGTTGAAAAATATAGCGGGAGAGCTGCTGAGGCAGGAAAGAATATATTTAGGGAGCGCTGCTAAGGCAGGGAGTTATATTGATTTTAGATGGGTGTAGCCCAAGGGTCAGTGGGCGGGGCTAGAGGTTAAATTTGCATGTAAATGTAAGATCGGGTAAATCTTGACAAACGAAGCTGTGGGGGTGGCCACTGTATTGTGAGAGATTAGCATGTCAATGTATAAAATGTATCTTCAGTAGCTTTCCCCCTTTTTCCTCCTGATGACGATCGCTTGTGTTGCGATCGAAACGTCGAAGTTTTTGGTTTATTTTATTATTTTGAACCTATCAACGTGACTTTACCGAAATACCCAAAGAATATGAATTCCTGCAAGTCAAGATTGAAGACTTCTGGAAGATGAAGAGGCACGGTAACCAAAGAGCAGAGCACATCTTATGGAAGAGGTATATTTAATCTAGATTTGAAGGAAGGGGTAGATTTTGATTTAAAGCTTTTGTGACTGCAGGAATTCATATTCTTGGTTCCTTCGGTAAAGTCACGTAGAAGGGAAACAATAAATTAATACAAATATCAAACAATTATTGTTTTATATTTTTATTGGTATATTTTTAATATTGTTTATTATAAACAATAATAAAAATATAAAACAATAATTGCTTGATATTTTATTATTATTTTATTGTTTCCCTTCTACGTGTTTATTATAAACAATAATAAAAATATAAAACAATTATTGTTTTATATTTTTATTGTTATATTTTATTATTGTTTATTAGAAACAATAACAAAAATATAAAACAATTATGTTTGACATTTTTATTACTTTGTTTCTCTTCTACGTGACGTCACCGAAAGAACCAAGAATAGAAAGAGTTAAGAGTAATGCAAAAACACAAGACGTCTTCTGGAAGCTGAAGAGTCACGCAAACCATAGAGAAAGAGCTCGATTTCGTTCTCTTCCACTTCTTCCTCTTCAGGAATAATCTTCCTCTTCAGGAAGAAGATCAGGAAGAATCTATTGTTATATTCTTATTGTATATTATAATCAATAATAAAGAATAAAAATATAAAACATTTAAATTTCGATTTAAAGCTTTCGTGACTGCAGGGATTCATCTTCTTGGTTCTTTCGGTAAAGTCACGTAGAAGGGAAATTCTAGATTTGAAGCTTTCGTGACTGCAAGGATTCATATTATTAGGTTTTTTCGGTAAAGTCACGTAGGTAAAAAATTGAAATTAATAAAAAATAAAATAAAAATCACGACGTTTCGGAGGCAACACAAGCTTCTGTCTTCAGGTGGAACCGTCACAGCCACGACAGCTGTATCAAGTAAATGAGAGATTACAAGAGCTACCACTCCGTATATATAATGGTTGAAGAGGGGAAGGGCCAAGTACGGCACACTTTTATTTTATTTTACTTTTATTAATTTTAATTTTTTACCTACGTGACTTTACCGAAAAAACCTAAGAATATAGAAGGGAAATAATAAAATAAAATAATAAAACATAACAAAATAATTCTCACGACGTTTCGGCCACAACTCAAGCAGCCGTCCTCAGGTGAAGAACAGGTCTGTCGGAAAGACAGCGTCTGAATGGGCACCACCACGCTTGGCAGCGTATATTTAAACAATTATTGTTTGATGAAGGTTCTTCCTGAAGAGGAAAAAGATTATTCCTGAAGATGAAGAATCTTCTTCTTCAGGAAGATTCTTCTTCTTCAGGAAGACAACGAAGCTCCACCCATAAATCGATCGCGTTGAAAGCTGCTGCCCCCTCGCGGCTCCGCGGTGGCGATGGACTCGATCAGGGACGGATGGTTCACGGAGACGAGCAGCCTGTGGCCGGGCCAGGCGCTCTCGTTGCAGGTCGAGGAGGTCCTGCACAGCGCACGATCCAAGTACCAGGACATCCTCGTCTTCAGGAGGTGCGTGCCCCTGGGTTGCGTGCCCGGCTATGAGGGGGGGTCTCGGTTTAACGCGCTGCGGCCTAGCGGCTCACCGGTGCTCGGATAGATTTCCCGCCGGCCGAGGTCGGCCGTGCCCGGGCGCGATACTGACCCCCCAACCCCCCCCTCAAACTCGGTTACTTTCTCCTCTCGTCCCTGCCGAACTAACTCGACCCATCGTAAAACCGCCCCGCAATGCTCCCGACCTCGCAAGCTCAGCGGGTTTTAGCCTGGGTTAGCACTTTGATGAGTGAGCGCGCCACGCACGCCAGGTGTTTGTCATAGGCGCCCGTGCGACTGTTGCCTGCGTTGTGGACGCCAAAGGGCAGCAGCAGCAGCAGCAACAACAAGATAATCTATTGTTGTAAAGTATCCGCATGGCTGCCGTATATTCGATGCATGTGCCTTTAGCCCGCGCACGACCAGCTCGGTGAAGTATGGTCACATAACCCCCCACAACCTGTGAAACGTACTCCGCTTTTTAACAAAGTTATGACCTCAAGTATAATGGGGGTGGGGGAGTTGATGAGTTACGTGGCAAAGGATGCGTGGCACTGCAACAGCGAGCTACAGAGACTCCCGAATCGTGGTGATGAATGTGAATCTGTACCAACAGCACCAAACGAGTGGATCGGGACCTTCAGCTCGTGTGTGTGACGTGGAGTTGTGATCGGCGGACGGAGTTGAACGACAGTGAAGGTCGTGAAATAAAAAGGTGGAAGGGAAATTAAAGTTCGGTTAAACATGGGGAGGAGGAGAGAACGACTGGGTTGAGAGCTCGACATGCCGTTATTATACTGTAGAAGTGTCACAGTGAAAGTAGACACACTACCGATTTATACCAAGTGTGGAACAGTAGAATTGTATTAAAAACCTTGTTACCCATTTGCGTTTCAAACGTACACAGCTGTAGGAGTTTCTCTCGTCTTGTTTCCATATACAGTATATAAGGGACAGTATCAAACATTTTGGCGACGTTAGGCATATAACTAATCCTAGACTCATCTAAGCACTCTCTACCCGCCCTCGCCCCATTCAGCAACATGCCGCCGTGTGCCACGTGTTTGTCAGTGGCGGCGGCGTCTTCATCATCATCTCCCCACTGCCCTCTTGCCACCAAGACTCGTGCCAAGCCGGGCTAGGAGCCAGAGTGTGTGGGGACGCATTGCGCGGGGCGTGTACACTATTATAACTACTGTAGTTGTCTTTAACCCAAGGCCGTAGCCATGGAGTCAACATTGGGGGGGACCAAATCTTTCAGGGGGTGTCCCCCCAGAAAAAAATAAATCTAATTTTGAAAACTCATTTCCTGCCATTTCCTGCCTAAAATATAAAAAAATTCACTAACACATGGGATGGACTTTCACAATAATGTCTAAATAGTGTATTGTATTACATTGCTGTTTTTTTCTTTTTTACCTTTTCTTGTTTCATTGTAGGTAATGGCAGAGATTTGGGATTAATAAAGTACAACCATAACCACAATGATATAAACAGAAATCTATTTTATAGCAATATATCGGGGGGGACATTTTGAGCAAATTTGAATATTAGGGGGCCCCCCCAATATATATTATAATTTGGGCCTTGCTTTAACCTGTTTTTTAAATATATCTCACTGTATGGACTGGCTGTACAGAAGTTTTAGTTTTTCTCCGAATTCTTTTGATTTGTTACGCGGGAGATCCCGTTTAACCAGTTGCCCGGCTTATTTTACAAGGGGGGAGGGTCCGTGCTGCGTAAAGCGCCGCAAGCAAAATAAAAGCGTTTCTGCTGCAGATAAGGAGTACGGGCCCTTAAGGAATATTGCACAACTACTAATATTATAGCTGCATCCTATACGCTGCGTCTGGTGTAATTTAATCTGTAGACTGAACTAAATTTAGTATGTACGGAACGGTGACG
Organism: Entosphenus tridentatus; assembly: GCA_014621495.2. Lineage (NCBI taxonomy): Eukaryota > Metazoa > Chordata > Hyperoartia > Petromyzontiformes > Petromyzontidae > Entosphenus > Entosphenus tridentatus. Next base: position 12,290,387 of record CM025609.2, read on the forward strand.
CTACATTGAGTAGAGACTTTGAGTAATAAAAATAACAGTATGTGAACTGCCTTGAAGAATACCAGAGATAACGCAATATATCGTATTGCTATAATTAGTGATAATTGCTGTAAATTACCCACGAAAGCACGGATAATTAAAGTAATTTTGACCAAGTATGCTAATGAGTGCTTAGCATGTGGAGGAACCGTAGATTCCGGGAGAAAAAAACACGAACACGAGGGAATAACGCTCAAAGGTCTGCACCAGTAAGTTCATGAACCCAGTTGCAATGCTTGCCGTATTCTGACGACCTCAGCCCAACGTGTTTGGGTGTTTAACGAATCTACTCGAGCTACCAACTCTAGCCTGTGCTGGATCACAGGCTGCCCTACCATGAGTTTTGAGAAAGAGTCTGCAGACGGTTTCTGACAGTATTGTCTGTAGATAAGAGACTTTGGATATTGCTGCAATCAATGATATCTGCTGCCCACCCAGTAGCCGCAGTTAAAATCCCATATTCCTATGACAGGCAAATGCTAACGCTTAGTCCGCAGACACTGGGGTCTTAAGACGGTGTCTAATACTAGTCTGGATATACTGTCTCTCTAACAATAGGATCTATAGATACTTGATATCTTGAACAGTGTCTAACTTGAGTCTATGGACGGAATACGCAGAATGAATCTTAAGTGGTGGGGCTGGTTCCTCTGCGTTGTCAATGCCACAATACGAGTCTTCACTCACTGCTGGAATTCATCTTAATCACAGTCGTGTTATTAATAATGAATGTGAGCAACCGGTTCTGTGGGACTGTCAGCTTTGCCACAGGGCCTTTAAAATGCACATGCATTACGCAACTGCCAGGCTTGCCTGATGTTCATTACATTACGGATAGTACGTTTAAAAAAGAAAAAGCACATGACTCGATGCCAAGTGTGTACATTCAAAATGTATATTGTTGACAATAATAGGAGTCGTCAAATTAGTGTGGGGTTGGGTGCTGGGGGGGAAGGTGCTAATCTATGTTTGGTGCCCTAAAGCCAGTCTCGTAAATTCCACATACTTGTGGCGGATACCAGGCTATATATACATTTGTCCAGAACAGGATGCATAATATTGAGTCTATGCCTATTCATATTCTTAGTTCTTTCGGTAAAGTCACGTAGGTAAAAAATGAAATTAATAAAAATAAAACAATCAAAATCACGTTTCGGAGGCAACACAAGTCTCCGTCATCAGGTGGGACCGTCACAGCCAGATTAGCTGCATCAAGTGAGGCAAGGATTC
>CM025609.2:12291755-12301782 GCA_014621495.2 Entosphenus tridentatus
GGGGGCGGGGCCGAAAGTCGGCGACGTGGACGTGGCACCGATTGTTGCACACGCCAACGTATTGGGCGGAGAGGGTGAGGGGGGCCAAAGGAGTGGGGTGCACGTGTACGTGAGCATGTGTATGTACAAGCACCTGTTGATACACATGATAGAAAAGAAACGAAAATGCCCATGTTTATACCAGTGCTGGCTGAACAATAAAGTACTGTTAAACACTGGGGATGTTAACACTCGGTAAAGTAAAGTAAAATAGTGCCTGTCAGATAAGATGGTCCAAAAATGTGTAATTAAGTCTTTTTTGCATGGTTGATAACATCTTTCCAATGATTACTAAGTTTGTACCCATCATCACGGTTGAAGTCTATGCCTCCTTTACTATTTAAAAGCAGCAGACAACTTTTGTTAAGGCTGGTCGTGTTACATTTTTACTTATGAAATATATACAGTATAATTAAAACGTTTAATATACAAACAATAGATGTTTTGGTTGACATAGGCGAGTGTGGCTTTTCTGGCGGAACACTGATTATGTTTGACCTGACAGCGATCAGCAACACAATTATAGTTAATTGTCGTGTTGATAGTGGAGCTGGTGGAGTGGTGGATAATTGGGTAGTGATGGTTGTCTGTACTCCGATGTTAAGAGGGCGACTGCCTATGGCGATAAAATGTAGCGACGGTTGACTGGAACAATCTCGCGTTGTTGCCCCCAGTAAGTCGTATGGGACGGTGCTGGTTCTCGACGGCTGCATCCAGTGCACGGAGCGCGATGAGTTCGCCTACCAGGAGATGATCGCTCTCCTGCCCCTCAACTCGCACCCTGACCCCAAGCGGGTACGTGTACACACAGAGACACATCCCCCGTGGTGCCTTTACAGACTGCAGGAGCGAGTGCTGTTCACGAGCACCTACGAAGGCCGGCACGGTACGCGACGGGGTGGGTGGCCTACACCATGCCCCAGCCGCCTTTGTCGCCTCCGTAGCATTGTTTACACACCGCACTGGGTATTAATTTGAGGCTGAGTCGACGTAGGAGAGGCCCAGGACCGGTTCAGATAATCGTCACTGGTGTCAGCCGTGAGCGGGATTCGAACTCGGGTCGCTGGGTTCGTAGCGCGCTAACCACTACACCACCGCTCTCCTCACACACACATGTACGTGCGTGCACAGCCAAACACAAATCCGCCAAAGAGCCTTTCAGTTGCTCTGGCAAGTGCTGTTAGTGAGCACCTATAAAAGCTAACACCATATACGGGTTGTGTGGCGAGCGTCATACTTCCAGTCATATTCATATACCGGCACATGATGCACATGCATACACAAAGACAAATATTCCCTGTACAGCCTTTAGTGCACACCTAAATAAGGCTGTTGCAGAGTAGAAGAGGTTAATGTGGCCACTACCATGCCTGGCAGCCTTTGTCTCCCTAGAGCTGTTTTCAAACTGCACCAGGTACTATTTAAAGGTTGATTCGATTGAGGATTTTCCAAGAATCTGTATTTATATCTGCTGCCACTGACATCATCTGAGGCTAGGAATCAAACTCAGGTCGCCGTGTTCGTAGTGCAGTACGATAACCACTATGCCACCGCTACCCACAATACATGTACATACACACCTTTGAGTTTCTAGCCTAGTCTCAGTTATACCAAGAGACGGGAATTCTGGATCTCAACTGTGCTATCTAATTTCTCTCACATGGCCATTATGATTGTTCTAAATTAAAACTAAACTCAATAATGTTTTTCTTTTACCAGGTAAGGCCCACTGAGCTATAGAGCCATTTTTTTAAAGTAACCTGGCCACAAACTATAGCTCAACGAAGTGGCTTATGTGAAAATGTATAGCGGCCAAACAATCTATACGCATGTTTTTAAATGTGGAGAGAAAAACCGGAGGACGTGGAGAAAAATTGCACGCGACCACACAGAGAACATGCAAACTCCAAATATACAGGTACCAGGGTCGAGATCGAACCCACGACCTCCTGTATACCAGGCGAGGTAGTTAATATCTCGCAACCGTGGGTGCCCCTTATTATGACATGCAGCCTCTGTGACACAGCCTCTTGCACGACGTGGCAGGTGCTGATCATCGGAGGAGGCGATGGCGGAGTTCTGCGTGAGGTCATCAAACACCCAGCCGTTGAGTCTGTGGTGCAGTGCGAGATTGACGAGGTGATGCACGCACGCATAAACACGCGTACAAATCAAAGACTTGGATCCCTCCTATAACCTATACAGACTGTTGCGGCAATTGCTGTTAGTGACCACATATGAAGGCCAACACGGCACATGAGGGGATGGGTGGTCAGCACCATGCCCAGCTGCCTTTATCTCCCCAGTGGTGGTAATTACACATCGCACCAGGTATTCGTTTCAAAATGAGTCCATCTAGGGACGTTATCACTCCACTCAGGTAGACACAAGTAGCACACAGACGTGTGTGTGTCAATTGCATATCCATGTGCAAAGCAGATCTTTATTAATATACTTGTGTGTGTGTGGTTGCGCGTGCGTGCCCGGGCTTGTGCAGGAGGTGATTGAAGTGAGCAAGCGCTTCCTTCCGGGTATGAGCTTGGGCTTTGCGAGCCCCAAGCTATCGCTACACGTGGGCGATGGCTTCAAGTTCATGAAGGAGAACAAGGACTCATTTGACGTCATTATCACCGACTCCAGTGACCCCATCGGTGCCGATGCACGCACACACCAACACCACCCACAGCACTGGCACAGTCAGTCACTGACAGTCATTGACAAGGTCGTTGATGCCCCTGGCAACACTGATGGTCGTTGACAGCAGATGCATCATTAAAAACATAAAATTGACGGTCACTTGTGGCACTGTAAGCGCCGACGCAGTAACTTGAGGCTATCGACCAGGTAACTCGGGTATTGACGCATCAGCTGACATCGCCAGGCCCATCACTGACACAGGCAAATAGAAAGTAGGACATTTATGCGAATGGTGAGTGATAATGATGGGAGATAGGAGTGCAGTTAGAGATAAGATATTGGATATGAAGGAGGTGCAAGTGTGTGTGTGTGTGCGTGCGCGTCTGTTTTGTATGCGTGTCCGCATTTTCCGTGTGTGTCAGTTTGTGCGTACCTATGCGAAGTGTAACACAGTGATTCGTGCAATCCACTATTAACCCAGCGGCCTGAGTGTGATTCCCGGTCATGGCTAACGGTAGCAAGTAGTATCAGAACTGGTCCTGGGCCTATCCTAAGTCGATTCCTCTTCAAATGAGTACGTCACGCAGAGTGTAAACATCAGCATCGGGGAAACAGGAGCCGGATCCCCTTGTGTGCTGTTGCAGCCTTCATAGGAGCTCACTAACAGCATGTGCCCCAACAGTCTATTAACGGCTATGTGGGGGATCTTTGTGTGTGTATCTTAATGTTTCTTTGTGTGCACCTTCCCACTTTTGACTCAGGCCCAGCTGAGTCACTGTTTCAGGAGAGCTACTTCCAGCTGATGAAGACCGCGCTGAAGGAGGGCGGCATCTTGTGCACGCAGGGTGCATACGCACACGCACGCGTTCATACACATGCAACACACAGGCAAAGATTCCCCGTGTGACCTACGCACACCTGCGTGCATGGTCAAGACGGTCGGCATGTACTAACTAGTGGGATACAGTCTTGAGTTCTGGAACAGAACAGTTTATGCAGTTTTGATTTAAAGCTTGCGTGACTGCAGGGATTCATATTCTTGGTTCTTTCGGTAAAGTCACGTAGAAGGGAAATAATAAAATAATAAAACTATAAAACATGTTTTTTATTTGTATACTTTACCGAAAGAACCAAGAATATAGTTTATACAGTCTTTACTCTTTGGTTCTTTCGGTAAAGTCACATAGGTAGAATAATAATAGATTTAATAATAGATCACGGCGTTATTTTTCTACCTACGTGACTTTACCGAAAGAACCAAAGAGTATGGATTCCTGTAGTCACGAAAGCTTCAAATCAAGATTATACAGTCTTGTGTGTACAGAGTTCTGGGGCTTTCCCTCAACCCCATGGTCTTGTCACAAAAAAACACATTCACTCTTTTAAATATTGCGGTAGACAAAATTCAAGGTGTAAGACAAAAAGACATTCATGATCTATTGTCCCTGGGTTTTCAGATCACCACTGAAGTTTATTCATGCATAAAACGGCATCACAATGAACAGTAGTACAATTGGCAAGTTGTAAATTGTCCTAAACTCCATAACTGCATCCCCCTGAGGCTTGCCTTGGGCTCGCTTTGTCTCTCCAAGGCTACAATCCCCAAAGTTGCATATTCGTTGGGCCATCGTCTAAATTTTTGTAACCAACTGCAAAACTGAATATAGATTTTCCCACCATGAGCTTTTAGGCCCTGCCCCTGAGCTCTGAGCCTTCCACTGGCCCATCACTCCAATCCTCGCCAGACACTGCTTACTTGCCCAGATACTCTTCTTACGTATAGCTCTGAGTAGCAACGTAAAAAAAAAATTCTCCAAGTTTGAAAGGCGCGTGGCCGCTTCAGGTGAGGCTTGATGAATTGCTGCTGCTGTACCTCCGTTGAATTTATGAAGTTGGCAGTGATTGACAATTCCCCCCCCCCCCCCCCCCGGTTTGTTCAGGGTCTCTGCAGCCTTATTCTCCACTTCTGTTAAAGCTGTAGTTGAAGTCCCCCCTAACTGTTGGCTCACCCCTCTGGCTTTAGATATGTTAGGGGTCCTTTCTCTGCAATCCTACGATGTGTGTCACATGCTTGAACATTTCACCCAACAGTGTTGCACTGATTTGGGTTAACACGTCCAGTGCCCGCCTGATCAACTGTTCTTAATTTTAGCTGGCACGCGCAGAAATTCAGTGCAGCACAATCCCTCTGAAAAACGCTCGCGTATGTTATCCTTCGTACACAACTCTCCATGTAATCCACATTCCTTTTCACGATGGTAGATGGGGGTTATTCTCAATATGTACAGGTATACATTGAGTGATGTCCTTCAGCTGGCTTTTAGCATATGCTTTGACACACCAACTGCATATGGTTTGACATATACGCCAAATGCACACGTCTGTGAAATCAATGCAAACACATCGCGCTGCGCTCCCTGCCATCCATCACAGCTGTCCCTGACTGGCTGACCCCATCGGTCAATCCCAAACCACTGCAGACACCATGGGCTAAGGGTCGAAGGTCAGAGACTGCAGGGCACATGGCAACGTGTTCCTGCGGCCCCTTCCCATATACCACTCGCAACCGCTGCACCTGCCGCACTTCCGATTAGCACGGCTGGCTATGCACAGTGCGAAAGAAGTTTAACATACATACATACATACATGCAGATTAGCGACCTCATCACGGGCCACTACAAGGAAAGTGGAGACAAGGACAGTGGAGCGTGCGTGCGTGGAGCAGGCCACATCGCCACCCCACCACACTCACAGGCCCGGCAGTGATAGTTGCTCTCGAATGGCATGTGCCCCTGCCACTTGCGAGAGGGTCGTTAACATTTTTATTTTGCATAGCCGGTAACCGCAATACCATTCGGTGCCATCCATATTAACGTTCTATTGAAAACGATTACCGGTCCCTGTATTTAGGAACTGGTAAAGTTAAGCAAGAGGTTTTTTTTAACGACCCTAGTTTTTACGCAGGCTAATCATGGTAGGGGCGCATGTGTTCGTGTGCAGGCGAGTGCCAGTGGATCCATCTGCCCCTGATCAAGAAAGTGACCGGGTTCTGCCGCTCCCTCTTCCCCACCGTCGCCTACGCCTACTGCACCATCCCCACATACCCGTGCGGCCAGATCGGTTTCACGCTCTGCTCCAAGAACAAGGTTCGTCAGTTTACACTTGCACGATCCGCTGGCTGTTATTACTGATATTATCACGGCGTAGGTTTTTCGCGGTTGTGCTACATAGCTCTCTCACGTATTTATGGATTGTACTACGTTTTGTGCTGCACGGTGTCTGACGTTTCACTACACGTGCTGTGAGCTTCTTCAGGAAACAATTTGGGGCAGCTCGTAATCTCTCGGTTATACAAAATTCCCGGCTGCTGTTCATTAATAACATTGCCTTGTTTACATCGGACATTGGCAGCAGCCAGGAACTTTGCATAATCGAGGGAGAATTTGAGTTGCTCCATTACTTCCTTCAAGAAGCTCCCAGCATGTACAGCAAAACATCAGACATCAAGCCAAAGAATACGCAGTACACAATCTCAAACACGAGAGAACCGTCATCATTATTATCGCCACATTGCGTAGAACCGTGCAACTAGGAGCTACTGCTTTTGCAATGAGCCCACCGCTGGTCAATCATCTAGGTTAATTTGTGGGCAGCAGAGGGTGGTACGCCAAAATCAGTTCTGTGCTATGCGCCCATGTTTATGCCCCATCACCGTCACTAACCTGCACTGACCAGCGTGGTGAAGTATGGTCACATAACCCCCATGATCCACGCGGCGTGAGAAAGCCTTCATCTAGCAGTGGATTGAGAAATAGGACTGTACATGTATTACCATGAGACTGTTACTCACCATAACATTGGTCTGGATTTTATGCTACTCCTATTTGTGACCCCAACTACTGTCTGTTACTCTGCTATCCTTATCTTTGATGTGAGCACAAGCGCTCGTAATGCTTATCATTATTGGGCACTGATACAAGCCCTGTTTTTTTACCATAATCGTAGCCATATATTTGACCCTAGTACTGCCTCATTACCTCAATCTCCAACACTGCCCATATTTATAACACTGGTGTTGTCCTAACATTATGACCCAATTTTTTGCAATGCTCATCTGTGACTGTCCTTATCTTTTCAAGCTTCATGCTATCTCGTAACGGCCCCAGACTGACGCTGTTGCAATCTACAACAATGTCCCTTACCTCTAATACTGCCTATGACTCTAACTCTAATTTTGTCCAAACACTGACTATTTATAGCAATAATACTACATCTGTCCTTCTCTCCAACACTTTCTGCTATCTCTTAACACTGACGCCTTTCTATAACGCTATTGAAATCTCTAACACTGTCCCTTACCTCTCACCCTGTGCCCTGTCTCTATCATTGCCCCTATCACTAAGCGTAATGTCGCTATGGGTGCGCGGTTGCTAGGATACATGTTTCCGGAATCCGCTGCGGGAGTTCACGAACGAGGAGGTGGTCGCTATGAAGTTGCGCTACTACAACTCCACGATGCACCGCGCTGCATTCGTGCTACCACAGTTCAGCGCACAGGTGCCTGACAGATGCTATATAGAAGCGCGTGTTTGTGTGTATTTACGGCAGAGCGCATGCAGCGGTGGTTTTTTTTGTTTAGGGATCGGTAGTGTAGCAGTGAGCGCACTGCGCTACGAATCCGGCGACCAAAGTTTGATTCCTGCTTATGGTCAACATCTGACGATTATCGGAACCGGTCCTGGACCCTCCCCTTGGTCAACTCGCCCTGAAATTAGTACCTGGTGCGATGTGTAAATGTCGCCACTAGGAAGACAAAGGCGGCCGGGAATAGTGTTGGCCACCCACCCCCTCGTGTGCCATGCCAGCATTCATAGGTGCTCGCTAACAGCACTTACCCCAACAGTCTGTTCAGGGTATAGGAATGATGTTTGGCTTGTGTTTCTGTGGGAGACTGTTATTCTGACTCCCTGAATATTGTCCTGAAAATTCTTTGTGCGGTTTCAAGTGAAAGGTCGTATATAATTGCTGAATTTGTTTTAAAAAATTATTTTTCAAATTTACAGTGAGCTGAAACCACAATTTTTCAAGTGAAGTGCTTGTACCTGTGACAATTTTATTTTTTGACAATGTCAGAAGATCTTACGATAGAAATTTGGCCAAATCATTGTGGCCTTACCTGAAAATCAAATATGAATTGTAAAATTGGCAGCAAAAACCTACGTGTTTAGTTGCCTTCATTACTGTTCATCTCCGTCATACAAAATCAACATTTTCAACATGTGTGACATCTGGCCGTTGAACTCTGAACCCAGAGCTGACACGGATGCATTAATGTTTCACAAGAGGCTATGTTGAGCTGCATGATGCTCGTTTACAAATTCACTGATCCTCTCCCTTTTTCATTTTGTTTTTCAGGAACTGGGGTTAATGGACTGAAGAGGTAGCGACTATGGTGATGACCATGATGATGATGACCACGATGATGTTTTAAGTATTTTTTTAAACCGGTTGTAGTGACCTATGGGGACGCGCTGGTGAGCTGGGTTGTGCTGCTCTTGGTTTCAGTGTGTGCACCTGGTGTCTATGAACCATGGTGAGGGTGTATATCATGTGTACAAGGGGTGTGTGTGTGTGCGCGCATCTGTGTCTGTTGTTTCTGGGTACAAGGATTGTGCATGTCGTCTGCGTCTGGGTGTTATGTATTTGTCAAGGTGTGTATTTAATCCGTTCATGTACAAGGTGTGTGTTTTTTACATTGCATTTGTTAAGGTGTGTGTGTGTTTACATTGTGTGCAAGATGTTTGTTTACAAGGCATGTATATCTGTGTGTGTGTGCATCCGTGTGTGCGTTTACATGGTGTGTGTGTACTGTGCATTTTCAAACTTTACGTTTGCCAAGGGCTGTGTAGCGCATGTACTGTGTGTTCACAAACATCGTGTGCTTGTTAAAAGGCAGGTGCGTGTGTCTTGAGTGTGTGGTCTAGGTACCAGGATTATTAAAATTGAAGGAAAAATTCTACAGAATTAATCCTATCAAATTAGAACCAAAAAGATACCTTTATTTAACTTAAATTCTCAATAAAGTTTTGTTACATTGCAAACTCTAAACAAACATCTATCTGGTAGGCATGCAATGATTTGTTGATATAAGGTAGGGTCACGGGCGCACGAATCAATTATTTCTAATTTGCGTAAATTATCTTGTGTTTCCTCCAGGCTAATGGAACGAATGAGACAAATTGGCTCTTGAACTGAATCGTAACCTGAATCGTGAACGGTTCGGTGAATCATGGTGGCGAAAGAATTGGATCTTGACGTCGAAATCTGTGCAGTTGTGATGATATGAGAAGCAACGGGGAGAGTGGGAATACTTGGCTTTCTAGAGCTCGAATTACGCTGGGAGTTTTTAAAACCCATTACTAATCGCATGGCGATTACCGTGCATGAAAAATGGCACGTGATATTTTTAAAAAGTTAACTATTACACGTACGCTGTTAAAAATAAACTCGTAGAACAACGATATAATGAGATAAACTGAAAGAGAAGGCATTTCAAACCTGAGCATCTGTTTTTACAAGACGTTCATGATATTGGTGAGCACCTGTGGCGTATAAACGTGCGTGCATCAACGTGAGCTTGTAACGTGTGTGCCTGCAAGCGTTGTGCGCACATGTGTATCTGCGTGTATGCGTTCACATTCATACGTCTATTTCAGGGCGTGTCCATGTGTTAGCGAGCATCTAATAGGCACTCGGCCTTAATAGGTGCCCTTTAACAGAAGTAGTGAAAGGAGTAAGCTCTGGGTGTGTGTGGTGGTATATATGTGGGGAGTGGTGGCGTAGTGGTTAGTGCGCTGCGCTACGAACCCATCGACCCGAGTTCGATTCCCGCTTATGGCCACCAACACCAGTGGCATATTAGCTGAACCTGTGCTTTTCCCCAGAGGTCGACTCGGCCTCAAATGAGTACCTGGTGCGGGTGTATAAATATCGCCACTTGGGAGACAAAGGCGGTCAGGCTTGGTACTGGCCACATCACCTCGTATGCCGTGCAGACCTTCATAGATGCTCGCTAACAGCACTTGCCCCAAAAGTATGTTAAAAGCTATATGTGGGAGTTTTGTGCATATTGCCTGCCTGGATGCTGCTTATGTGCGTGCGGAACAATGCCCTTGACGATGTTGGGATGTACCTGGTTGTTGTGGTGATTGGATCTCATGTCGGCTCGCTGAGATGTAGGTAACTCAGCGCTTTCACTGTCTTGGGTGAATAAAGTATATACCATGTCAGCATCATGGAGTCATTCTCCGGTGAATATCGCACCTGCTCTGTTCTTTGGGGCGTGGGGGGG